>JAMLFY010000004.1:40785453-40872453 GCA_030441495.1 Dalbergia oliveri | reverse complement strand
CTTATATTAGTGGCTGAATCATGAACCTATCATAATCACATTTTAAGTGTACATGGAATACTAGTTTCTTGTAAAGTCTTTGCAAGGCCTCAAATTTCTTTTAGAAACTAATTCTTTTTGCTAAACTTGAAAGAATCTTCATGATTAAAATTCTCACTTAAGATAAAAGGAGCAAGTCTTGATCTTAAGAGATTTATGTGATATCTTAGAATCATAAACATGCTATGCAACCTCATTTTAATCTTGTCATTATAAGGTGATAACTTGGAATTATAAACATGATATGCAAATCCATTTCTTTATCTTTAAGATTTAAGGTGAAGACTTGAAAATTAAACATGATGCAAGAGCTTGAAATATAAACATGATGCAAGAAATTGGAGCGGCGTAGTCCTGCATAGGACCAGTGAGGGAGAAGAGAATCTTAAGAAACCGGAGCGGTGGTAATCCGCACTGACCGATGAAGGGAGAAGAGAATTATTATTACATCTTTTTAAGCTCCAATCTCAAGACTTCTTAAAGAATCAATTCTTTAACTCCAATAATCTTATTTCTTTGCTTGTGATACTTGGGCAAGTCTTTGAGCTCTAGGATCTTTAGGTGATGACATAAAACTAAACATGTCATGCGTTGATTCTTTTAGCCATTATAAAATAAAGTGAGAACATAAAATAAATATGAGATGCAACTTCTTTATTATCTTTAGAGATTAAGTGACAACATGAAATATAAACATGAAATGCAAACTTGGAAATTTAAACATGAGTATGCAAGTCCATTTATTCATTCTTGAAATTTTAGTGATGACATAGAAAGTAAACATGATTATGCAAGGCATAAACTTAAACATGGATGCAAGTTCATTTGATTTCTTTACTAGAGCTCCTTCAAGACTTTATAGAAATACAAATTCAATCCAATATATATATCTTAGCAAGACAAAGTGAGAAATACATCTTTCAAGTTCTAAACTCAAGATCATAAAAATATTATTATTTAAAGTTTTGCATCAAATGGAACTTTCAAGCTTTAGAGGCCTAACTTGTGATGGATTCACAACCCACCCTCAAGGTCCTCATCATCAAGCCATCATCTTAGTCCCACCTAGGCCATATGGTCGAATTGTTCAAAGAAAAAGGAAGAAGAAAACCAAATGGAAAAACTAGAGAAAATCCATGAAATCATCATTTTGAACCAAGAACAACACTTAGCAAAGCATAGAAATAAACTTAAAAATAACTCCCTACCTAATTTGATTTGAAGGAAAGGAATAGGACTTGGTTTCCTTGAGTGAAATGAAAGAAAATCTCTTTGAGAAATGGGAGCAGAAATTTTGGCCAAGGAGGAGGAAGAAAGAAAGCTTTTGGTGCTCCTAAAACTAGAATTTGTGTAAGTTATGAGCAAGGCTTCCAAGGCTCCTCAAGTAAGCATATTTATAGAGGAATTCAAGCTCATGTATGACAAGAGGAGGAGGCATAATTTTTGGATTTTTCATGGGGAACAAAGGGAGGAAAATCATTTCTTGTTTAAGGCATGTTTTATGCCATGTTTTAGGGAATTTTTTGGCATTTTATTTTAGTGCATTATCTTGCAATAATTCTAATGATTATGGCTAAATTATTTCGTGCATTACAGCCTCATGGAAGAGGGTTTTGTGTGTTCCATGTATTATTTAGGTGTAGGAAAGATATTCATGCAATTTAAAGAATTTACGGTTAAGGGCTTAGGTGAATTAGTAAGCAATTTGAGTGTTTTAAAGCAATTTTAGGTTCTAATCAATTTAAATAAATAATTTTGACTCTAGATTAATAATTAGAATTTAATAAGCTTTAATTTGAGCCTAATATTGCTTAGGTTTCATTAGACGAATCAAAAATCTCAAAATTTGTAAACTTACAAAGACGGGCAAAACGGTCATTTTACTTAAAAATTGCCCGAGACCACCCGAGCTTAACCAATGGTTAATCATGGCTTAAAAACACCTTTTAAAACATTTTAGTGAGGTTCGGGCTAGTGGCAAGCAAATCGGGATTAAAACGGAGGGCGTTTTGGTCATTTCGCGTAAAGCTCAAAATTATGATTCTTCTCCTCTATTAACACACATAACACAAATGATCCCTTATTATTATCAAAACATCCCCTTGAGGACGGGTGGGGCCCACGATCCTCATTTTCTGAGTAAAATAACCTCAGGGGCATTTTGGTCATTTTACACGCAGAAATTCGGGGTTTGCAATACTTGCACGAATTGCTCCTAACTTCTCTTCTAACGTTATATTCCTTTATTAAGGATTGTTTGGTCTCAAATTTTATATAATATTTACCTACGTAATTCGGTAATTAATGACAGTAAAAATTGGGGCGTTACACGATAGACGTATCGGCTACGCATAGACCTCTGAGTGATCAGAAAATGGAAAAAAATGAAGTTCGGTGATCTCGAATAGGAATGAGCTCGTGTCCTAGCAATCTATGGTCCTCTGTGAAATTGTGGAGTGTGAATGTATCTCTCTCTGAGAATAAGCCTTCCCTATGTTGAGAAAATTGAGAAAGATATGAGGAATGGAGTTTCTGATTGTACATATCATTACTCGATCGATTATTGTGATATTATCCTTAGTTTCCCGGCCTACGGGTTTTCAAGATTTCTGTGTATGATTTTGTATGAATATTATATATGCATGAATTGCTTATGCCTACTGTGTAGTATGGGGGAAACTACTCTCTAAGAATTTTATAATATTCTCACCCCTGTAGTTGTATGTATTATATTGTTAGAATTCCAGATGTCGTCCCTGTGTTTATCTTATTCGCCACAATGGGTGTGGCAATATGATCTGGCATTGGACTGCATGTACGCGTTGGTTATTCCAGTTGGATCTACATGTTCTTCGATCGCTCCTTCAGGACTCGGTCTTTGCCGCGCACTTCGACCCCGCTTTTCCTTGTGACGGTGTGCCCCTTCACATGGCCCATCCTGTAGCATTTGAGATCCCCCTCGCTCCACCCGCATGCAGCAGCAACGCACCCGTTTCGTCATCCTCCGCATCTGACTCAGATCCTCTGAGACCCTGGTGCCCGGCGGAGGTGAGGTCATCACCCCGATGGCCAACGGTTTCCTGTATGAGATAAGATCTCTAGAGACGGATGCATTGTACATAGAAATAGGATAGTATTAGGACCTTACTGGCCTAAGACTGACGTATTATTAGTCTTCTTTTGCTACATTGCATCTGTATGTTATCTTGAGCAGGTTGGGTTCTGGTAGGAGGAACTAGTCTTGTTCACTCAGAGATTTTGACTAGTTAGGGTTCTTGGTTACCTCTTATGATAATGTACATACTAACTAAAACCAGGTCCATATATATCTATCTGATTTTGGCTACGACTATATATGTAGTACACTTCTTTATTCCTGCATGTTACGACTAGTGCTTATTCAAAACATTAGTAATACCCCGCTAACTACCATGTTAGTACTCGAGGAGAATGTAAAGTTGGCAGGGTGTTACAAAGGTGACCTTCTACTCCTCTGAGCATGGGACTACAGCAAAGACCTTGTCATATTCGAATCCATTCATCTCCGACATTTGGATTGAGGGTCCCTTTGAAACTGGTGGGTTTGCCCTCGAAACTCCAAAAACGAGCGTGTTCGGGGATCTCATGGCCTTGATTCGCATTAGCTTGGCGATCCTGACCCATTCGTTCCATCATCATCCTCATTGTCCTTGCCACATCATGGAGTGCTTCGGAAGTCTCGTTGTTTTGGTTATTCTGTGCATTCCTAGTCTTGTCGACGTGTCATTCGTCCCTATACACACAAAACGGCAACACCGAGGTGATCAGGCTCAACATTTCATGCAAAGTGAGCAAATTACCATGGCACGTGCAACATACAAGTCATGCATCTCTAATCCTCAAGCTCATCCTAATGATAAACATTTACACATGACATTTCTAACGTATTATGCTTAAGAAGCATAGCCCAATCCTAAGGCTCCATGAGAACCAACAATCTGATACCAAAATGTAACACCCTAATAATTAAGCCAATACACCTAGGCAGTATCTGATTAATTACTAGACTTTACTCTTTGCTTCAGTTTCTTAATCATGCTTTGAAAATACTTAGTGAAATTACGAGCCATTTTTTTAAAACATAATTGAAACGTGAGCCGCGCTTAACGTGAATGATTTAGCAAAATTTAAAAGACACATAGGAATTTACAAACATCACATCATAATATATTGGCTCCATCATACAGCATCCATAAGCACACCATAATACATATACATAATAACCTGACTCATACATTCCCATCTTAAACAAATACATCAAACTAGAATACATAAGACAACATATGCACTTAAAGTAAATATCCTTAAAAGCCGAGGAGAGCTATCCTAAAACAAGGGTATATGATCACGCTCAAATCTATTAAGAACTTTCTACGGCCACTGCCCTGAAATGGTGGAATATATCCTATCTCCTGACGAATTCCTTTAGAAAGGGACACACGAGATGTCCTGGCTGAGGACGCATAGATAGTCTTCGTGCCAGTCTTGGCTCACCACTTTCCTCACTACCCTCTCACACGAGAGTAGGAGCAGAGCTCTGAATATACATGAGTAGGGGTGTCCTCTAATGGATCCATCTCAAAATACCTCGTTTGAGGGACATAATCGGGAATACCATGGACAGCAGATGAGGCGGAGTAAGAACGTAGCATCCTTTCATCATGTGGACAGGCATGCTCAAAAACCATTTCGTCACCATACGGAGAAGATGGGGTGTGCAAATCGACGTCCAACGAAAACAAAAACACGAACCGCGCACCTCCCTTCAAAGTGATATGAACGATGCTCGGGTCATAGTGAAATTCCCATGTAGGGGTATCAACATATAGGATGAATATCGCCATCGGATCTGAAGACAATGACGGAAATAAAGAAAAGGGAGTGAGAATCTTGCTAAAGAATTCTCAGTAGGGTATATCCTTCTATAGTGTCATCATCAAAGTCTCAAGGAACCTCAGGGTTATTATAAAATAGTGAGCATGCTAAGATTCATTATTAAGTTCAGAAAAGTACTTTACCAAGGTTCGTTAATTTTTAAATCATGCATCTTATAATGCATTATAAACTTAGCATGTCATATTTATAATGAACTTTTCCTTTTATCAACACATCATATTTCTCATCATCATATCATAATAACATGCATAGAAGAACATCATATTTCATTTCTTTAATGCTTTAGGTGACTTAAAATCTTATCATCATCATTATTTTCCTTGGGGGCCGCCCTATACTCTACCCTTTTGGGAGTAATCTAGGTTATGAGCTCATACCTTACTAGTCGTCACTAGCATATACTTATCCCTTTTGATAAGTTAAAATCCGACTCTACCCTTTTGAGAGAACGGTTTAGGGGGCAAGAATCACCTTTTCACCACCTATAGTCTGATAGGTCCAAAGGATCATTTCCTCATAAATTTAAGTCACCATTAAGTTTTTGTAGGTTATATCATAATACAATTCTCAACTCATAATCATTCATAACATTTTCTCGTTTATAGTCTTATTCTAATAATATATATACCAACTGTAATCATGCATCTGGAGATTCCAGGAAAGAGAGGTAGGTCACAAATGGACACGCTTAAATACCAAGTCTTTCCTAGCCAGAACCTTTCCAAATTACACTTTTACAATAATATACTTTCTTCAGGCAACAAAAAATATTTCATTATTTCATGCATAAGCATTCTCATTGTTTGCAACAGCAACTATAACATGCAAGTCAGAAATCATTCAATGACGTCAAATACTTAATAAGCATCAAATCACTACATAGACTTATCATTTAAATCATCAAAGAGGCATCATCATAAATCCTTATCGAAAAGCTGTCTTAAACAACCGAAACTCTAGAATCGGGCAACCTTAACTATTGAACTAATTAATTATGCATCTAAGGGACTTATTACCATCAATTATAAGTCCTAAGAACATTATTAGACTATATGGGGCAGCATAGACAGTAAGTTGTTCTTAAGGTTTTACGCTAGAAGTTGCGTTTTTAACACTTTCTCAATCCGGCTTTCCTTATGATGCTAAAATTAATTACTAAACCAATTATGAATCATTCTCCCTTATCTAAACATGATAAAATCTGGTTCTTAAGATCACTAAAGGCTCTGAAGAATACATAAATTGCATTCTCTAAAGTTCTAAAAATCTTACTTTTACGGTTTTCTAGTTGCTAGTTTTATTTTTAGTGTTCGGATCAATCCTACACTAATTGTTACCAAATTTTTTGTGGCTTAACCAATCTTAGACAGAATTATATCATACTAAAATAGATTTGGCAGTGGTTAAACTTAAAGAGATCAAAGACTAGCTAAATTCAAGCTTTACGTTGTTTTATATAGCTAGTTTCTCTTCTAACTTGCATAGAATTGTTTCCTCTTCAATAAACATATTAAATCATCATCATACATTGGTAATAAACTCAAATCAGTGGCTGAATCATGAATCTCATAAAATCACATTTTAAGTGTACATAGAATACTAGTTTCTTGTAAAATCTTTACAAAGCCTTAAAACTCTTTTAGAAACTAATTCTTTTTGCTAAACTTGAAAGAATCTTCATGATTAAAATTCTTACTTAAGATAAAAGGAGCAAGTCTTGAGCTTAAAAGATTTATGTGATATCTTAGAATTATAAATATGCTATGCAACCTCATTTTAATCTTGTTATTATAAGGTGATAACTTGGAATTATAAACATGATATGCAAATCCATTTCTTTACCTTTATGATTTAAGGTGATGACTTGAAAATTAAACATGATATGCAAGACTTGAAATATAAACATGATGCAAGAAACGAGCGGCGTAGTCCGAACCAATGGAGGGAGAAGTGAATCTTAAGAAACTGGAAGCGTAATTGGCAGGACCAGTAAAGGGAGAAGAGAATTCTTATTAAGCTCCAAACTCAAGACTTCTTAAAGAATGAATTCTTTAACTCCAATAATCTTAAGAAAATTGAAATGGGCTTTAGAGTTCTTATTTCTTTGCTTCTAATACGAGTCTTTGAGCTCTAGGATATTTAAGTGATGACATAAAAATAAACATTTCATGCGTTGATTCCTTTAACCATTATAAAATAAAGTAAGAACATAAAATAAATATGAGATGCAATTTCTTTATTATCTTTAGAGATTAAGTGACAACTTGAAATATAAACATGAAATGCAAGCTTGAAATTTTAAACATGAGATATGCAGGTTCATTTATTCATTCTTGAGAATTTAGTGATGACATAGAAACTAAGCATGGTTATGCAAGGCATAAACTTAAACATGGATGCAAGTTCATTTTATTTCTTTACTAGAGCTTCTTCAAGACTTTGGATAAATACAAATTCAACTCAATATATATATATTAGCAAGACAAAGTGAAAAATACATCTTTCAAATTCTAAATTCAAGATCTTTATTTTTGCATCATAAAAACATCATTCTTTAAAATTTTGCATTAAATGGAATTTTCAGGCTTTAGAGGCCTAACTTGTGATGGATTTACAACCAACACTCAAGGTCCTCATCATGAAGCCATCATTTTATTCCTTCTTAGGCCATTTGGCCGAATGCTTAAAGGAAAAATAAGGAAAGAAAAACTAAAATTTTAAAGCTTTAGAAACTAGTGAAACCTTTAAGTTTTAGAGGTCTAACATGTGAAGGCTTTGCAACCAACACTCAAGAACCTCATCATCAAACCATGGTCTCATCATAATCTAGGCCATAAGGCCGAAATGTTTTTAGAAGAAAGAGGATACAAAACCAAAATGGAAAGCTAGAAAGAAATCCATGAAATCATCATTTTGAGCTAGAAACATAACTTGTCAAGCATAAAATGAACTTAGAAACAACACCCTACCTAATTTTATTTGAAGGGAAGGAAGAGGACTTGGTTTCCTTGGGTGAAATGAAAGAAAATCTCTTTGAAAAATTGAAGAGAATTCGGCCAAGGAGGAGGAAGAAAGAAAGCTTTTGGTGCTCCTAAAAACTAGAATTGTGTAAGTTATGAAACAAGGCATCTAACACTACCTCAAGCATGCCTATTTATAGAGATTTTGAAGCTCATAAATGGCCAAATGAAGCAGCAAAGCTAGCGGATTTTGGATGACAAAGGGAGGAAAACATGGATTTTAGACAAAGTTGCATGAAATTAAGGAATTATGTTTCATGTGACATTTTGGCACTTTGTTTTAGTGCATCATTTGAGTAATAATTCTGATGCATTATTGCTCAATAATTCGGCCATTATAGCCTCATGGAAGAGGATTTTGTGTGTTCCATATATTATTTAGGTGTAGGTAAGGTATCTTTGCAAATTAGAGAATTTACGGTTAAGGGCTTAGGTGAATTAGTAAGCAATTTGAGTGTTTTTAAGCAATTTTGGGTTCTAATTAATCTAAATAAATAATTTTGACTCTAGATTAATAATTAGAATTTAATAAGCTTTAATTTGAGCCTAATATTACTTAGGTTTCATTAGACGAATCAAAATCTCAAAATTCGCAAAACTACAAAGACAGAGGCAAAATGGTCATTTCGCTCAAACCTCGAGGCCACTCGAACTTAACCAATGGACAATCATAACTTAAAAATATGTTTTAAAACATTTTAGTGAGGTTCGGGCTAATTAGCACGCAAATTAAAGTTAAGTAGGTGTTTTGGTCATTTTGCGTCGGAGTTCAAAATTAGGATTCTTCTCCTCTATTAATGTACATAACACAAACAATCCCTTATTATCATCAAAACATCCCTTAAGGATGGGTGGGGCCCATGATCCTCATTTTTTGAGTAAAATAACCTCAGGGGCATTTTGGTCATTTTACACGTCAGGAAATCGGGGTTTGTAACTCTCGCACAAATCGCCCATAACCTCTTTTCTAATGTTATATTCCTTATTTGAGGATTGTTCGGTCTCGAATTTTATGTAAGAATTACTTAGGGTAATTCGGTAATGACAGTAAAAATTGGGGCGTACATTATTAAATTTTGCTAAATCATTCACGTTAAGCGTGACTCACGTTTTCAATTATATTTTAAAAAAAATGGCTCGTAATTTCACTAAGTATCTTCAAAGCATGATTAAGGAACTGAAGCAAAGAGTAAAGTCTAGTAATTAATTAGATACTTCCTAGGTGTATTGGGTTAATTATTAGGGTGTTATAGGGACCCTCAATCCAAATGTAGCGGATGAGTGGATTCGGAATATTGAGAAGGTCTTTGCTATAGTCCCATGCTAAAGAACAGAAAGTCACCTTCGCTACCCATATGCTTGAGGGAGATGTCGGTTTTTGGACAGGTGCCCGGAGACTCTTGGAGGCGAACAGACATTGATTGGGAGCTATTTAAGGTCCATTTTTATGAGAAGTATTTTCCATAGTCGGTCAAGCTGCCAAGGACATTGAGTTTATGCAACTTGTCCAAGGAAATATGAATGTAGCCCGGTACACTGCAGATTTGAAGAACTTATTAAGTTCTCAATGATGTATCAGGGTAACCCAAATGAGTATTGGAAATGCATTAAATACGAGTTAGGATTAAAGGCGGAGCTCAATGTGGAGTTGCACATTTGGAGATTAGGGATTTCTCTACTCTAGTTAACAAATGTCACATCATTGAAGAAGGGCAAAGAAGCTGAGCACCTCAAAGTCTGATAATGTCACCAAGAAGCTGACACCTCAAGGTTGGTTCAAAGGCGAGCCCCCCTTCCCACCTCAATCGAGACCCCAAGGTCCACAAAGGAACTTTCAACAAGGAAGGCTGAACAAGAACAACCACTATAATAAGCCCGACAACAATCACAACAGCAATAACAACAACAAGGGGAAAGTACCACAAAGAGGTCCAGCAGCACTCCACAACCCCTACCATCCAGAATGTCCCAAGTACGGCAAGAATCATTGAAGCATACCATGTCGAGCTGGAACAAATGTTTGCTACCGGTGTGGAAAGTCAGGCCACTACTTTCAGAATGCACGGAGAGGAACCCGCCAACCCCAATCCCAAGCCGCAGTACCAAGGAAGGGTTTTTACCGTTAATGAAGAAATGACGAAGTCATGAAATCTCGTGGAAGGTAAGTGTAACATGCATGGTAAAAACTTAATTGTACTATATGATTCTGGTGCTTCCCATTCTTTTATCTCCCACTCATGTGTTAAAAGCCTTAACTTACATGTGACTGAACTTCCTTTTGACCTTGTTGTTTCTACCCACTGGAAACCTAGGACTTGTAGATGTTGTCTAGATTGTAATTTTGTTATTGAAAATAGATCCTTTGTTTTAGACCTTATTTGCTTACCTATGCGAGGTTTAGATGTGATTCTTGGCATGGATTGGCTTGAGGCCAACGTATTGTTAAACTACTATAAGAAAACCATCACTTTCTTCCTGTTCCCTTGAACCTAAAAAACCTATAAGTCTGTACATAACATCTGGAAATGGATCTGTGGTAAGGGTGAGAGTAAAGGTTATATTTTCTTAGCCGCTAGTGATGTAGACTTTGAGCAAAGTATCGATGAGATACCGATAGTAAGGAATTATCCCGAAGTATTTCCAGATGAGATACTAGAGTTTCCCCCAGAGAGAGATAGAGTTTTCCATGGAATTGCTTAGGTGATAGGACCTATATCTATAGCCCCATACAGGATGTCCCCATTAGAGTTGACTGAGTTAAAAGCTCAATTGGAAGATTTATTGGAGAAAAAGTTTGTTAGGCCTAGTGCATCACCTTGGGGAGCCCGGTGTTGTTTGTAAAGAAAAAGATGGAAGTATAAGGATGTGTGTTGACTATAGGTAATTGAATAAAGTGACAGTGAAGAACAAATACCCTTTGCCTAGGATAGATGACTTAATGGACAAGCTTAAAGGTGCAGTAGTGTTTTCTAAGATTGATTTGAGGTCAAGTTACCACCAGATTAGGGTGAGAGATGAAGATATACCGAAAACGGCCTTTCACACTCGATACGGCCATTTTGAGTTTGCAGTAATATCCTTTGGATTAACCAATGCTCCAGCAATTTTTATGGATTACATGAATAGGATCTTTAGACCCTATTTAGATCAGTTTGTGGTTGTCTTTATAGATGACATTCTCATCTACTCTAAGACTCACGATGAGCATGAATGCCACCTAACCATAGTACTAGAGATCTTGAAGAAAAAGAAACTATATGCCAAGCTTTCTAAGTGTGATTTCTGGTTGGATGAAGTGAAATTTTTAAGGCATGTAGTATCTAAGAAAGGAATTGCTGTAGATCCTAGTAAGGTGGAAACGGTGAACTGGGAAAGACCAACCACGGTAATTGAAGTAAGGAGCTTCTTAGGTTTAGCTGGTTATTACCGTCGGTTTATCAAGGGATTTTCCAGATTTCCCTACCTTTGACCAAGCTAACTAGGAAAAACACCCCTTTTCATGGACCCGAGTGTGAAAAGAGCTTTCAAGAGTTGAAACATAAGCTAACCTCAACCCCTCTTTTAGTGTTACCCAACCTCAATGTGCCTTTCGAAGTGTCCTGATGCTTCGAGAAAAGGTTTAGGTTGTGTATTGATACAAGATAAGCAAGTGGTGGCCTATACATCAAGACAACTCAAGCTGCATAAGGCAAATTACCCTACCCATGAACTTGAGTTAGCCGTTGTCGTGTTTGCTCTAAAGATTTGGAGACACCATTTATACGGAGTGAGGTTTGAGGTGTTTTTCGATCACAAGAGTTTGAAATATCTCTTTGATCAGAAAGAGCTAAACATGAGGAAAGAAGGTGGATGGAGTTCTTGAAAGATTATGATTTTGGGTTGAACTACCATCCAGGCAAAGCTAATGTTGTAGCTGATGCTCTAAGTAGAAAATCTTTACAAGTATCCCATTTGATGGTAAAGGAGGTTGAGTTAATTGAGCAGTTTAGAGACTTAAACCTAGGGATGACCTTGACCACTAAGGGCATAAGAGCTTGCCATCTTAGTGTGACGAGTGAATTCAAGGAAAGAATTGCTCAAGCCCAAAAGGAAGATACGGAATTTCAAGAAACCTTAGAGGCGGTAAGAGCTGATAAGTTGAAAGGTTTTACCTAAGGGAATGATAGTTTGTGGAGATTTGAAGGTCGTATATGTGTACCTCCTAGTAGTGACCTCCGAAGGACATTTTGGAGGAAGCCCATAAAAGTCATTTCACCCTTCATCCTGGTGCCACCAAGATGTATCAAGATTTGAAGAAGATGTTCTGGTGGCCTGGATTGAAGAAAGATGGGTGCACATGGGTGAGTAAGTGCTTAATGTGTCAAAAGGTGAAGATTGAACACCAAAGACCTTCTGGAATGTTGCAACCTCTCGATCCCCGAGTGGAAGTGGAATAGTATCTCCATGGATTTTGTAACTGGACTACCGAGGACCCAAGCAAATCATGACGCCATTTGGGTAATAGTGGATCGATTGACTAAATCAGCCCACTTTTACCTATTAAGGTGACTTATTCCTTGGATAGGTTAGCAATTATATATTCAAGAGATAGTAAGGTTACACGGTCCGTCACGATAATCTCAGATCGGGATCCGCGATTTACATCACGATTTTGGGGAGCCTTTCAGAAGGCGTTTGGTTCAAAGTTGTGTTTGAGCACGGCTTATCACCCAACGGACGGTCAATCTGAAAGAACTATCCAAACCTTAGAGGATATGTTAAGGGCATGTGTTTTGGATCAAAGGGGAAGTTGGAATAAGTACCTTGCTAATCGAATTTGCATATAACAACAGTTATCATGCAAGCATTGGTATGGCACCGTACGAGGCCCTCTATGGACGGAAATGTCAATCCCCTTATGTTGGTATGAACCCGGAGAGCGAGTTTACTCGAACCTAATATTTGAGGAAACAACGGAACAAATCAAGAAGATTAGGGATAAAATTCTTCCTGCTCAAAGTCGCAGAAAAACTATGCGGATAAGTGGCGAAAGCCACTAGATTTTCAAGAAGGGACCATGTGTTCCTAAGAATCACCCTCACCACAAGCATAGGACGAGCAATGAAAGTAAAGAAATTGAGCCCCAGATTTCTTGGCCCATTTGAAATCCTTAGCAAAGTAGGATCTGTAGCTTACCGTATAGCCCTTCCCAGTCTGTCCAACCTTCATGATGTTTTTCATGTATCCAAGTAAGAAAGTATGAATGACCCAAGTCATGTACTAGAGCCAGAACATGTGCAATTAAGAGATGACCTAACGTTTAACTTTCCACCCACGAGAATCGTTGACCGAGGTTAAGAAACAAGGATGTACCCCTGGTCAAAGTAGCATGGGGACAAGATGAAACCAAAGAATTCACATGGGAGCTGAATCAAACATGCAAGCACAATACCCAGAGCTTCTTAGGTAACGATTTCGAGGCGAAATTCTTTTTAAGGAGGGGAGTAATGTAACGCCCTGATTTTTACTATCGTTAGAAATTATCGAATTACTCTAGGTAATTCTTACATAAAATTTGAGACCGAACAATCCTCAATAAAGGAATATAACATTAGAAGAAAGGTTATGAGCAATTCGTGCGAGAGTTGCAAACCCCGATTTTCTATACGTGTAAAATGACCAAAATGCCCTGAGGTTATTTTACTCATAAAATGAGGATCGTGGGCCCCACCCATCCTCAAGGGGATGTTTTGATGATAATAAGGGATTGTTTGTGTTATGTGTATTAATAGAGGAGAAGAATCTCAATTTTGAGTTTCGACGCGAAATGACCAAAACCCCATGCGGCTGTTTAACTCAATTTGCGTGCCAGCTGACCCGAACCTCACTAAAATTTTTTAAAACATGTTTTTAAGCTATGATTAACTATTAGTTAAGCTCGGGTGGTCTCGGGCAATTTTTAAGTAAAATTACCATTTTGTCCCTCTCTTTGTAGTTTGAATTTTGAGATTTTTAATTTGTATAGCAAAACATAAGCAATATTAGGCTCAAATTAAAGGTTATTAGATTCTAATTATTAATCTAGAGTCAAAATTATTTATTTAGATTGATTAGAACTTAAAATTGCTTAAAAACACTCAAATTGCTTACTAATTCACCAAAGCCCTTAATTGTAAATTCTCTAATTTGCAAAGATACCTACCAACACCTACATAATACATGGAACACACAAATTTTATCCTCCTTAAGCTGTAATGCACGAAATTTTGGTCCATAATGCATCAAAAAATTTGTCAAAGAATGCACAAAAACCAAGGTATGAAAACATGGAACCATGAAAACATGATTCCAAGTTTTAAGCCACCAAACAAGATGATTTTTCTTCCTTGTTTCCTCCTCAAATTTGGTCAGACTTTCCTCCTCCCTTTGTCCATTTATGAGCCTCAAAATCTCTATAAATAGGCATGCTTGAAGGAGTGTTAGAGGCCTTAGTTCATAACTTACACAATTCTAGTTTTTAGAAGCACCAAAAGCTTTCTTTCTTCCTCCTCTTGGCTGAAACTTCTTCTCCCATTTCTCAAAGAGATTTTCTTTCATTTTACTCAAGGAAACCAAGTTCTCTTCCTTTCCTTCAAATAAAATTAGGTAGGGAGTTGTTTTTAAGCTTAATTTCAAGTATTGATAAGTGTTGTTCTTGGTTAAAATGATGATTTTATGTACTTTCTTCTTGCTTCATATTTCGGTTTTCCTTCTCCTTTTCTTCTTGTATATTTCAGACTTATGGCCTAGATTATGATGAGAACATGGTTTGATGATGACGTTCTTGAACATGGTCTAAAATCCATGTTTTCCTCCCTTTGTCATCCGAAAAATCCGCTAGCTTTTGCTCTTCATTTGGCCATTTATAAGCTTCAAAATCTCTATAAATAGGCATGCCTGAGGTAGTGTTAGATGCCTTGTTTCATAACTTACACAATTCTAGTTTTTAGGATCACCAAAAGCTTTCTTTCTTCCTCCTCCTTGGCCGAATTCTCTCTTCAATTTTTCAAAGAGATTTTCTTTCATTTCACCCAAGGAAACCAAGTCCTCTTCCTTCCCTTCAAATAAAATTAGGTAGGGTGTTGTTTCTAAGTTCATTTTATCCTGTGACAAGTTATGTTTCTAGCTCAAAATGATGATTTTATGGATTTCTTTCTAGCTTTCCATTTTGGTTTTGTACTCCTCTTTCTTCTAAAAACATTTCGGCCTTATGGCCTAGATTATGATGAGACCATGGTTTGATGATGAGGTTCTTGAGTGTTGGTTGCAAAGCCTTCACAAGTTAGACCTCTAAAACTTGAAGGTTTCATTAGTTTTCAAAGTTTTGAAGCAACTATGTTTTTATGATAAAGGTCTTGAGTTTATAACTTGAAAAATATATTGACACTTATGTTTCATTTCTTGTTAAGCTTTGTTTTTAGTTTAAAATGATGTTTAACAATTTTTCATTTCTAGATGACTCTTGAACTTCTCCTTTTCTTGCCATTTGATTTCAACCCCAAGGCCTAAGAAAGTTTTCTAGGATAGCTTAATAATGAAAACTTTAAAGCTCACTTTGTCTTGCTAAGATATATATTGGGTTGAAATTATAATTCTTTTAAAGTCTTGAAGGAGCTCTAGTAAAGAAATAAAAATGAACTTGCATCCATGTTTAAGTTTATGCCTTGCACATCATGTTTACTTTTAATGTCATCACTAAATTCTCAAGAATAAATAAATGAACTTGCATACCTCATGTTTAAATTTTCAAGCTTGCATTTCATGTTTATGTTTCAAGTTGTCACTTAATCTCTAAAGATAATAAAGAGGATGCATCTCATATTTATTTTATGCTCTCACTTTATTTTATAATGGCTAAAAGATTCAATGCATGGCATGTTTATTTTATGTCATCACTTAAAGATCCTAGAGTTCAAAGACTTGCCCAAGTATCACAAGCAAAGTTGGAACCATGGTAATAAAAACTCTAAAGCTTCCTTAAGATTATAGGAGTCAAAGAATTCATTCTTTAAAAAGTCTTGAGTTTGGAGCTTAACAAGATGTAATAAGTCTCTCTTCCTTTCAGGTAGTGGACTACCACCGCTCCTTTCTTAGATTCTCTTCTCCCTCCACTGGTCAGTGTGCGCTGCTCCAAGTTTCTTGCATCATGTTTATAATTCCAAGTTATCACTTTATAAAGACAAGATTAAAATGAGGTTGCATAGCATGTTTATAATTCTAGTTATCACTAAATCTCTAAAGCTCAAGACTTGCTCCTTTTATCTTAAGTGAAAATTTTAATCATGAACATTCTTTCAATGTATAAAACGGCCTCATGATTGAGGAAGGCCTAAAGTCCTATGACTTCTTTCAATTTTAACAAAAAGAATTAGTTTCTAAAGGAGTTTCGAGGTTTTACAAATATTTTACGGTAAACCAATATCATGTGTACTTGAAATGTGACTTCAAGCAATTATATAAGGTTCATGATTCGGCCACTAATCTGAGTTTAGTACTACTGTATGATGATGGTTTAATATGTTTGAAGTTGTGATAATTATGGTTTATTGCTAAAGGAATGATTCTATGCATGTTAGAAATAAAACTAGCTTCCTAGAAAACCGTAAAAGCAAGATTTCTAGGACTCTAGAGAATGAAATTTATGTATTCTGTCCAGAAACTCTAGTGGCCTTAAGAACCAGATTTTATTATGTTTAGATAAGGGACAATGATTCATAATTGGTTTAGTAATTAATTTTAGCATCATAGGGAAAGCCGGTAACGAGAAAGGGTTAAAAACGCAACTTCTAGCAAGTAAAACCTTAAGAACAATTCCTGTCTATGCTACCCCATATAGTCTAATAATGTTCTCAAGGCTTATAATTGATAGTAATAAATCCCTTAGATGCATAAGTAATTAGTTTGTTAATTAAGGTTACCCAATTTTAGAGTTCGGTTATTTAAGGGAGCTTTATTGTGGGAATTTTAGATGACATCTTTTGATGCTTTGGAATGTCAGTTTATATGATGATGTAATGCCTACTGAGAATTTAATATTATTGAATGATTTCATGGCTTGTATGTTATAGTTGCTATTGCAAACAATGAGAATGTTCATGTATCTTGATGATTATGATATAACATGCTAAGACTTAATGGTGACTTAAACTTATGAGGAAATGATCCTTTGGACCCATCAAACTATAGGTGGTGAAAAGGTGATCCTGAGAAAATGATCCTTTAGACCCATCAGACTATAGGTGGTGAAAAGGTGATTCTTGCCCCTAGCCCGTTCTCTCAAAAGGGTAGAGTCGGGATTTTAACTTATCAAAAGGGATAAGTATATGCTAGTGATGACTAGTAAGGTATGAGCTCATAACCTAGATTACTCCCAAAAGGGTGGAGTATAGGGTGGCCCCAAGGAAAATAATGATGATGATGACAAGATTTTAAGTCACCTAGGACACTAAAGAAATGAAATATGTGCACCATGTCTTGTGCATAGATATTATGGTATGATGTTCTTCTGCATAGCATTTATGAGATGATGATGAGAAATATGATATTCTTTTATGCATGTTATTATGATATGATGATGAGGAATATGATGTGTTGATGAAAGGAAAAGTTCATTATAAACATGACATGCTAAGTTTATGATGCATTATAAGACGTATGATTAAAACCGACGAACCTCGATAAAGTATATTTTCGAACTTAATAAATCAATCTTAGCATGCTCACTATTTCATAATGAAACTCGAGGTTCCTGGGACGATGATGATGACACAATGCATCATAAGGTGAGTACCCTGAAATTCTTTTTATAAGTTTCTCACTCCCTCTATTTTTTTTCTTCCATCTCGTCTTCAGAAATAGAAGGAAGTGTTCGTGAATCACGTTGAGGCTTTTACCTCGTACTGAACTTGATACCTAGTTTCACTCGTATATTTCAAATATCTATCCCTATCCTTGGAGTGTTATTACTAGGTGCCATTAATGGATGTCCTTTCATCCATATATTATTTATGTTTTGTTAGATTGCCTACACCTAGTCTTATTCTATTGGTAGGCAAACTATCTATGTGTTATGTAATTATGGATGTTATATGATGGAGCCAATATGATGTGTTTTTCATGCTATATCTACACGTTATTCGCTTTATTTCGATTATTGTTCACGTTATGTGCGGCTCACGTTTTCAATTATGTTTAAAAAAAATGGCTCGTAATTTCACTAAGTATTTTCAAAGTATGATGAAAGAACTGAAACAAAGAGTAAAGTCTAGTAATTAATCAGATATAACCTAGGTGTATTAGGCTAATTATTAGGGTGTTACATGTCTTTGTAGGTTTGTGAATTTTGAGATTTTTGATTCGTATAGCAAAACCTAAGCAATATTAGGCTTAAATTAAAGGTTATTAGATTCTAATTATTAATCTAGAGTCAAAATTATTTATTTAGATTGATTAGAACCCAAAATTGCTTAAAAACACTCAAATTGCTTACTAATTCACCTAAGCCCTTAATTGTAAATTCTCTAATTTAAAGATACCTACACCTACATAATACATGGAACACACAAATTTTATCCTCCTTGGGCTATAATGCACGAAATTATATGGCCTAATATGCATCAGAAAATTTGTCAAACTTGGCACAAAACTCAAGGTATGAAAACAAGGAATCATGTTTCATGATTCCATGTTTTAAGCCACTAAACAAGATGATTTTTCTTCCTTGTTTTCTCCCAAATTTGGTCAGACTTTCCTCCTTTTCTTGTCCATTCATGAGCTCCAAAATCTCTATAAATAGGCATGCTTAAGAGTCTTAGAAGCCTTGCTCATAATTGCACAATTTCTAGTTTTTACAAAGCACAAAAACTTTCTTTCCTCATCCCCTTGGCTGAAACTTCTTCTTCAATTTCTCAAAGATATTTTCTTTCATTTCACTCCAAGAAACTAAGTTCTCTTCCTTTCCTTCAAACCACATTAGGTAGGGAGTTGTCTTTAAGCTTATTTCTATGCTTTGCTAAGTGTTGTTCTTGATTCAAAATGATGATTTCATGGACTTTCTCTAGTTTTTTCATTCAGTTTTCTTCTTTCTTTTTCCTTTGAACATTTCGGCCATAAGGCCTATATGGGAATATGATGATAGCTTGATGATGAGGACCTTGAGTGTTGGTTGTAAATCCATTACAAGTTAGGCCTCTAAAGCTTGAAAATTCCACTTGATGCAAAACTTTAAAGAATGATGCTTTTATGATGTAAAAATAAAGATCTTGAGTTTAGAACTTGAAAGATGTATTTTTCACTTTGTCTTGCTAAGATATATTGGGTTGAATTTATATTTCTCTAAAGTCTTGGAGGAGCTCTAGTAAAGAAATAAAATGAACTTGCATCCATGTTTAAGTTTATGCCTTGCATAACCATGTTTACTTTCTATGTCATCACTAAATTCTCAAGAATGAATAAATGAACTTACATTCTCATGTTTAAATTTCCAAGCTTGCATTTCATGTTTATGTTTCAAGTTGTCACTTAATCTTCAAAGATAATAAAGAGGATACATCTCATATTTATTTTATGCTCTCACTTTATTTTATAATGGCTAAAAGAATCAATGCATGGCATGTTTATTTTATGTCATCACTTAAAGATCCTAGAGCTCAAAGACTTGCCCAAGTATCACAAACAAAGTTGGAACCATGGTAATAAGAAATCTAAAGCTCACTTTCAATTTCCTTAAGATTATTGGAGTCAAAGAATTCATTCTTTCAGAAGTCTTGAGTTTGGAGCTTAATAAAATGTAATAAGAATTCTCTTCTCTCAGGGGTCTGCAACCGCGCTCCTTCTTAAGATCTCTTCTCCCTCCACTGGTTAGTGAACTACCGCGCTAGTTTCTTGCATATCATGTTTATAATTCCAAGTTATCACCTTATAAAGACAAGATTAAAATGAGGTTGCATAGCATGTTTATGATTCTAGTTATCACCTAAATCTCTAAAGCTCAAGACTTGCTCCTTTTATCTTAAGTGAAAATTTTAATCGTAAAGATTCTTTCAATGTATAAATCGGCCTCATGATTAAGGTAGGCCTAAAGTGATTTTAAATAAGCTACTGATTTAGTTCTAAAATTTATTTCAAGAGTAACAAAAAGAATTAGTTTTTAAAAGAGTTTTAAGGCCTTGCAAAGATTTTACGGGATACTAGTATCTTGTACTTAAAAATGTGATTTTAAGCAATTATGTGAGGTTCATGATTCAGCCACTAATCTGAGTTCACTGTATGATGATGGTTTAATATGTTTGAAGTTGTGATAATTATGGTTTATTGCTAAAGGAATGATTCTATGCATGTTAGAGATAAAACTAGCTTCCTAGAAAATCGTAAAAGCAAGATTTCTAGAACTTTAGAGAATGAAATTTATGCATTCTTTCTAGAGCCTTTAGTGACCTTAAGAACCAGATTTTATCATGTTTAGATAAGGGAGAATGATTCATAATTGGTTTAGTAATTAATTTTAGCATCATAGTGAAAGCCGTAATGAGAAAGGGTTAAAAACGCAACTTCTAGCACGTAAAATCCTAAGAACAACTTACTGTCTATGCTGCCCCATATAGTCCAATAATGTTCTTAAGGCTTATAATTAATGGTAATGATGATAATGAATCCTTTAGATGCATGATTAATTAGTTTGATAATTGAGGTTACCGATTCTAAAGTTTCGGTTGTTTAAGGTTTTGGTAAGAATTTATGATGATGGTTCTTTGAAGTTTGAAATGATAAGTCTATGTAGTGATTTGATGCTTATTAAGTATTTGATATCATTGAATGATTCCCTAGCTTGCATGTTATAGTTGTTGTTGCAAACAATGAGAATGTTTATGCATCTTGATGATTATGAATTGAGAGTTGTATTATGATATAACATGCAAAGATTTAATGGTGACTTAAACTTATGAGGAAATGATCCTTTGGACCCATCAGACTATAGGTGGTGAAAAGGTGATTCTTGCCCTCTAAACCGTTCTCTCAAAAGGGTAGAGTCGGGATTTTAACTTATCAAAAGGGATAAGTATATGCTAGTGACGACTAGTAAGGTATGAGCTCATAACCTAGATTACTCCCAAAAGGGTGGAGTATAGGGTGGCCCAGGAAAATGATGATGAAAGTAACTTTAAGTCACCTAAGAAACTAAGTAAATGCTTTATGTGAATATGATGTTTTGCTATGCATAGTATTTATGAGATGATGATGAGAAATATGATGTTCTGCTATGCATAGTATTATGAAATGATGATGAGGAATATGATGTGGTTTTATGCATAACTATGTTATTATATATGAAAGGAAAAGTTCATTATAAACATGACATGCTAAGTTTATGATGCATTATAAGACGCATGATTAGACGAACCTCGGTAAAGTATATTTTCGAACTTAATAAATAAATCTTAGCATGCTCACTATTTTATAATAACCCGAGGTTCCTGGAAATAATGATGATGACATGATGCATATGAGGTGAGTACCTTACTGAGATTCTTTTATAAGTTTCTCATTCCCTCTTTCTTTCTTTCCATCTCGTCTTCAGAAAGTGATGGTGATGTTCGTGATTCCGTTGATGCTCTCACCTGGTAGATGCATGTGATCTTGTGAACCAGCTTATTATCCTTGAGGAACGTATCGCTAGACCTTGAGCGTGAACTTGGATATCTATTCCTATCTCTAGTGTTATAAATAGGTGTCGTTAATAGATGTTTTTCCATCCATATATTATTTATGTTTTGTTCGATTGCCTACATCTAGCTTAACTCTGTGGGTAGGCAAAATATCTATGTGATATGTAATTATGGATGTCATATGATAGAGCTAATATGATGTGTTCTTCATGATATGTCTGTTCGTTTTTTGCTTTATCCCGATTATCGTTCACGTTATGCGCGGCTCACGTTATCAATTATGTTTTAAAAAAAATGGCTCATAATTTCACTAAGTATTTTCAAAGCATGATTAAGGAACTGAAGCAAAGAGTAAAGTCTAGTAATTAATCAGATACGACCTAGGCGTATTGGGTTAATTACTAGGGTGTTACACTTGTGATGCCATGTGAGAAACCTCAAAAGCTTGAAAAACTTAGTCTTGGACCATATATGCTTTTGGTTTCTCTTCCTTTTTCCTTGTTCAAGTTTCAGTTTTTCCTTTCCTTCCCCTTGCCAAGGTTTCAGTTTTCTTTCTTTCCTTTGACCAAAGTTTGATGAAAAAAATGTTGAGTAGATCACTAAAAATTTTATTAAGAAAATTAATCCTATGTTTTCAAAGAGCTCTAAGCTTACCCTTGCCAACCTTAAAGTTGGTCGGCCATTCTAAGAGTTTTACTCTAGATTGAAGCCCATGAGCAATAAAATAAAAAATATGAGTAGTTTGTTCTATGTTTGCTTTGTTGAAGTTTAAGTCTTAGTCCATTTTCTTGAGCTTGATGATGAAGTTCAAAACCAAAGGTTTCTTTGAAGACTTGGTGCTAAGAACTCTAAAGCTCACTTTATGTTGTAAAGATACATATTAGATTAAGGTTAAAATGTTCCTCTAAAGTCTTGTAAGAGCTCTAGTTAATATAAAATGAGTTGCATTCATGTTTATGTTTATGCCTTGCATAGCATGTTTATTTTGATGCCATCACTAAGCTCTCAAGATTAACTAAATGAAGAAGAATGCTTGCATGATTTATGCAAGCATGTTGGCCTAATTTTGGGATGAAAATACTTTATGTTTTATGCAAACATGTTGGCCAAATTTTGGGATAAAAATACTCCATGTTTTATGCAAAAAATGTTGCTGTTGGGCATGCATGGCTAGTGAAAATTTTATAACTGTTAATGCATGTATGCATCATAGATTTACATCATGTGACCTTATGCTTTAATAGGTGTTTTTAATTTTTAGCATGGAATTGTCTATGTGCATGTATGTGGTTAAGAATGTGCATGATGTATGTGATTGAATTATTGTATTCATCTCAATCCAATGGCTTAGATTCATTCTTGTTTAAATACAAGTCTAGGGATTTGCGCAAATGACATTGTAGTAATTATTAAAGTAATGCCATTGTAGTAATTACTTTAACCAAGACAAGGGTATTTTTGTAATTAGACAATGGTAGTGGTATTCTTGTAATTCCATGTATAGGATAAGGATGTTTTTGTTATTAACTAATAAGGCAAGGGTAGTTTGATAATTTTCTTTACATAGTAAGGGTATTTTCATAATTTCACTAAATAATGGCATTTTTGTAATTTTTTGTATCTTTTTCTAGACACACTTGGTTATTCTAACATTATTTGTTATTAATCAACAATAAATCACCAATGTTAACCTTCCGTTATGGAGCCAAGATCCACCGCCTAGTCAGTAAATCAATTGCTCGAGTTCATCAAGTCAATTAGCCTAGACGAAATTTGGGATATTACAATACTCCCCTCCTTTTAAAGAATTTCGTCCTCGAAATTCATTACCTGGGAAGAACTTAGGGTATTGGACTTCATCTCCAACTCCAATTCCAAGTAAACTCCTCTATCTTTCCTTGTCCCTATGCTACTTTGACCAAAGGTAGTCTTATTCCTTAATTGCTTGACTCCTTTATCCACGATCATCATGGGTGGTAGGTTGAAGGTCAGATCCTCCCTTAATTGTACTTATTCTGGCTCTAGCACATGACTAGGGTCGGATTGGTATTTCTCAATTGAGAGAAATGGAAGACATCATGAAGGTTAGACAAATTGGGTGGTAGGGCTATTCGGTATGCTGACCAAACTCTATGAGGATTTCAAAAGGACCAAGGAATCTAGGGCTCAACTTTTTTACTCTCATAGCTCGTCCTATGCTTGTCGTGAGTTGATCCTAAGGAATACATGTTCTCCCTCTTGGAATTCCAACGGCTTTCGCCGTTTATCCGCATACTTTTTCTATTGACTTTGAGCAGTAAGGTTCCTATCTTCAATCGTCCTAATTTGTTCCGCTGTTTCCCTTACAACTTCAGTCCTAACATACTGTGCTCAGGAGCTCATACCATCACAAAGGGGATTGACACTTTCTTCCATATAGGGCCTCATCGGTTCCATATCGATACTTGCATGATAACTATTGTTATATGTAAATTTGATTAGTGGTAAGTATCTCTCCCAACATCCCCTTTTGTCCAACACGCATGCCCTAGCATATCCTCTAAGGTTTGTATGGTCCTCTCGATTGCTCATCCATTTGAGGGTGGCAAGTCGTGCTCAAACACAACTTCGAATCAAATACCTTCTGAAAAGCTCCCCAAAAATGTGATGTGAACCGGATCACGAGAGATTATCGTTGATGGCACTCCATGCAACTTCACAATCTCTTGGATATACAACTAGCCAGCTTATCCAATGAATAAGTTACCTTAATGGGTAAAAAGTGAGCCGACTTCGTCAGTCGATCCACAATCACCCATATGGCATCATGGCCAGCTTGGTTCTCGGGTAGACCCGTCACGAAATCCATCGAGATATATCCCATTTCCATTCAGGAATTGATGGGGGTTGCAATATTCCAATAGGTTTTTTGTGCTCAATCTTCCTTTTGACGACTAAACACTTATTCGCCTAGGTGATCTCATTTTTCTTCAAAACGGGCCACCAAAACATCTTCTTCAAATCCTGATACCTCTTGATGGCACTAGGGTAAATGGTGAAATGGCTCTAATGAGCCTCCTCCAAAATCTCCTTTTGGAGGTCACCACATGCCGACACACAGAATTCTCCTTTAAACCTCCATAATTTATCAGTTCCAAGGATGAATCCTTTCAACGTTCCTACCTCTATCACCTAGAAGGTCTCCTTAAACTCCTCATCCTCTTGGAGCTCAAGTGATTCTCTTTTTGGAGTTACTCGTCACACTGAGACGACACATCCTTATGCTCTCAATGGTCAATGTCATGCCCAAGTTCAAGTCTCTAAATCTCTTAATCAACTCCACCTCCTTAACCATCATCTAAGACAAATGTAATGCCTTCGACTTAAGGTGTCAGCCACCACGTTTGCCTTGCTAGGATGATATTTTAACCCAAAATCATAGTCCTTCAAAAATTCCATCCACCTTCTGCTTTATTTAACTCCTTCTGATCAAAGAGGTACTTGAGACTCTTGTGATCATAGAACACCTCAAACTTTACTCCATATAAATGGTGTCTCCACACCTTCAAAGCAAACACTACGGCTGCTAACTCTAGGTCATGGGTGGGGTAGTTTGCTTCATGAGACTTGAGTTGTCTAGACACATAGGCCACCACTTGCCTATTTTGCATCAACACACAGACCAAACCTTTCGCTGAAGCATCACAATACACCTCAAATGGCACATTGGTGTTAGGCAAAACTAATACTAGGGTTGTAGTTAACTTCATCTTCAGCTCTTGGAAGCTCTTCTCACACTCCAGAGTCCATGAAAAAAATGCATTCTTCCTAGTAAGCTTGGTCAAGGGTAAAGAAATCTAAGAAAATCCCTTAATGAACCTACGGTAATATCTTGCCAAACCTAAAAAGCTCCATATTCTCTCACTGTGGTAAGTCTCTCCAAACTCATCACTACTTCTATCTTACTAGGATCTACTACAATACCTCCTCTTAACACTACATGTCCTAAAAATTTCACCTTCTCCAACCAAAATTCACACTTAGACATCTTCGCATACAACTTCTTTTCCTTCAAAATCTCTAAAACCATCCTTAAATTACACTCATGCTCTCACGAGTCTTCGAATAGATGAGTATATCATCTATGAAAACAATCAAACTGATCCAAATAGGGTCTAAAGATCCTATTCATGTAGTCCATGAACACAGCAAGAGCATTGGTCAAACCAAATGACATAACTTGAACTCAAAGTGGCCATACCGGGTCCTAAAGGCAATCTTGGGTATGTCCTCATCCCTTACTCTAATCTGATGATATCCTGACCTCAAGTCAATCTTTGAGAACACTCCTGCTCCTTCAACTGATCCATCAAATCATCAATCCTAGGCAAAGGGTACTTATTCTTCAAGGTTCTCGATTCAATTGCCTATAGTCTATACAAAGCCTTTTACTCCTATTTTTCTTTTGACAAACAAAATTGGGGCTCCCCAATGTGATTCACTAGGTCTCACAAACTTCTTCTTCAAAAGCTCTTCTAACTAAGTCTTTAACTTCGTCAATTCTAAGGATGACATCCTATAGGGTGCTATGGAGATAGGTCCCATTCTGAGACCAGCTTTATAGAGAACTCAATCTCTCATCGGAGGAAACTTGATATATCATCTGCAAATACCTCAGGATAGTCTCTTACTATAGGCACATCATCAATACTTTGCTCAAAGTCTATATCACTAAGGCTAGGAGAACATATCCCTTACTCTTTCCCATAACGTTGACCTCTATAACATTTAAGTAAAGACTTATAGGTTTACAAGGCATAGTAGGGGTAGGGAGAAAGATGATAGACTTTGTATAATAGTTTAACATTACACGGTTGGCGCAAAGCCAATCCATGCAGAATCATGTCTAGACCATGCATAGGCAAACAAACTAAATCAGAAAATAAAAGGTCTACCTTCAACAATGAAATGGCAATTTAAGCAACATCTACAAGTCTTAATAGGTTTACCAGTGGGTGTAGAAACAGTAAGACCAAAAGGAGTTCTGACACATGTAATTTCAAAGACTTAACACTATTATGATATATGAATGAATGGGTTGTGCAGAGTCATATAATACAATTAAGGTTCTACCATTCATTTCACACTTACCTTCTATGAGGTTTCTGACTTTGCCGAGTCTTCCATATTGAGGGTAAAAACCCTCCCTTGGTGTTGTGGTCTAGGGTTGAGGGACATTGGGTTTCTCTCAGAGCACTCCCTAGCATAGTGGCCAACTTCCCGCACTTGAAGCAAACTCCTGCCCCATCAAGCAATCGATCTCCATGTGACTTACCACACTTGGGACATGGTATAGTAGGTAGGTGCTGGGGTACAGCGGGGCCCTCTGGGTGCCTTGCCTTTGGGACCACTCAATCCCCCATGATGAAAAGTCTTCCTAGGCCCGTGGCCTGAGTTGCGGCCTGAATTATTATTTGAACCTTGGAGCTTGTGGTGCTAACTTCCTAGTAAAGTTCTCGGCCCTGGGTGACTTAGCTTTTCTGCCCATCCTCAATGATGTGGCACTTGTTGACTAAGGTAGGGAAGTCCCTAATCTCCAAGTGCACCAGTGATATTGATCTCCACCTTCAGCCCAACTTCATACTTAACACACTTCAGAACTCGTCAGGGTTCCCTTGAAAGATCCTTGAAAACTTAATTAGCTCCTCAAACTTTGCAGTGTATTGTATAATGCTCATCCTTCCTTGGGTCAGCTGCATGAATTCCATGCCTTTGCCATTCCTCACTAATGCCAGAAAGAACTTCTTGTAGAAATAAGTCTTGAACATCTCCCAATTTATCATGGTGCTAAATGCCTCCAACAGTCTCTAATGCCAATCCACCAGAACTTGGCATCCGCCTCAAGCATGTAGGCAGTGAAAGTCACCTTCTACTCCTAAGTGCAAGTAATAACCGAAAGACCTTCTCCATACTCTCAATCCACTCGTCACCCTGGTTTAGGTTCAGAGCTCCTCTAAATAATAGTGGGTTCACCTTGCGAAACTCTCAAATTGGGCATGCTCGTGACCTTCTATAGCATTAGGGCCACAACCAGGCATTGCCCTGGCGGTCCATCCGATGAACATCATCTGCATGGCCCTTGCCATGTCCTTGAGGGCTCCAGCAGGTTTCATTATTCTGATTGCCTCCCTGGAGTCCTATGCTGTCGTGGTCATGCCATCGGTTCCTAAGCACACATAGCAACAAACACTGACGTGATCAGGCTCAATACTTCATGCAAAGTGAGCTAGTTACCGGGGCACACACGCATATACGGGGGTCATTCATTTCTATCCTATAGCTTGTCCTATCAATCAAGCTCTACACATGACATAGCTATGCATCATGCTCAAAAAGCATAGTTGTCCAATCCTAAGCTAGATAAAGTGAAACTTCTGATACCAAAATGTAACACCCTAATATTTAACTCAACACGTCTAGGACGTATTTAAGTTAATTATTAGTTATTATTCTTTTGTTCTAGTTCTTAATTTAAACTCTTGGAAATACTTTAATGAAATTACAGGTAAATTTTATTTTTTAAACAAAACATAAGCCATGCGTAGTAAGTAAAACCCATCATTTGTCTCGCACATATAGAGGAGAAATAAAATGAGTCACATGCATGCACAACAATCATATGAACATAACCACATCATCATATATACTTATAACATAAGTATTAACTGTTCCACATCACGCACCAAAATACACTACTAAAAGGATGCCCACCAACAGAGGTTGGGCTAGTATAGTCATTCGAAAAGATATAAATAGTATATGGATAGGAACTAAAATAACCTACTAAAACATCTTCTCCCACTACTCCTGGGACATGCCTAGAGTAGATAACCTATAACAAAACTATCAAACTAAGGCTATCCTTTCCACAAGATATGCATAAGCACTCCAAGAGGTCCACGTCAACACCTACTAATGACATTCCTAGAGAGGATATATCCAAGCACACGAGCAAGGCTAGTAAAAGTAATGAGACAACCCACAAAATGATAAGGCTGGTTGGCAGGATCAAAGTGCATCTACCAGGTGAAAGCATCAACGTGGATCACGAACATAGCCATTGCCCTCTGAAGACGAGATGGAAAAAAAGAGAAAGGGAATGAGAAACTTGTACAAGAATTTTAGTAGGGCTTTCGCCTCTAAACAAATGTCATCATCTTTGTCCTCAGAATCTTGGTTTCATTATGAAAATAGTGGACATAAATAAGATTCATTTATTAAGTTCCAAATACCATTATTCTACCGTATCTTTTAGCATGAATCTTAATTCATGAATGCATCATACCATATTATGAAATGCATGTCAATGCTTATGCAATATACCACAAGACTTGAATGAATTATCATAACATAAGGAACATAATTCATCTTAATATAATCTTTCCTCTTTACTTTCTTAGGTGACTTAACTTTCTTGTTCTTTTTTATGAGGCCACTATAATACTCTCTCCTCTTGAGAGTTCTAGGTTATAAGCTCATACCTAACTAGTCATCACTAGTCTACACTTATCCTCTTGATAAGCTAATTCCTGACTCCTAGAGTTGGAGATAGGGGCATAGGATCACCTTTCATAACCATTAATTTCTGGAGTTTAAAGGATCATCTCTTTGGGCCACCTCCCATAACCATTAGTTCCTGGAAATGAAGGATCCCTTTATTGGATCACCTCTCATAACCATTAATTCCTAGAGTCTAGAGGATCATTTCCATATGCCTTATATCACCTTTAATCTTAGCATGTTATTTAGATATGCAAACATGAGCATATAAACATGACCAACATCATAACTTATCACTCATCATTTCATTCTCAAAATTCCATTATTTTTCTAAGTCCACAAATTTGGCAAAATCTGAAGGCATAATGGCTGGAAATAGAGTTTTCCCAAATTTGTTCCTGTCATATAACATATCAAATATGAATTTCAATCAATCATTCATAATCACAATATGTCATAAATCATCATGTAATTAATCACATAAGCATACATCATATTCATTGCATATATCCATAAGCATATTATCATCAATATCTCATTGAAAAGTAAATATGCTCCTACCCATATGCCGAAATAAAGGAAGCTAATGCATATGCTATGCTCAACAGGATATATACAATTATACTAGAGATCATCATTTGCATAATTCAAGAATCAAACATTACCAAATCAATAGCCATGAATTTCCATTTAAGATAAAAGAGGTAAGTCTTGAGCTTTAAATGTTTAGGTGATGGCTAGAATCATAAATATACTATGCAATCTCATTTTTAATCTTTATCATTATAAGGTGATAACTTAGAAATATAAATATGATGTGCAAGACTTGAAATATAAATGAGAATGTAAATTCACTTTTAAGTCTTCAAGGGTTAGGTAATAACTTAAAATTTAAACATGATATGCAAGACTTGGAATTTAAACATGAAAATGCAAATCCATTTTCTTATTTTCAAGATTTAAGGTGATAACTTGAAATATATATATATGATATGCAAAGCTTGGAATTTAAACATGAAATGCAAATCCATTTCCTTATCTTCAAGATTAAAGGTGATAATTTGAAATTTAAATATGATATGCAAGACTTGAAATTTAAACATGATATGTAAGTCCATATTATTATCTTCAAGAATTAAGGTGATAACTTGAAATCTAAACATGATATGCAAGGCTTGAAATTTAAATATGATTTGCAATTCCATATTATTATCTTCAAGAATTAAGGTGATAACTTGAAATCTAAACATGATATGCAAGGCTTGAAATTTAAACATGATATGCAATTCCATATTATTATTTTCAAGAATTAAGGTGATAACTTGAAATCTAAACATGATATGCAAGGCTTGAAATCTAAACATGATATACAAAAGCTTGAAACATAAACATGGATGCAAATTCATTTTATATCTTGTTAAGCTCAAAACTCAAAACTTGTAAAGAACGAAACTCTTTAACCTCAAATAATCTTAACAAAAAGGAAGTGAGCTTTAGAGTCCTTTATTACCATGGTTCCAAGAACCTTATTTCTTGAACTTATCATAAAGCTCAAAAAGAAACAATCCAAAGAAAATCCATCATTTTTCCATTAATCTTTTAACAATAAAGAAAATCAAATCTTGAGCTTTAAAGGTCAATTATATGATAGATCCACAACCACCACCATGATTCCTCATCATTAAGCCATGGTCATTAATCAAAATAACCAAAAAATATAAAAGAATAATAAGAGAAAGAACATGAAATAAAATCCTTATCAAGATGTTTTCCTATTTGCAAAGAGAAAGGTTAATCTTTTGTAAAAAAATTAGAAGAACAAATGTTCTCTTGGAGCTTAAATGGATTCAGCCAAAGGGAAAAGAAATGGAAAGAAAATTTTTCTTGTGTTCTTGCATTTGGCAATGAAAAGGATAGGTGTTTGGGAGTTGATCTATGGTGGAGATGTGGTGGTTTGAGGTTGAGAGCTTGGGTGAAGGTTAAGAATGGAGATTCTTGAAGATGAAGGAGAAGAGGAAGAAGAGAGCTTGAGGTTGGAAGGAACAAGACTCCTTTTTGACACAACTTAGTTGGCATGTTTTGGCCAAAAATATGAATGGTAAGAATGAGATTTTGAAGAGTATTTATAGTGAAATGATCAAGAAAGAAGAAGAATGCTTGCATGATTTATGCAAGCATATTGGCCTAATTTTGGGATGAAAATGCTCCATGTTTTATGCAAATATGTTAGCCAAATTTTGGGATAAAAATGCTCCATATTTTATGCAAAAAATGTTATTGTTGGGCATGCATAGTTAGTGGAAATTTTATAACTTTTAATGCATGTATGCATCATAGATTTGCATCATGTGACTTTATGATTTAATAGGTGTTTTTAATTTTTAGCATGGAATTGTCTATATGCATGTATGTGGTTAAGAATATACATGACGTATATGATTGAATTATTGTATTGTTATCTTAATCCAATGGCTTAAATTTATTCTTGTTTAAATACAAGTCTATGGATTTGTGCAAATAGCATTGTAGTAATTATTAAAGTAGTGGCATTGTAGTAATTACTTTAACCAAGACAAGGGTATTTTTGTAATTAGACAATGACAGCAGTATTCTTGTAATTCCATGTATAGAATAAGGGTGTTTTTGTCATTAACTAATAAAACAAAGGTAGTTTGGTAATTTCCTTTACACAGTAAGGGTATTTTCATAATTTCACTAAATAATGACATTTTTGTAATTCTTTGCATATTTTTCTAGACACACTTGATTATTCTAACATTATTTGTTATTAATCAAAGTAAATCACTAATGTTAACCTTCTCACTATGGGGCCAAGATTCACCACCTAGTCGGTAAATCAATTGCTAAAGTTTATCGAGTCAATTAGCCTAGACGAAATTTGGGATGTTACAAAAATTTAATTATTGGGATATAAATTGAAATCTGATATCATATTACATAACACTATTGTAAATTATATCATATCAATAAGAATGATATGATTAAAGCATAATATTAGAATCGATATTAGTAGGAAAAAATATTAAATATATTTCTGGATCATAATATAATAAATCCTATTACTTTTAGACAATAATTATTTTAGAATGAGATCAATTTGGATAATTTGTAACTTTCTTTTAATCAAATATATATTAATTATAGTATTCATTAAATAACTAAATATATTTGTTATTATTTTAATTATTTAATTAAATAATTAACTTTTTTAATCAAATTGAATTGATAAAGAATGAAAGAGGAATTGTCACGTTGAATTTCATATATATATGTGTGTGTGTGTGTGTGTGTACACACACACACACACACACACATATATATATAACACATACACATACATATATATATATATATATATATATATATATATATTGATGTTTGGATGAAAAATATTTTGTACATGATTATTTTTTATATAAAATTGTTTATTTTATATTTGCTTTTAATTAAAATAATATCTACGACTCCGGGTTCCTAAATCTGGCTTCACCACTCATCAGATTATATTCATGTTTTCGTTTGGTGGTTGTCTTCTGGTATCCAAGTTTAGACCATGATTTCAATGCCAGCTAAGGTCTTCTTCGAGCATCGCACTCCAGGCCCTGGGCATTTGCCTTCTTTGTTTTGCCAATGGCGCTTTCATGGGCTTTGTTTCTTTGGATCTCCTTGGTTTCATGGGTGGCTTCTTATATGGTTCCTGAGAGTTTGTCACTACATGATGACAGATTAGATAATGACATTTTTGTCCTTATTTTATTTTATTCTCCCTAATATGTCCTATCACTTGCCCCTCACATCTAACCCAAATTCAACTCCTACAAAAAATTTTCGCTCTAGAGGCGAGTTGGTGAAATGGACAATCATCACTTTGAAATGGTCAACTTAGATAATAGCTCAACCATCTAGATTTCTATTACGTCCGTAACCCAAAATGGCGTCATGGTGGTTTCCCAGAATGACTCCTTAGACGATCTCCCGGGCGGACACAAAGGACTCCGATGCCCAGTAAGAGTAGGAAAATAATTAGTGGTGAGGAAAAAAGTTACCCTTTTACCCTTCCTGTTCCCTTTTATCTAGCTGAGGCGTCCTTTTTAGGGCCAGACTGAGTATGGGTGGAATATGAATCGTAAAGTATTTTTCCGAGCTAGTCAAGGTCAAATCGAAATGTACCGCCATGGTACATTTCCGAGGTACTTCCAAGGTATCTTGAGGTCCGTCCTCGATACCCAGAGTACATGATTTGGATTTCCGATATTGAGGTACGTTCGCAGAGGAACCTCAATATCAAGTTGCCTCGTCGGTCATTAACCGATTTCAAGTTCATGAGCCATGGCATCCTGGATTCTGGATACTTGATCTTCCTTTGCTCGTAACTCATTCCTTCTCTAAAGATACCGTTGTCCGCTATTTTTTTCTGGTTGAAGCTGGTGCGACCGTACAAGGAGGGTAAGGGGTCCGATGTACGTCGACGTTCTACTCGTCCTTATCCTCTCGGTAAGGTGTCTTTCACCTGTCAGCGTTCCTTCTAACCATCGCGCGCCACGTGTACGAGTATAGCGGTTACGAGGTGTTATTTATTCATCCGGACGATTTTGCCCTCCTCCGCTATATATATATCATTCTCTTCCTTCTCCTTCACGCTTTCCTTCTCTTCAGATTCTTCTTCCCTTCCTTTCACTTTCAGTGTATCCTCCGTCACGCGCGTGTCGGGCTCAATCTCGCTACGCCTCTTCTTCTTTCCGCCATCGCCCTCACGCATACTCCTCCCTGTGTTTTAATATTTTCCAAATATTCATCCATCTGCCCCTTTCCTTTGGGTTTTTCTTTTAGATTTTCCTGAGATCTAAGGTAGTCCTCATTTACCGCCTGCCCCATGGCCCTCTCAGGGGTGGAGCCGCCTTCCCGTGTAGTGGGAACTACCTTTCAGTTTCATCTTCATTTTTATTTCCCTCATGAATTTTGAAATTTCCCCCCATTTTTCTTAGGCACTCGGTGGTGGTTCCCTTGTAGGATATGGAGGACAAAATCGTGATCCCATACTCCCTAGACCGAAGTCTAGAGAGCGGTTTCTTCAAGATAGTTGGAATTCGAAGCGTTATGAATGAGAGGATGCTTGAAAGGTATAAAGAGTTTCCCATCTTCCGAATTCCTACTGGGCGCTCGCCATGAGATCGTGCTCCCAAGAGAGAGGAGAGATATGCGGGAGGCCCACGGCTAGGGAGAAGAATTTTTGTGGATGTATGACACGGTGATGTCTCATTTGAAGGTCCCTCCCCTTTTCCGAGTTCGAAGTCTTGCTATCGGAGGATGAACGTAGTTCCTTCCTAACTTCACCCGAACTCCTGGGCCATTCTTCGGGGTTTTCAATTGATCTTGGCTTCTGGAATTCCCCTATCACAACGGGTATTTTTTTCTCTTTTTAGGCTGATGACTTTCCAGGGGAAAGATGGAAAGCCCGCCCTGGTGTCCTTTCGAGCTTTGGTAAACAAGAAATGTTTTGAGATATACGAGGAATCCTACCATGGGTTCAAGCGCCAGGATTTCAAAATCCGGGCTAAGCCTGGCAAGTCTCCCTTCTTTCTTTCTTCCGAGGGAGCTCCATTATTCCCTCTCCTGGCAGTCTTCCTATTCTTCCCAACGTATCGTCTTCGAATCTTACTCCCAGGAAGCATCGGTTGTCAAGTTCTTCACTAATGCTTGGGGGAACCATCCTAACCATGTGAACCTAAAAAAGGTCATTGATGTGTCTCTGGGATGCGAAGTCATATATAGGTCCATTCTAGAACTTGGTAATTTTTTAGACTTTCAAATTCTTCTTGTATACTGATTTTGTTTACTCCCTTTGCAGAGATGTCTTCAACTAGGAGTTTGGCTCTCCTTCGCTCTCTCAATCGAACTCCGGCCACTACATCTGCTCCAACGGATTCCAGGCGACTTTCACGGGTCCTCATCCTCTAGCCGGCGGAAAAAGGAAGCACGAGGAGAAGACGAGGCATGGTTCTCCAGACGAGTGAGGAACCTCCTCCCGGATCAGAGGTTATCTCCTTCCTCTCGTTCTTGGGGAGGTTTCCCAACCTGTCTCTTCTCGCTCCAAATTTTCGCTTCAAGGAGTTTATGTCCGGCATCTGTAATCCACATTTTGCAGCCATGTTCGTTAGTGAGATCGGAAAGAGGTGCTTAGCCGGCTTCAGGAAGATCTGGTGAAGCGCTAGTTACATAAACCTGCGGAGGAGTGTTGAAGTTCCCGTGCTAAAGCGGAGATCAGCACCTTGGAGTCCGAAAAGGTAGGACTTCGAGAAGTGGTGGCGGCTCTTGAAGAGAAGGTGGAATAGCTGGAGGCTAAGGAGAAGGGCTGGAGAAGGTGGTTTCCGATCGTCAAAGGAAACTGAAGGACTCTGAAGAGAAGTACAAGGCCTTGGAGGGAGACAAGGCGAAGGTTGATGCTCATATCCTAGTCAGGCTCAGAGCAGGCCAAATGGTCAAAGCCTGGTCAGTTCTCCTGATCTATTTGCGAACGTGATAGCCCAGGTTTGGGTTTTGGTTGGCAACGAAGTGGATCTTCCAAAGTTGGAATGTTCTACCACGTTGTGGATGGCCGTATTGAAGACATCCCTGAAGAGGAGGACTAAGGAGCATGTAAATCCCTGCATTCTTTTACTTGTCTTTTTTTTTTTTTTTATAAGTCCCTTAGGGGCACCTTGTGTAAAAAATTATGAATATTAATGGATGCTTTTACGTTTTTGAATTCTTGTGCTCAATTGTATATCCCCTTTTTAAATTTTCAATATGTTGCGTGTTATGCCCCCGAATGGGGAGCGACAGGCAAGATTTGGTCCTTGTGCGAATTTTGTCGCTTGGCATCAGGTTTCAAATGTGACCCGTGTTAGTGAAGCACGTAGTTCGGACGTATGTCGGGTTTAACTTCATCCAACCTTCGTGATTCTGCGCCCTTTGGTAGCGGTATGTATATCGGTAGAGTCGCCGTCAAACTTATGCGAGGCTTTGCTTGGTTTTGCTTAACATTGGACAGGGTTCGAAGTGGCCCGTGATGAAGCGATGAGTTCGGATGGATATTGGTTTGGTTCATTGAACTTGTGCGAGACTTTGCTCGCTAATTTGCTTGAACAGAGGAGGGGGTGGATGGCTCGTATCAGTGAATCGATGAGTTCGGATGGATATCGGTTTGGTTCCATCAAACTTGTGAGACTTTGCTCGCTATTGCTTGGAGACAATTTGTTTGGTTTCGCTAAAAAGATCTTTTATTGATTGAAACCGATTGGCTATATGTCCAATTCGGCCTACGTTGTTAAAGCCTCATTAAAACCTTCCAGAAAAACCATTGGGACAAACTCGGATGAGGAAAAAGAGTACCTTGACAAATCGTAGATGTGATTACATTGTTCCCTACACAGTATTTTCTCAAATTAACTACGTTCAGGTCCATGGGACTTCCTTTCCCTCCATTGTGACGAGTTTATACGCACCTTTTTCGGGACTTTGGCAATCCTGTATGGTCCTTCCCAGTTGGCGAGGTTTCCTGTTCGGGTTTTGGTGGTCCAATGTCACCTCTTCTGAGTACCAGCTCTCCTTGAGCAAAGGCTCTTGGGATTACCTTACGATTATATCTCTAGAGATATTCTTCTTTAGCTCCAAGCTCTTCGATGTGCGCGTGTTCTCAACTTCTGAAGTAAGTCTAGCTCTTCCTTCCTTCTTGAGGGATTGACCTTTTAGTATAGGATAGTTCTGAGGGTTGGCTCACCAATCTCCACTGGTATCATGGCCTGAGGATAAGCAAGGCGAAAGGAGGTTTCCCCGCCGATGTGGGGTAGTAGGATAGCCCAGAACACACTTCCCAGTTCATCGGCCCATGCTCCTTTGCTTGGTCTAGCCTTTTTTGAGTCCTCGGAGGATGACTTTGTTCGCGACTTCTACCTGTCGCCGCTGGATGCTCTACCGAGGTGAACTGGTGGGTCACTTTGAAGTTCTCCAATAGTTGCCTGAATTTCTGATCAATGAACTGGGTCCCAATATGGCAATGATCTTCTTCGGATTCCATAAGGTGAAGATGTTGTTCCACACGAACTTCGAAACATTTGCTTAGGTTATCCTGGCCAATGCCTCTGCTTCAATCCATTTGTGAAGTAATCAATTCCCATAATCAGATATCGGAGATTCCAGGGCTATCAAGAAGGGTCCAAGGAGGTCCAGGCCCCTGGTCAAATGGTTATATCGGAAGTAGCTAAAGTCAATCTCTCTGCTGGCGATGTGAAACCTCGCATATTTTTGGCACTTCTCACATTTTTTTTGTGAGTTCGATAGCATCCTTCTTCATCGTCGGCCAATAATACCCGACTCTGGGTTTTCACCAGGGTTTGGCCGCCTAAGTGTTGTCCTCCGACTCCTCATGGATTTCTCGTAGCACATAATCACCTTGCTCCCCCAGGCACTTCAACATTGGTTGAGAGGAACTTCTCCTGCATAACACTCCGTCAATGAGGGTGAAGTGCAGAGCCTCTTTGTAACACCCTAATAATTAACCGAATACACCTAGGTTATATCTGATTAATTACTAGACTTTACTCTTTGCTTCAGTTTTTCATCATACTTTGAAAATACTTAGTGAAATTACAAACCATTTTTTTTTAAAACATAATTGAAAACGTGAGCCGCACATAACGTGAACAATAATCGAAATAAAGCGATAACGTGTAGATATAGCATGAAAAACACATCATATTGGCTCCATCATATAACATCCATAATTACATAACACATAGATAGTTTGCCTACCAACAGAATAAGACTAGGTGTAGGCAATCTAACAAATATAAATAATATATGGATGGAAGGACATCCATTAATAGCACCTAGTAATAACACTCTAAGGATAGGGATAGATATCCAAGCTCACGCAAAGTTTAGCGAATAATTCCTCAAGGATAATAAGCTGGTTCACCAGATCAAGTACATCTACCAGGTGAGAGCATGAACAGGAATCACGAACATCACCACCACTTTCTGAAGACGAGATGGAAAGAAAAGAAGAGGGAGTGAGAAACTTTTATAAGAATCTCAGTAGGGTACTCACCTCATATGCATCGTGTCATCATCATCGTCCTCAGGAACCTCGGGGTTATTATGAAATAGTGAGCATGCTAAGATTGATTTATTAAGTTTGAAAATATACTTCCGAGGTTCATCGGTTTTAATCATGCGTCTTATAATGCATCATAAACTTAACATGTCATGTTTATAATGAACTTTTCCTTTCATATATAATAACATAGTTATGCATAAATCACATCATATTCCTCATCATCATTTCATAATACTATGCATAGCAGAACATCATATTTCTCATCATCATCTCATAAATACTATGCATAGCAGAACATCATATTCACATAATGCATTTACTTAGTTTCTTAGGTGACTTAAAGTTACTTTCATCATCATTTTCCTGGGCCACCCTATACTCCACCCTTTTGGGAGTAATCTAGGTTATGAGCTCATACCTTGCTAGTCGTCACTAGCACATACTTATCCTTTTTTATAAGTAAAAATTCTGTCTCTACCCTTTTGAGAGAACGGACTAGGGGCAAGAATCACCTTTCACCGCCTATAGTTTGACGGTCCAAAGGATCATTTTCTCATGATCACCTTTTCACCACCTATAATCTAATGGGTCCAAGGTCATTTCCTCATATATTTTGAGTCACCTTAAAATCTTTGCATGTTATATCATAATACAACTCTAAATTCATAATCATCAGGATGCATAAACATTCTCATTGTTTGCAACAGCAACTATATCATGCAAACTATGAAGTCATTCAATGATATCAAATACTTAATAAGCATCAAATCACTACATAGACTTATCATTTCAAACTTCAAAGAACCATCATCATAAATTCTTACCGAAAAGTCTTAAACAGAAACTTTAGAATCGAGTAATCTCAATTATCAAACTAATTAATCATGCATCTAAAGTATTCATTATCATCATTACCATTAATTATAAGCCTTAAGAATATTATTAAACTATATGGGACAGCATAGGCAGCAAGTTATATTTAAGGCTTCAGCGTGTGTAGAAGTTGCATTTTTAACCTTTTCTCGTTACCAGCTTTCCTTATGGTGCTAAAATTAATTACTAAATCAATTATGAATCATTCTCTCTTATCTAAACATAATAGAACCTGGTTCTTAGGGCTGCTAAAGGTTCTGACAGAACGCATAAATTTCATTTTCTAGAGTTCTAGAAATCTTGCTTTTACGTTTTTCTGGGAAGCTAGTTTTATTTCTAACATGCATAGAATCATTCCTTTAGCAATAAACCATGATTATCACAACTTTAAACATATTAAACTATCATCATACAGTAGCACTAAACTCATATTAGTGGCTGAATTATGAACCTCACATAATTGCTTAAAATTACATTTTAAGTACATGTAAGATACTAGTTTCCCATAAAATCGTTGCAAAGCCTTAAAACTCTTTTAGAAACTAATTCTTTTTTGCTAAACTTGAAAGAATCTTCATAATTAAAATTCTCACTTAAGATAAAAGGAGCAAGTCTTGAGCTTAAGAGATTTATGTGATATCTTAGAATCATAAACATGCTATGCAACCTCATTTTAATCTTGTCATTATAAGGTGATAACTTGGAATTATAAACATGATATGCAAATCCATTTCTTTATCTTTAAGACTTAAGGTGATGACTTGAAAATTAAACATGATGCAAGAACTTGAAATATAAACATGATGCAAGAAACTGAAGGCGTAGTTCCACACTGGACCAGTGAAGGAAGAAGAGAATCTTAAGAAACGAGCGGCGGTAGTCCGCTTACCGGTGAAGGAAAGAGAATTCTTATTACATCTTATTAAGCTCCAATCTCAAGACTTCTTAAAGAATGAATTCTTTAACTCCAATAATCTTAAGGAAATTGAAAGTGATACTACCATTTTCCAACTTTGCTTGTGATACTTGGGCAAGTCTTTGAGCTCTAGGATCTTTAGGTGATGACATAAAATAAACATGCCATGCGTTGATTCTTTTAGCCATTATAAAATAAAGTGAGAGCATAAAATAAATATGAGATGCAACCTCTTTATTATCTTTATAGATTAAGTGACAACTTGAAATATAAACATGAAATGCAAGCTTGGAAATTTAAACATGAGATATGCAAGTTCATTTATTTATTCTTGAGAATTTAGTGATGACATTAAAAGTAAACATGGTTATGCAAGGCATAAACTTAGACATGGATGCAAGTTCCTTTTATTTCTTTACTAGAGCTCTTCCAAGACTTTAGAGAAATATAAATTCAACCCAATATATCTTAGCAAGACAAAGTGAAAAATACATCTTTCAAGTTCTAAACTCAAGATCTTTATTTTTACATCATAAAAACATCATTCTTTAAAGTTTTGCATCAAGTGGAATTTTCAAGCTTTAGAGGCCTAACTTGTGATGGATTTACAACCAACACTCAAGGTCCTCATCATCAAGCTATCATCATATTCCTTCTTTGGCCATTTGGCCAAAATCATTAAAGAAAAATAAGGAAAGAAAAACCGAAATTGTAAAGCTTTAAAAACTAGTGAAACCTTCAAGTTTTAGAGGTCTAACTTGTGAAGGCTTTGCAACCAACACTCAAGAACCTCATCATCAAACCATGGTCTCATCATAATCTAGGCCATAAGGCTGAAATGTTTTTAAAAGAAAAGGGGAAAACAAAATTGAAATTGAGAGCTAGAAGAAAGTCCATGAAATCATCATTTTTGAGCTAGAAACATAACTTGTCATAGCATAAATGAACTTAGAAACAACTCCCTACCTAATCTGATTTGAAGGAAAGGAAGAGAACTTGGTTTCTTTGAGTGAAATGGAAGAAAATATTCTTGAAAACTTGAAGAAAGAATTCAGCCAAGAGGAGGAGGAAATGAGAGCTTTTGGTGCTTTGGAAAAACTAGAAATGTGTACAATTTTGAACAAGCATCTAAGACTCCTTAAGCATGCCTATTTATAGAAGAATTCAAGCTCATGTATGGACAAGAGGAGGAGGAAATCTGACTAAATTTGAGGAGGAAACAAGGAAGGAAAAATCATCTTGTTTGGTGGCTTAAAACATGGAATCATGAAACATGATTCCTTGTTTTCATACCTTGAGTTTTGTGCCAAGTTTGACAAATTTTTCTGATGCATATTAGGCCATATAATTTCGTGCATTATAGCCCAAGGAAGAGAAATTTGTGTGTTCCATACATTATTTAGGTGTAGGTAAGTATCTTTGCAAATTAGAGAATTTGCAATTAAGGGCTTAGGTGAATTAGTAAGCAATTTGGGTGTTTTTAAGCAATTCAGGTTCTAATCAATTTAAATAAATAATTTTGACTCTAGATTAAGAATTAGAATTTAATAAGCTTTAATTTGAGCCTAATATTGTTTATGTTTTGCTAGACAATCAAAAATCTCAAAATTTGCAAAACTACGCAAAGAGGGCAAAATGTAACTTCACTCAAAAATTTCAAGGGCCATCTGAACTTAACCAATGGTCAATCATAGCTTAAAAACACCTTTTAAAACATTTTAGTGAGGTTTTGGCTAAGTCGGCATGCAATCGTTAAAAGGGCCGGCATGGGCGTTTTGGTCATTTCACGCGTCGAAACTCAAAATTGAGATTCTTCTCCTCTATTAACACACATAACATAAACAATCCCCTATTATCCTCAGAACATCCCCTTTGCGGGGGGCCCACGATCCTCATTTTCTAAGTAAAATAACCTTGGGGCATTTTGGTCATTTTACACGTAGAAATTCGGGCTTGCTACTCTTGCAGGAATCGCTCATAACTTCTTTTCTAATGTTATGTTCCTCTATTGAGGATTGTTCGGTCTAAATTTATATAAGAATTACCTAGGGTAATTCGATAATTTCTAAATGACAGGAAAAGTTGGGGCGTTACACTCTTTGTGGGTTTTTCTTGCTCTAGAGTCTTCTAGCAAGGTTCCATGTTCTAGGAAGCATTTAATCTGGTTGTCCAAGTCGGGATGGTTCACTGAACCAACTTCTCGCTATCGTCGGAGCACTTAATGTTTCGTGATTAAACTCCGTTGCTCCTAGGGTTTGGTGCTGGCCAACTTTGCAGATGTCCGCTCCAGAATTCGTTCTCGAGGTATATGTTGGATTTGGACCATTCTGAGACTTGAGATGAGGTCCTGACATGCTTCAGGACTTGGAGTCGAGGTTCCTTCGAGGTGTATTCTCAGAAATGCGGATGCCATAATCTAAGAGTCCATAAAGACTTCAAGCTGGGTGATGGACAACTCCTTTGCGAGGTTGAGTCCTGCTCTCAATGCTTCGTATTCCGCTTGGTTGTTAGAGGTTGGGAATTGAAGCTGATTCACATTTCAATTCTTTCCTCTCCTTTTCTAACATGACTCCTACCACTCCTTTGGTTTAGAGAGCCATCCACGAAGAGCCTCCATCCATCCATTGCTTCCGGAACGTCCTCGTCAACCAATTCTAGTACGAAATTTGCCAGCACCTAGCCTTTGATGGCCGTTCGCGGCTCATATCGTATGTCGAATTCGGAGAGCTCAATGGACCATGCTATCATCCGTCCTCCAGGTTCGGCTTTTGGAGGATTTTCCTGATTGGCTCTTAGTGCGAACCTTGATTGGGTGTGCTTGGAAGTATTGCCTAAGTCTCCTTGCGGTTAGGTTCAGGGCAAAGGCGTCTTCTGGATCTTTGGTATCGGAGTTCGGTCCGTGAGGGCCTTGCTGTAAAATACACAGGCTGCTTTCCCTCCTTTTCAGTTAACGAGCACCAACAGCCTGGTTCCCGTCAGGGTATAGGATAAGCTCTTCGCCCTTCTCCGGCTTTGTGGGACAGTGGGGTGGACAAGTATTGCTTGAAGTGTTGTAATGCGGCTTCACATTGCTCTCCCATACGAATTTCTTGTCTTTCCTTAGCAATTCAAATAGCGGAGCGAGCTTCGGCCGACTGGGAAAGGAATCGGACAAAGTGGTAAGTTCCTCCTTGTTGGACCTCTTTTCGAGTTGATGGGCTTTTCATCTCTATTATTGCTCTGCATTTAACAGGATTGACCTCTATCCCCCATGTGTAAGCATGAACCCTAGGAATTTTTGAGTTAACGCGAAAGCCACTTCGAAGGATTGAGCCGTAACCCGTGTTTTAGGACAAGCGAAGGTACTTTGGAGGTCCTCCATGAGCGTCTCCGAACTAATTGACTTTACCAACATGTCATCAATATACACTTCTAAGGTTTGCCTGAGCTTGTCATCGAAAACCCTCTTTCATGAGGCGTTGGTAGGTGGAACTGCGTCTTTAGCCCAAAAGGCATCACCTTGTAGCAATAGTTAGCTGGGAGTCATGAATGCCGTCTTCTCTTCGTCCTAAGATCCATGGATTTGCTTGTATCCGATATGCATCCATAAAAGAGAGGAATTTGAATCCTGAAGCTCAATCACCAGGCCGTCTATGCTTGGGAGTGGGTACTGATCCTTCGAACAAGCTTTGTTTAGATTGGTATAGTCTACACACATGCGCAGCTTCCGTTCGCCTTAGGGACCATGACTACGTTTAATAGCCATGTGGGATACTGCACCTCCCGAATGAAGGGCCTTTAAGAGTTCCTGACTTGCCTTTCCACTTCTTGCTCCTTATTGTTGACATTCTCCGCCTTCGTTGCGCTCCTGGGTAGTCCGGCATAGGCAGACAATGTATGGGTCATGACATCTGATCCACTCCCGGCATGTCGAGCGGACCAGGCAAACACATCCCTATTCTCTCGAAGGAATTGAGTCAACTGCTCCTTTCATTCTTTTGGCAGAATGTTGCTTATTCTGTCGTTTGTTTGCTCTCTTCGCTGATTTGGATTTCTTTGAGCTCGTCTTCTGGCTCGGGCGTCACTACTTCTCTAACTTCGGACTTCTAGGTCTACTATGGCCACATCCTTCTTATGCACTTCGAGGCTCGCATTATAGAGCCTTGCCATTTCCTGACTTCCTCTGATGGTGACGATCTTCCCTTTCGGGCCATGGAATTTCATGACCAAGTGTCCTGGAGACTATTGCTCCCAGGTTGTTGATAGTCGGCCTTCCCATAATGATGTTGTACTAGGGTCTTCGATAACGAGGAAGCTCAGGAACTGTTTTGCCCTCGGGCGTTCCGACTGTGGTATGCAGAGTGATAACCTTCGTTTCTTCGAACTTCTCTGGAAGGCAATGTACCTGGCTAATTTGCCAGCTCTAATCAATTCCTCCACGGCGTCTCTGAGGTCTCGACAATCTTCCGTCCTGTGGCCCGGGCTTCGATGGTACTCGCAGTACACGGATTTGTCTGTCTGGGGAGCAACTCTGGGCAGAACGATTTTGGCAGGTTTTCCGTGTTGTGGATCTCCTTATAGAGCTACACTAATGAGACTCGAAGCGGGGTGTACTCGAAAAGCAGCCTGCCTTTGGCGGGCGGTTATCCCTGGGGGCCTTTCCTCTCTCCCTGGACTCGTTCTCCGAAAGTCGCCCTTTCGGCTAACCCAAGGCCTCCTCCAGGTTTATATATTTCTCCCCTTGACTGCAACTCCTCGAGTGTTCTAGGCTCCTTCTTAGCGAGAGAGCATTGAAAGTGCCCACGCTTGAGACCTCCGATGAGAGTTACTGGGCGGTCTGTGTGGTTAAATCCCTGTCTCGGAGGGCCTCCTTGTTGAATCGTTCCAGGTACTACCGAAGGGGCTCGTTTGGAAGCTAGCGAAAACCGAGTAAGCTTGTCACGGACTTCAACTTTGCATGGCTGGTGGTGATTTTCCAAAAAGCGAGAGCTAAGGTCCGAGAAGCGATGCACCAAGCTTGTTGGCAATTGGTTAAACCACGTCAGCGCCGATTTTTGCAGTGTGAGGGGGAAAGTCTTGCATCTGACATATCTTCCGTCAAGTATCATCCTAGTTCGGAAGATGTCAAGGCGCTTTTGAGGATAGGTGGTCCGGTCATACGGTCTTATGTCTGTGGGAGGTTTGAAAGTAAGGGATGGGATATTTAACGATTGCCTCGTCGAAAGGAGTCTGCATGTCTAGATCTTCTTACGGGCGTAGCTGTGTTCTCCCGCTCTCCCTCCGTTATACGTTCAGATTGTCCACGGACAAAAGAAGTTGGAACTCGACTCGTGCTAGGTCGGAACGTCATCGTTTCCACTCGGGGCGTAGGAATCCCAGACGCTTCATGCCCGGGCCTCCATCGGGCCTCCAAATGGGGCTCTTGCATCCGTGCCTCCTCTACTTCCCGTAGCTTTTCCTCGAGTTCCAAAATTTTATCATCCCGCCTTGAGCCGTCTTTCCACTTCTTTGGCCGGCACGTAGTCCTTCCGCGCCTCTCTTCATGGCGCATCCGTCTTTCAAGCTCCGCTCTAGCCGTCATCCTTATACCTTGCTCCTGCAACAAATTCAGAATTTCCTCATAGGGGAGGTTGGCACCTCTGGTGCCTGGACCACCGAAGCGGGGTGGTTTCTGTTAGCTCATTGCTCTTCCATCTGGTATTCCGGATGTTCCGCCTGTGTCTCCAGTGGCGGAGGCTGAATTTGACCCTGTCAGCCGGGGCCATGAAGTTGGGGGTGTGGAAAGGCCTGGCATTGAGGCTGAACCCGCAAGCCTGCGAACTGGTCGGCCGTGGTCTTTGTTTTGGCCATCTCTACCCTAGTAGGGACAACCTGGGACGCAGCAATGGCTAGAAAGGCCTAGTGGGATGGTGTGTGTGGCTGGTTGGCTCCGGGATGAGGATATGGGTGTGGTGGCTATGCAACCAATTTCGTGGTTTGGGCTGGTTGCTAGGCTGGTGTATTTGATGGTGGGTGGAGGGGTATTATGGGAGTGTCGAGGTTGTACAGGGTGAAACAAGGTGTTGGTCCCAGCGGCGCCAATGTTACGTCCGTAACCCAAAATGGGGACTGAGATGGTGAGCTCCCCAGAATGACTCCTCCGCGATCTTCCTCTCGGGCGGGACCTGCAAAAGGACTCCGACACCCAAGTAAGAGATTGGAAAAATAATTGGTGGTGAGGAAAAAATTTACCCTTTGTTACCCTTACTGTTCTCCTTTTATACTATCTGAGGCGTCCTTTTTAGGGTCACTGAGTACGGGTGGAATATGAATCGTAAAGTATTTGAGCTAGTCCGAGGTCAATCAGAAATGTACCGCCATGATACATTTCCGAGATACTTCCGAGGTATCTTGAGGTCCCGTCCTCGAATACTAGTACATGATTCGGATTTTCGATATCTAGGTACGTTCGCAGAGGACCTGGATATCAACAATTTCTAATTAGATATCTCAATGACCAACAAATAATAATGTTATGATATCTTCTCTCAAATCTTGCCGTGACTCAAGTTCATTGGCCTCAAAGACAAATAGAATGATAAACCAATGACCAAAAAAAAAACCCCAACTTCTTGCCTTAGAGTTCAGTTCAATTCAATAATAAAAACCCAGCTTGAAAAATCAGGCCACCAACAAGTTCGGCGACAACAACCCCATCTATTGGGCCTTGTTTGTCTTGGATTGGGTTTATTCTATCAAAGTCTATTTAAACAAAAAAAATTGTGTTTGGTTTAAGTCACATTGCTACAAGTAGGTTTGGTTGAAGTCATACATATACAATTGACTCTTGGGTGGTATTGGTGATATAAACATACTGCAACAGCAAAAAGAAATATTGAGTGCGTAAGACATTTTTGGTGATTGAGTGAGTTTTATTAGGTGGAGAAATTATTTTATGTGATTGGGTGTATTGGGTTGTTGGGTTTGTGAGAGATTGTTAGATTGGTAATTGTATTTTTCACAAAAAATTAGTGGATTGATTTGTTGAATTGTGGACGTAGGCATTGTTGGTCTAAACACGTTAAATTCTTATGCTTCTTTTATTCTATTTATTTCTTTTGGCTTGTGTGGATTTGGGATTTTTTTCCTAACACCATCTATGTTGGCGAGCCCACCAAGCCATTCCTCATCGATGGTGACCTCTCCATTGTCATCGCCAAGCCAAACAGTGCCTTGCTTTGCTTCCTCCTCCCTCCACTACAGGCGAAGCGTGGCTCCAATCCCAATTGTGGCCTCATCCTCACCTTCAAGACCTTTGCCACCATGTTCGATAGGTCTGATATAGCTCCCCCAAGGGTTCACGCATTTTTCTATTTTCTAATTCCATATTTTTTTATGATGATGGTTCAGATTTCTTAGATAGAATGTTGTTTCTTAGATCAGATTTTAGTAATTTTTCGTTAGATTTCTTTGATTTGATAATATTTTTTGATATTGGGGATTATGGATAAGGAAAGTTTGGGATGTTTGTTGTTGCTTCTGCATGATTGGAATGGGGAAAAGGCACAGGGGGAATGGATCCTAGTGGGATGTAGTGTGTTAATAGAGTGAAGTCTATGGTGGAGCCAGAAATTTTAGGGAGGGGATCAAATTAATTAAAATAAAATAGATTATTAAATAGAAAGTGTAAAATGAGTTATTATATAGTATTTTTCATATAAATTATTGATAAATTATGATTTATTTCATTATTTATTTTCTCTTTTCTCTTAACAAAGAGTCAATAATTTTCTTCTTAAACATCTCTTAGGCTTCAAAAAAAAATATGCATATCAATGTATTGTTTAATATCAAAATAGAGCATCAATCATAAATAACTAACTAGTATATAGAAACTTCACTAAGTGGGTAAAATGAGTTAAGGTTTTATATGTTTTATAAATATATTTATATGTTTTATATTTTTATATCATAAGTGCTACTATATAAAAAAAACTTGTATTATCTATTTTGTATACTATGTATATAGATAACTGAATTTTTTAGGGGGCTATAATATAAAATATGCATACAATTATATAACAAACGTGCAAAATTTGGGGGGGTGTCCCTCCCTTGCTCTTTAAGTGTAGTGGAGGAAGGTGGAGTTGTCAAAGTCGGCACCAACGGAGGATTGCCATGGTGAAAGAAAACAAGAAAAGGGTAAAATAAATAAATCATCATAGAGTTATTTTCTATAAATATGAAAATATATATTTTATTGTAAATGAATTCTAACCGTTAGAATCAATATTTAAGGGTTGAGATTTTGTCACCATTGTGGTGACAAATTAAACTCAAGAACCAACCAGGTTTCATGCGGTGGCTATGATTTAAGTTGTGTGTTGGTTGTTCGAAGATTGTCGTTGGTCGGTTCAATCCGTAGCTTTTTGTGGTTCGATCAGAACATTAATGATTTAGTAATTGTGAGCTTCTTACCCAACTTGATAAATCTTGGATGCTATTTTTATGCTATTGTGAATATTGTTGGTGGTTCATGTGATACTTCCTGTTGAAGATATTGATACTCTTTGGTTTTGTAATCCTTGGTTAAGTGTTGTTGTTAAAGATGCACATGAGGTGTTATTATCTCATTGACTGAGGTGGATTTCAACCTGATTCTTGTTGGTTTTTCTTTTGCTCTTGCAACTTTGTGTTTATGACAATTGTGATTAGAAGCTTCACATTTTGCCTTCCTCATGGTGCTTGGAAACATTTGTTGCACTGGAAATTGTCTCTTCGTTAAGCACGAATTCGTGCAAGCTCATGAGTCATGATGATGAAGATTGATTCTTGGATCAGTTTTTTTTTTTTATGGATTTTGATATTTTAGCTTCTATTGTGGTTAAGCATAGATGTTAACTTCTGCCTTTGAATGGTTAAGCATTTTGCATTGATTTGACATTGAACTTTGGTATTCTCTAAATTGGAATTTTTTTAATACCTATGGCTTCAACATCTTTCGATAGTTCTATAACTTTAACCTCTTTTGATATAGTCTTATGACTTTAACCACTCATGATTATCCTATAAATTTAGCCTCTCATTGATAACCTTATGCCTTTAACCTCATTCCAATAATGACTTAGAATTTCTTCTAACGAGTATTGTGGAGACGTTCAAGAAAGATTGAAGGGGCTCAAGTGAAAGTCGAAGACTTCTCAAAACTAGGCACCACTATTGTTATTTACATAATTATTTTTCATTTACTTTGATAATATTATATTGCTCATCTCAAGTTGGATCTAAGTTTCTAAAATACGCATCCACCAGATTGTGGGAGGGTATTAGAGGTTGATAAGTTTTGGTATTTTGTTTGTAGTTCTTCTAGAATATTCTTACATATGTATGCACACACTACACATCAATACACCATTTTCCCTTACCCAATTGAATCCATATAAGCTATGCATTTTCTCTCACATTTTATTATCCTTATTAAATTTCTATTTTGCATTTGCTTTCAATTCTCTCCAATTTTCTTTCTTATTTTGCTCTACCATGAATTTAACAACTTTCTATCATGAAAATTCACATTTGGTTATATAGTCCAAATTTATTCATCTCACTTTCATAATAAATCATTCCTCACACTTGAGTTGTTCCCCATATATATCACAAATAATCTTTAAATTAATAAAGGACAATATTTCTAAAATAATTACTCAAATAAAAAAACCATAAATGTTAATTCAAAGAGTGCGAAAGATTAGTGCCACCCTATGAAGAACAAACACACCATTTGGGTGGTGTCTATGTGTTTGACACGTGTTCGTATTGGATATTGCATGACACATTCATAACATATATTTGTATATATTTAATTTAACATTTACTCTTTTTTTATTTTAACATAGAAACACACACACACACATATATCACAAATAATCTTTAAATTTAAAGGGTAGTATTTCTAAAAAATTACTCAATAAAGAAAAACATAAATGTTAATTCAAAGAGTGCAGAAGATTAGTGCCATCGTATGAAGTATAAACACACCATTTAGATACCGTATTTATGTGTTGAACACGTGTTCATGCTGGATCTTGCATGGCACAACCATGACATATAATTTGTATATATTTAATTTAAAATTTAGTTTTTTTCTTATTCTAATGTAGAAAAACATAATATAAACAAGGTTATAAAAAGGAAATAATACAACTTTTTAAGTGTACAAAAAAATAAAACATAAATAAAGCTTATATAAATGATATTTCGAATAATGTATTATTTTTTTTAATTTTTAGTTATATATATATTACTTTCATGTCTATGATTTTTCAACTTTGATATATTTCGTGTCCTTGTCGTATCGTGTATGTCATGTCATTGTCTACTTCATATATAGGTGCCACCATATACAAACTCAGATGAATGGTTAATGCTACCATATATATCCATATCATATGCAAAAGACACATACAAACTTAGGCAAATTTATTAGTCATAATCGATATCATCATCCATTTTCTACTTAAATTTAGTGATAGTTGTAAGGTGACAATCCTTCTCCTCTATCATATATACTATAACCATATATCTCTTTCATCAATTTTACCTTGTTTGAATCATCGCAAAAGTCCATAACCATGCACCATCTTCCCCACCTCTCAGTAACAAAATAAATGAGGTGCATTTAGTCATTTTACATGGGAATAGATTAGTAGAAATTCCACATGACTATGTTATGTATGAGTTTCCACCATTGATTATACTGTCTTATGAGATCTAAAGTAGGACCACCTTGTTAATTAATGGCGAAAATTCACGCATGACATAGTCGTGTAAAAGTTTTACTTGAGCGGATCCTTGTCCCATTTTACATAGTTATAGAATTAGGAAGACCTACTAAGAGCAGTGTAAGCAGGAAAAAAAAAAGTATAGCTTTACTCAATAATTCTCACAGCCCCAAAATCTTCGTCCGATGTTCGCTTTTGTCCTAGTGCTGCGAACAATGGCCTTTTCCCCACAGTAGCAAAATAAATCCCACCAAATCACCTTTTTCTGTCACCAATGAAGGAACTTCGTTTAAAATTTGTGGTCATTTTAAGTACTTGAATAATAAGGTTTATCTGACCCAAAAAAAAAAAACTAAATAAGGTTCACAACGTAGTAGTGGTTGGTAGGCGAAATGAATATACCAAGAAATAAAAGAGAAACAAAGGTGGTAAAATGGAAAAACAAGACTAAGAAGAGGAAGCTGATGAATAGGAAACCTTAGGGAGAAATGAGTGTGAAATTGAAGACAAGTATATACTTGTCTTGCATCATATTTGCCATGTTATTTGTTACTTGTCTTGCTACCATGTAAAATTTTATGCCTAATAAGTCTTTGGAATTTATTAAGGGTGTGCTTGGTATTGGAGTAAAAAGACAGAGAAAAATTTACAGATGAATTTTATACACAAGGTTACAAATAAAGTTCAACAATGAGATTTTCACCCTAATTTTTATCTTGAACCAAATACACCTGGAGGGCTAAAAAGCCGAGTTTTGAACAGAATATTAATTAAGTACAGAACGAACTAAATTAAAGGATGAAAGTATAATTTTAATTTTTTTTTCCTTTCATTTCAGGTAATGTCCTTTGCCTCTGAGGAACGTTGTTCTTCCATCCAATGAAACCTTAAAAAATGAGAGGAAAAAAAATGACAGGAAAAAAAAAACACTATCGAATGTCACTCAATCTATTTTGGGAAAATAAAAATAACTTTGAATTTATCAAACTATATTTTATGTGGTCTTCACGTGCCTTCTGAACGATAAACAGTGGCCATGTACGAGAATCCCTCGTACCAAGAAACCGAACTCGCGTTTTCTAGACAACGTTAGTGACGTGCCCGATCAATACGCTAGTGCTGACTTTATTAATTACGTCAAGGAGAATATTTCCTTTTGTTACTTGTTAAGCATCTCCGAAGCGTTGATGTGGCTGTTGTGCGAAGCACGAATCTAATTCCATGATGTGTGGCGAAGAAACACTTTATTCCATCAAGTTTCACCTGGGTCTTTGAACATACTGCACAAAAACGTTTCCTTTGAGCACACACTCATTCAAATTCCAATTTTGGGACAAGGGTACGTGGGAGTTGCATAGTTGAGGGCAAATGAAAAAATGGCACATTCGAGTTCAGAAGGAATGGCTCAACAGAAGAACAAAGAAGTCATTCGGTTAGAGCGTGAATCCGCCATTCCTATTCTTAAGCCTAGGCTCATCATGACATTGGCCAACCTAATCGGTAAGTTTGTACCTGCGAATTTGTATCCCTCTTATTTTGGATGAAATTTAAGAACCCATTTTAGTGATATCAATAAGACAATATACAATTAGAATCTTTATGTTTTCTTTTTTTTTAAATAAAACTGTCTAACTAAAATATACAATAATTTATACGTCGAACAATTTTTAATGTTTATTTCATTGTTTTGCTTTATTACATTTATTAGTAACATATATAACTAAAATATATAATAAATAATTAATAACTTGATTTTTACTGTCCAGGTGTGTGAAAAACATGAGTTCAGATAACAATACTTATAAATAATGATGATACTTATATATAGAAGTTTATCACGTAGTAATTCACATACTCATTTTTGTTTGCTGGGTTAATTCACACACTTGTTATTGCTAACGGATTACCATAAGTGCATGGCTGCATGCTTATTAATTCATTTTTTATTTACATTTTATTTATAAGAATAAAAGAATCCATATTAAAGTTTAATTTTGATTCATTAACAGTGCAAAACTTTTTTATGTAGCCATATAATCAGAAATTACCACATTAAACAAAACAAATTGTCTTTCACTGTACTATTTCAAAAATTATACATATAAAAAAAATTGATTGAATGATATTATAAAAAAAAATTATACTAGTAGTGCATTTAAATTAAATTGAATAAATTATAGCTATGAATTTGAATGTTAAAAAAATTAAAATAATGAGCATTGATATGATTGTATTTTATCCTTAAATCTTTATTTAAAGTATCTACAAAAGTTATAATTTTATAATATTTACCTGCAAATCTTCAAATAATTAGTTTATATATATATATATATATATATATATATATATTTATTATTTGAATTGTTTTTATTTTTAGATGTTTAAATAAATAATTAGTAGTGATAAGTATAGTTATAATAAATTCTCTTACAATGAAAACTTCTTAAAAATAAATTGTGATAAATTTAATCTTCTTCATATACCAGTATAAATTATTAAATCATTTTTTCCATTTTATTTATCAATGTTGATACCACCTCATACTAAGTTTTGTAAGTTTTTTACTTACACATCCTGTATAACGAAGTAACGAGCGTTGTTCTTTCTTTTCTTTTCTTTTTTTGGTATAGTTGTTCTTGTTTTAAAAGGAGTTAAAATCCAATTATAAATGAGCCAATCGTCTCGATAAATAATAGTGTAAAACATTTTTTAAATTGGTATTGGAAGATAATTTTATGATATGAGTTTGCTTCTTAGAATATTTTTACATCAATTTGATTTTGAAAAGCTTAATTTTAATTTCACATTAATTCAGATATTAATCTCATCTATATAAAGACGACTAATTTTTATTTTATCATCACATCACATGAGATTAGATTGACAAAATGGAAACTAAAAATTAATTTTTTTTGTGAAGTAAATTAGTATTACAAATTTTCTAAACCATATTGATATCCTGCAAGTATTTGGAGTACGGACATGGGATTTTAATTTGAATATAAGTAATAGAACGAGCTGTGATCAAGTCTGGAGGTAATTTCTCACCCTGAGTTTTGTTGTTCCCAAAAATTGCTATTTCTAGTTGTTAAGATGTAAACTGAATGATTTCATTAACTTGTGATAAAAAATCAATACAAGGGACTATATATTGTTACACTCTTAACAGAGAAGTAATTAGGAATAACAAAAAAATAACTCTCTAGCTAACTATGACTAACTATAATAATTACAAGTTCTATTACTCCCTCAAGTTGGAGCAAATATGTCGAGAGTACCCAACTTGGCCATGAGATTCTTAAATTGAGAAGAGGTAACATGTTTTGTTAGCAAATTCTGCAATTTGGTGATGTGAGGGAACATGGATGAGTTTAATAAGCCCCAAATTTATTTTCTCCCTTATGAAGTGACAGTCAATCTCCACATGTTTTGTTCTTTCGTGGAAGGTAGGATTTGTTGATATGTGTATGGCAGCCATGTTGTCGCAAAACATTACAATAGTAGCAATTGTGACTGTGAAGAATTTCAACAATTCAACTAACTAAGTTACCTCACTTGTGGCATTTGCAAGGGCCCTATACAGCCTCTACAAAACTTTTGGAAAGATTGCTTCTTACTCTTCCAAGATATTAGAGAATCTCCAATGAAAATGCAATAACCGGATGTGGACCTCTAGTGTCCAAGCAGCTACCCCAATTTGCATCAACATATGATGTCAAATGAAGTTTGGATTGACTGGAGAAGGCGAGACCTTGTCCTGGTGTGGATTTAATGTATCACAAGGAGATGATGAAGAGCCTCAATGTGTGGAACTCTAGGCTTAAACATGAATTGGGCAAGTTTGGTGATTGAAAAGGTTAAATCAGGCCTAGAGATGGTGAGGTACATCAATCTACCAATCATCCTCTTATAAAGAGTGGGGTCATCAATTAATTCACCCTTAGAGGCACTTAATTTTAGATTGTGATCCATGGGAAGAAAGGTGGGTTTGCAAGACAAGAAGCCTATGTCCTCTAACAAAGACAAGGCATATTTCCTCTGAAAAGGAAAATGCTAGTGCTTGATCTTGCTAGTTCAAGCTCGAGGAAGTACTTCAAATCACCTATGACTTTGAGCTTCAAGATGGACTGTAGTTTGTCTTTTACTTGATTAATCATGATTGATAAGGGGCTAGACACAATAATATCATCAACATAAACTAATAGGAAGGCTAAAGAGTCACCTGTTCCTCTTGAAACATAGAGTAATCACTCTTTGATTGAGTAAAACTATTATTGAGTAAAGTGGAGGAAAATTTCTGAAACCATTGCCTTGAGGCTTGTTTTAGGCCATAAAAGGATTTAGTGAGCTTGCATACTAGACCCTCCCCCTTTCTAGGATGTTCCAAGGGTAGATCCATGTAAAATTCCTCAAATAAATCTCCATTGAAAAATGCATTATTAATATCTAGTTGTAATAGTTTCCAGCTTTTACAGCACCTAGAGATAAGAGAACTCTTACTATTGTGAGCTTTACAATAGGAGAAAAAGTGTCTTGCAAATCAACACCAGCTTGTTGAGTATATCTCTTAGCAACTAACCTTGCCTTATATCTGTCCAAGGTCCCATCAGGTTTGTATTTTACTTTGTAAACCTATTTGCAACCCACAATGTGTTTGTCAGGGGTGGAACAAGCTACCAAGTGTTGTTTTTCTCTAAGGCTTGAAGTTTCTCATCCATTGCTTGTCTCCATTCAGGTTCCTTGACTGCTTGATGATAGAAAGTAGGTTCAGGGATGCTATCAATTTGCATTATGAACTGAGTATAAAGAGGAAAGTTTTGTGTAACTAATATAATCAATGATGGAGTAGTTGGTACTAGTATTCCAGACATAATCTTGTAGGTATTTGGGAGGTCTAGATTCCCTAGTGGTTCTCCTAAGGTTTGGGAGGAGGGGGGGCAACCAAGGGATTGTGGTGGCTTAGGTTGAGGTGTGTTTGGTTCGTTATGAGGGGTGGGTGGGCTTCAACAAAAGGAACAAGGTTAGGGGTATTGGTTAGTGCATGAGGAATGGGCAAGGTGTCGAAGATATCTTGAAAGTGAAATTTGATGCAAAAGGAAAAAGTTTTCATGGAACACAGCATCCCTAGAGATGAAAATTGTTTGGTCTTCAAGTTATAGAGTTTGTATCCCTTGTAACCAAGGGGATAGCCCACAAAAACAATTGGATTAGCTCAAAGGTAGAATTTAGATCTTAGGTTTGGTATGGTGGTTGCATAAGCTAAACATCCAAATACCTTAAGTTGTGAGTAGTTTGGAGTTTTGCCATAGAGTAACTCATATGGAGTTTTGAATTTCAGAAGGCTTGGAGTTTTGTTAATTAGAAACACTGCAGTCATTAGGCATTCTACCCAAAAAGACAATGGAACCTTGGATTGAAATAATAAAGCTCGAGCAACATTTAACAAGTGCTGATGTTTTCGTTCAACTACAGCATTTTGTTAGGGCCAATAGACACAAGAGAATTGGTGTAGAACACCTTTTTGCTGTAAAAAATCTAAGAGTGCCTACTCCTTTGCATTATCAAATCTTAGTTGCTTTATCTTAGTCTAAAATTGTGTCTCAACAAAGCTAAAGAAGTGCATTAAAGATGTAGTAGCTTCAAATTTATTTGACAACATATAAACCCAAGAGAAACATGTGCAATCATCAACAATACTCAAAAAATACTTCTTTCCATTATAAGTAGGGTGTGGTAAGTCCCCACATTATAGTGTACAAGATCATATGGAGCATTGACCATGTTGTTATTGCGAGGAAAGGAAAGTCTCCTAAATTTGGCTAAGGGAGGATATCACATCCTGAGTTATTTGGCATTTTATGTGGTAAAGACAATTCACTAAAAAGTCTATCAAGTATTCTATGTGGTACATGACCTAATCTTGAATGCCATAAAGTTGTAATAGAATTAATATTGCTAACAAAGTAGGCAACAAATCATTTGTGTTGGTTGAAAGTGTATATGATTGCAAGACATATAGGCCATGCCTGCAAATCACTCCCAATCACCCTCAATGAATGGTTGTCCTGTATGTAAAATGAATTAGGTAAGAGATTAACACCTAAAGAGGAATCCTTTAGCAAAGCAGAAACAAATATCAAATTGACATGAAATTGAGGAATATAAAGCACATTATATATAGAGTGATGTCTCTTTAGAACCACAGTGCCAATGGAGTGTATGGGAACTCTTGTTTTATCTGTAGGTTGACATATGAATTTGATAAGGGCTTAGAAATAGAAAAAATAGATAAAGAACAAGTAACATGTGAAGTCGCTCTATTGTCTAATATCCAAGATTTGGAATTAAATAAAGATCTTGACAGCGATGAGGAAAGAATAATACCAGCTAGTTTAGAGGATTCACCAGTTTCAGGTGTGGAGTGCTGTGATTTCAGTAATGAAAGAAGTTGTTGAACTTTAGAAGAAGTTAATTGAGTCTGGTTTTGTTCCTCATTCTCTCAAGGACTGAAATCATATTGATGGAAGGTTTTCCTCGGCCTACCATAGCTAGGGGGAATCCAATGATTTGAAAGCATTTGTCAATGGAATGGCCATGCATATTGCACTTAGTGCATTAGGGTTTGTCCCTTTTACCTAGTTTTTGCTTTGAATTCTCTGTTGGCTTGGAACCTTTTGTGACATTGAAAGCAATAAGGTTAAAGTTGAAGAAGAAGAACCAACCATTCTTTGTTTTCTTCTTGAGAAATCAAAGCCAGGACCTTGGTGATGGAGGGCAAAGGTCTCATTAACAAGATTTGCCCACGATTTGGGAATAAGACTCATCCAAACCCATAAGAAAGCAGTATGCATATTTGATTGAAGGAACTTTTTTAGAAGACATGAACCATCAAGTTGTAGTTAGAAGTTGGACGAAAGAATTGAATTCCTCCCATAGAATCTTCACTTTAGTGTAATATTGAGAGACAGTCATAGAACCTTAATGAAGGGTGAGAAGTTTGTGCTTAAGCTCAAATATATGAGGGCCATTTCCACGTTGGAATCTATCTGGAGATCATTCCATAGTTCCAGGGGAATCAACATAGACCATAGAACTTGCACTATCTTTCGAAACAAAGTTCATGATCCAAGTACTCACGATGTCATTGATGCATTGCCAGGCTTCAAATTTTTCTGGATCGTCACGTCTGGTCGTCGAATCGTGCCCATGACAAAGCCAAGTTTTCATTTCCCATTGAGTGTCATGCGCATTATACGGCTTCAGGAGTGGTAGTTCTCCTCGGTGAGAGGTTGGGAAACTAGAACCAGACTTCATTGATCCGAAGGAGGAAGGAAGTAGGGATAGAAATTCGAGCATTCACCATTGTTGAGAAAGAAAGCTTGAACAAGAAAAGAATTGAGAGAGAGAGAATGTGATGGAAATCAAAGAGCACAGGAATACTCAATTGATACCATGTTAAGAAGTAAATTGAATGATTTCATTAACTTGTGTTCAAAAATCAATACAAGGGATTATATATTGTTACACTCTTAATAAAGAAGTAATTAGGAATAATAGAAAAATAACTGTCTAACTAACTATGACTAACTATAATAATTACAAGTTCTATTACTTGTTCTGGTTTCATATTATAGTGCCATGATATGTTTTTATTTGCGGTCGTAATTCATAACAAATACTTTTCTTCTTGTGTGTATGTGTGTGATCTGGCTTTTGCTTTCTCTTTTAAAAATCAAAACCTGCATGAAAGTCCATGAAATGGCTTACTCTGTCTTTTATTAGTCTTATTAAGTAGTTATGGAGTTGAGTTGTTTGACCACTATGTGCAGAACATAGTTCCGACCAAGCTGAATTTTTGAAGCTCTGCAGAGGATAGAGTCTAATTCAGCTTGGTACCATCTCCAGTTTAGGATATGATGGTACTCTTCTTGTCTTGACCATTTTGAGATAAGAGCTTTCGTGATATGTTTAGGAATGATTTTCTTTTTGGGCCTCCAAGCTCTATCTCCTCTTTGATCCTATTCTGGCAGAAGTTGGACAGCAAAAGTTAGCTTGAAGAAATTGATGTACTTGAACAAAATTTCTTGACTTACCTATTTCAGGTATTGTGGATTCTACAATTATCTGGGGCATAAAGGATTATAAAATAGGCTTGAAAATGCATCACAATAACATTAATAGAAAAATTATTGACTCAACCTATATATTTAAAATTCATAATTGATGACCATTCTATAATAAGCTATTAATAGATTTACATCTTCAAAACTATGTATCAAGGGTTAATTGGAAGTTGTCAAAGTTTTCATTTAATTTAATCACTTTAAAGGTCCTTCATTTTTCCCTTCCTCTGCTAAGCCAGATGGACAAATCAAGATTCCATAGTATAAACACTAAAAATGAAATAGGAAAACTTAATTCACCACAATACATACAAATAAAGAATGAATCTACCTTTAACAAAATGACTACTTTGGTAATAAATTAGCTGTCCATGACTGAGACATGCTGCATGATAGAGGTTGTTAGTTTGGCTAGATTGAGTTTACTTGTAAATAAAATTGGTTACTCTTGGTGCAACATAAAAGTAAAGTGATTAAAACTTTTAGGGTATGTTTATGAGTTGAGATTTTGTAGGGCAGAGGAGGAAGGATTTGTGGTATAACTTTACACTACAAGCCCTTCCCCCCCTCATATCTCTTCCAAAATCTTAACTAGCAAACATACCCTTATGTCTAGCATAAGCATTGTGGGGGCATGAAAGGATGAAGGTTGTGGTAGAGATATGGCTTAAAGGCATTTTGAATGATATTTCAGGAAGAAACTATTTAGGGACTCATTAAAAGAAAGTAGCAATACATGTATATGTTAGAAAAGTGTTATTTGAACACCCTTCTTAGACATCGATCGGGAATAGCTTTAAGCATATACATTAAAAGCATCGAGAAAATTTCTTTTTCAATTTTTTTCATTTTATCTATTTCTGCTTCACTCTTGTGGTATCCAAGATGGGTGTACTTAATTATAACATTTCTATATATTTTAAAGTGTTGGGAACTAAAGTTATCAAGACAGAATAATGCAACTAAAATAGAGTCCAGAAAATTGAAATTGACACAAAATATTTTACATGGAAAAACTCTAATGATGGGGGAAAAACCATGGGTAAGTCGAGAAGGATTTTCACTATATAGAAGATAAAATTACAACTTTTCTCTAAATATAAGGAGAGAACAATAACACCCTTTACTTATACTAGGAGACTTCACCTTTCTCTTTATAAAAATAGGAGAAACTTACTAAACTTACTAAATTCACTAGAGGATATGTTGCTCTCGATTTTGGATGCATAACCCAAACAAGAGATCCTCTATTTATATAGGAGAACCTCCTCCTCTTACACTACTCTATCAGCCAAGGAAAGTAAATTTTCCTAACTTTTTCCCATCTAGCCACCTCTTGCCTATACTTTCAATTAAAGCACCGTAAATGAGCCATAGTTTTTGACTTCCAAAAGCCTTGAAAAGTAGCTTTACGTCACTTATACTATAGAAGCTTTCAAAAAACCTTTCTCATCTTGCTAGTTCCACGCTACCTATGTCTTTGATATGCCATAAGAGGATCTACACTATTTAAACTTGTTAGTGTTGATTGGCTTTGTCATCACATCTGCTAGGTTATCTTTAGTGTGAATTTTTTGCATGTCCACATTCCCTTATTTTATTACTTCTCAAATAAAGTGATATTGAACTCCTATGTGCTTTGCCCTCGAATGAAATATTGGATTTCTTGCCATGTGCAAGGTACTTACAAGCTTTGAGTCGAAATAGCTTCCTTGCAAGCTTGTGCTTGAGTTCCTCTATTAACCTTTGAGTCCAAATAGCTTCCTTGTAAGCTTGTGTAGCTACCATATATTCACCTTCTATAGTAGATAGAGCTACAACAGTTTATAACTTGGATAACTAACTCATAGCTTTGTGTGCAAGTATGTGCCATATATTCAACTTCTGGAATAGATAGAGCTACAACAATTTGTACCTTAGATAACCAACTAAGTTCCATTTGCAAGTGTGAACACATACATAGCCTGGAGTAGATTTCCCTTTATCAAGATCACCCACAAAATCTAAATCTACATATTCTCTAATAATGAACTCTAATCCTCCAAAACATAATGCAGCATCTAGGTTCCTTTAATGTATCTAAGGATCCTCTTAATAGCATTCCAATGCTCTTTTCTTGGTTCTACCATAAATCGATGGATCCAACCTTAAGCGATATTTGGTCCTGACAAATCATGGTACATAAGGCTTCCCACCACTAATGCATAAAATACTTAAGACATCTCCACCTCTAATCTTCACTGTAGGACACATACTAGAGGATAATTTGTAATTCATTGGAAGTAGGTTGAAATTGGTTTACAATCTTACATATTGAAGAGCCGCAGATTTTCATCAAGTAATTCTTTTAAGAAAGCCAGAACTTCTTGTCCTTTCTATCTCAATGAATTTGCATCCCTAAAATCTTATTTGCTAGTCCTAAGTCCTTCATATCAAATTTCCTATGCAATAATGCCTTCAATTCCTGGATTCTATCTTTGTTGAGACTTACCACTAACATATCATCCATATACAACATCTTTATCATCGACCCTCTTGTAATATTTACAATGGTCTAAACTCAATATGTTGTATTTGAGGCAAATTATGAAGGAATTAAATCTCTTGTACCAACACCTTGGCACCTATTTTAATCCGTACAAGGATTTGGTTAACTTGCAAATCAAGTTTTCATTCCTTTGTTCCACAAAGCCTTCTGGTTGGAGTACATAAATCTTCTTTTCAAGTCCCCCATGAAAAAGCAGTTTTACATCTAACTATTCAAAATGTAAATCAAATATAGCACAGATGACCAACACTACTTTGATAGTAGTAAGGCTAACCACCGAAGAAAATATCTCATTGAATTCAATATCTTCTTTTTGAGCAAACCCTTTTTTATACCATTCTTGCACGATATCGTTCCACATGATCATTGCCATCTAATTTGATCTTATAGACCCATTTGTTGCTAATGGCTTTTCAACCTTTTGGAAGTGCAACAAGTTCCCATGTTTGGTTCCTATGCAAGGCTTCCATTTCTTCTTGCATTGCTATCATCCACATAGAAGCATCTGGACTACTTAAAGCCTCTTGGAAAGTTGATGGCTCTCCTTCGTTTGTTATAAAGAAGAATGCATCGTGATTTACTATAACATAGTCTGAGTGCTATGATGGTTGTCTTGTAGTTTGAAATTCATGATGGTGGTCTTGTCTGGCATGTTGATCGCCTAACTTTTATATCATTGTCATCATCTGGTACTTGTTCATCATGCTTTGGCTCTTTTTCAAAATCATTTTCTCCAGACTTCTCATCTCTCTAGACTCCAGGTGTCTCCTTATTAGCGTTGTCATTTCTTTCTTCACTTTGCAGTTCATTTTCTACAAATACAATATCCCTCCTGACAATAACCTTGTATGCAGTGGCATTCCACAAGTGACACCCCTTTACATCATTAGCATAACCTAAGAATATTCATTTCCTAGACTTTGGGTCCAACTTAGTTCTTTCTTGGGAGTTGTACATCACACATGTAGGAGATCTGAACACATGTATGTAGAGAAATAATTTGCCAGCTTGCCATTCCACATCTCCATTGGTGTCTTTAAACCAATCGCAATTGATGGGAACTAATTTATCACGTAACAGGTTTGGCCAATTCCGCCTAGAAAGGACTTGGCTAATCCTACAATATAGTTCTCATCATTATTCTTATTCTTTCTAAAAGAGTCATGTTCATCCGCTCTCTACATTATTTTGTTGAGGCGTATTGGTGGATTACATTTATGCACCCCTTTCCTTTATAACTCTAGACATTTTGCATCTTGTTTATGCTTAATTGATTGATAAAGGGTGGATTTATATTTCATCCTTATCATGCATCATTGGATAAATTCATGGCTATTTGCACCGTTTCTAATGAATAATTTTATTTTGGAGTTACATGTACTTTTAATCTTTTGTATGAGTATCATTTGGTGACATGAACTTCCTAGGTTGGTGCACTGGACCAAAAAGGACTGCAAGCACTTTTCAGACGCACTTTGGCAACACCTTTGATTACCCCGTGGTCAACAAAGAAGCTGCATGAAGAACTGGAGGTAAGACTGCCACGCGGTCATTTCACCCCAGCGATCATGCGCTTAGGCAAGCGTCAACAATGCATGAATCAACCCTCCTAGATCTGCTTTTATGTTATTTTTGCTACATTATAAATAGGAATAGGTCAAACATTATAGACACCTTTGGCTCATTATTTTTATTTTTGCCGTCAAGCACTTTCTCTCTTTCTCTAGGTTTTGGGAGCTTCTAATCCTTATTTTGGCTCTCGTTTGCGATTCCAATTACACTTTTCCTCAACATTGATTATGATTGTCCACTTATGGAGGAGTAATCCTTTTACCTTGTGCAAGGATAACTAAAGATTGATATTGTTCTTGAGGTTCCTATTTTAATTATAATTTATGGTTGGTTTTTCTCCCTTTTTGTCATCTCTCTTTAATATTGGTTGTATGAATTATTACAATTGTGTTTCTAAGAGTTGCTTGATTATGTATTCTTCCACATGCATAATTAAGATTCCATTGGGTATTAGTCAGTTGATCAAATTACATTTATTTGGTAAGTGATTGAAATTAACTCCATTAGAAGACTAGATTGCTGTAATTGATAATTAAACTGGCATAAACTCATAGAACCATAATTATGGATTACTAGTATATGTGTTAGTCAAACCCTTAGTACGTAGGAGTGCGATTATGTGACTATTAAGTATAATTACATCATTGTTGTATGAAAACATAATTAATAAAAGTAACCACCACCATGAATTTATCTTTTGAACCAATGATTGAACAATTATTAATATGAAAGACTCCTCAGGTAATTCTTCTAATATTATTTTCTCAAATTAATTTTGTTTTCAACAACTTTAAAAACCCTACAATTCCTTGAATCAATTAGAATATTTCCTTGTAAGACAACCTGGATTGCACCCTAATTGTATTTTTGGTATAATTTAGCAATTAAAATATTTCTAATTTGTAGGTAGCGACAACTCGCATCATGTATGTGCAATCGTGAATTGTCTTTGAATACCCCCATGCTTGCAAAATGCGAGGAAATCTCCATTTATATATTCTCCTCCATTATCTATCCTCAAACACTTGATCTTCTTTTTGAATTCAAGTTCTACTCTTGCTTTGAAATCCTTGAATATTGGAAACACATTTGACTTCTTGATTGGGTACACCCATAATCTCTTGAAGTAATTATAAATGAATTATACAAAATATTTTGCTCCTCCTAAGGATATTCCGATGACTCCCACACATCAAAATAAATCAAGTCCAAAATGTACTTATTCTCAGTTGATATACCAAACTTCAATATACGCTGCTTGCTTGTAATATAGTGCTCACAAAATGGTTAGTTCACCAATTTGAGCTCAAATGCGATTACAATATGCAAGAACTTTCAAACCATGTTTCAACATTTGGCCGACTTTGTGGTACCACATCATTATCGTTTCTTCTTCGCTTGATCCAACTTATGCATCTACCTCTGCAATGTATCTCCTTGAAGTATGTATAGATTTGTCAAGTCTTTCTGCTTTCATTACCATAAGAACTCCTTTAGCAAGTTTCAAGATCCAACCTTCAATATAGGTCTTACACCGAGGTTATCTAGTTGCCCAATAGACAACATATTCTTCTTCAAGCCCTACACATGTCGCATTCCTTGAATTATGTGAATGGAACCATCAAACATTTTTATTTTGACAGGACCAACACCATCAATTTATAAGGCATGATAATCTCCTATGAACATAGATCCTTCTAAGATAGATTCTTAAGTGGAAAACTAATCAGCGTGGAGTCATGTGTCATGTTGCTCAAATCCATTATCCAAACATCAATGTGCTACTACCTCTCAAGTCAATTGCTGCCTCATTGTATAGAATTTCTCCATCCTTAGAGGTGCTTGCAAAACACCCTTGAGAGGTTGATGCTTCCGAGCTTTATCCTATTCTTCTTATTATTCTGACAATCCGTTTTTAAGTGTGCTTTCATGCCTCAATGGTAGCATTTAAAGTTTTTCCTTTTTCTTGACTTTGATATACTATGATCATGACTCCCATCTTGGAGTCAATTTCCATTGATCTCTCTTCGTCACTAACAATGCCTCTGAATTGCTTTGAGCTCTCCAATCTATCTTCCTTATTCTTGCACCTTGATTCTTCTTCAATAATGGCACCGCGGCATCAACAAAGGATAAATAGTTGGCAATATTGTTATTAGTGATGTTGATGATGAGTTGATCATATGAGTCAGATAGTTTGAAGTAGAATTTTTGCATGTTCATTTCGTTATTTTATAATTTGATGCTGGAAGCTAGGAGAATAAAGCATTCAAATTGTTGATGTCTTCCATCACCGATGTGGACTTGATCATTCGCCTCCTCTTTAGAAATATTCTATTGTGAAGTGACTTCACCTCATAGAAAACAGCATCCAGAATTTCTTTGCGTCTTCTTTTATACAACACTATACAATACTAAATCTGAATTGCTATATGCAAATTGGCAACAGCATTGTCATCCATCTTCTTTCACTTGTCATCAGTTATTTCAACAAGTCTATCTTCAATTGCTGGTAAGCAATTGTCCTTCCTCAAGATTGCCTTTATCTTCAATTTCTATAAGGAAAAATTATTCTCATTGAATAAAGTATTCAATGGGAAAAAGTATTTAGATTTTTATGTCATCCATCATGATGTGGACTCGCTCAATTGAAGAGTATACATTCCTCTTTAGAAATGTTCTATTGTAAAGTGACTTGACCTCGTACAATTTGACAAGAGCATCCCAGAATCTCCTTTGTCATCTTCTTTTTTGCAACACTAGACAATACTAAGTCTGCAATTCCTGGATGCAAATTGGCAACAACATTGTCATCCATCTTTTTTCACTTGTTCATTTGACAGTCTAATCGTTTACAATTGTTCTTCCTAGAGCCTTTATCTTCAGTTTCATAGGGAAAAATTATTCCTATTGAATTTCTCAATCTCAAATTTTGTTACCATGGTATTTACCAAAATTTTTTCCTCTACTAAATTGATTCTCACTTTTTGTGAATAGTAATGTATACGTGACCAGTGCCATATATTTATATTGTATATGAAATAAATCCAATACACACTAACAATATTGCAAAAGTATACAACTATACATATGAACATTGACCATGAATAGTAGCTCACAACGTGGATTGTAATCATGGCTCTGATACCACTGTTGGGTCCCAGTGATTGAAACAGAATAATACAATGAAAATAAAGTTGAAAAAATTGAAACTAACATAAACTATATTACGTGAAAAACTCTAATGACGAGGGAAAAACTACAATCATGACCGAGAAGGATTTTCATTATATAAAAAATAAAATTACAACTTCTCTCTAATTTTAAGGAAAGAATAATAAAGCTATCTTTTATACTATAAGACTACACATTTTTCTCTATAAAAATAAGAGAAACTTACTAAACTCACTAAAGGATATGTTACTCTCGATTTTGCATGCTTAAACAAGAGGCCTTCTATTTGAATAGGAGAACCTCCTCCTCTTACGCTGCTCCATCAGCCTAGGGATGTAAATTTTCCTAACTTCTCCCATCAAACCACCTCCTGCCCATACGTGCAATTAAAGCACCGTAAATGAGCCATAGTTTTTGACTTCCAAAAGCCATGAAAAGTGGCTTTACGTCACTTCTATGTTTACATAAAGATGTTTCTTTTAGTATATCAAGGTCCTTTGATTCCTGATGCAGGTCATAGAAAAGAGCAACTTCAAGATTGCGACTGAGGATGAGATTGAAGTAGCTCTTTCGGGGCAGTATCTTCTAAACCTTCCCATTACTGTTGATGACTCTAAGGTTTGCGAGCATTCTTAAGTATTTTACATCATAATATTGCGTTTTCTAGCTGAAAATGTGCCAGAATAATATGTGTTTCTTTAATCTCACGCCTAGGTTACTTGAGATGCTTGATTGTGCCGATAACATTAGCTTATCTGGACTATTTTTTTTTTCCCTGAATGTAGCTTGACAAGAAGCTTTTGAAAAATATTTTGAAGAGCATCCTTGTAATAACCTTCCAGGTTTCTCTCATAAGGTATGCCTTTAAATCTAGTACAAGGACAGGGATTACTCATTCATCATGGATTTTGAGCACCATGCTTTCAGTATTTTGTTTTCTTTGTTGGGATGTGATTTGGTTCTTTTGGTAAGGGGTTGAAAAGATATCGGTTGAAGAGATGTTGTCTGTAACTCGAGTTTATGTGTCCTTTCAAATTTGGATTTCTTGTGATTTGTAGGATGGTGTTTACTTTTGAGTTTATCGATCCTTCCTATGCTCGACAATCTAGTATCTACTGTCTGCTGCATGGTACTTAGTCTTAGGGTCACTCACATAATTTTTCAAACCTACAATCTCCTTCGCGGTGATATACTATCCTTCTTAGCTGCACGTAAAAAAATTGATAGAATTTAATAATCCAATTTAGGTGATTCAAAACTTTTGAAGTCCAAGCACTATTCTCGATTTTATGAAGTGAAGGGTATCATTGTATTTGAAAGCTTCATTAAGATGAGATAGCTTATAGTTGAGATTCTTTTAGCCTTGTGAGATTTTAAAGCCTCTGTCTAGACTATCGATATATCATTACAAGATATAAGCAAAATAAAAGAATGGGGTTGATGCCTAAAACTTGTGCTGAGAAGCATCTTTCAAGAAAGTTGTTAAATTAATTATCTGAAATTTTTCTAATTTTATGATGTTTCGTATGTGAAGAATTGGATGTTCCTGGTGCAGAAACAAAATTTATCTTTTCTTCCTTACAGAGTCAAAACATGTTTTGAGTAACCAATTTATAAATGCAGATTGAATATGGCTTAATATTATCTTAAAGGGACAGAAGACTGGCAATGTTATGAATACCATTCTTCATTGAGATGGCTCCCTTATGTAGAACTTGTACCAGGGTTACTAGAATAAGAAATTCACTGCAATTCTCTCTCTGTCTCTAGGCTTATACATTTTTATTTTATTTGATCAGAAAAATTTAAATAAACAAGATCAAGCAGGATGAATCTGCACAAATAAAGACAACAATCAGAATTATTGTTTTGTTATTTGTTGGATAGCTAATACTCCCTGTTATTTTAGTATATTATCTTTTGACGCGGCATTGGAATTGATCAAACAACTGATTACTTTATCATGGAGAAAGTGAACATGCTTATTGCACGTTTTTGGGCATATCTATTAAGGGCAACCAGGTAAGGAATTCTATACTGGCAATTGAATTTTTATTAATTGATGCCAATGAAAAATCATTACTCCCTCCAATTCCTCATTAATAGTCGTTTTGAAAACCGAAACTAGATACATGAACTTTTAGGTATTAAATCTGGTTTTCCAATAGGAACTATTAATAAGGAATGAGGAGTATTCATGATTTTTGTAACTATTTGAACTTTTATCTTGTTGAAACCATTAGATAGCCAATGACATGTTCTTGTTTTGATTGTTTAGTTACTATGCCAGCTCCATTATTTTTGAAGTGAAAGGCTAACTTCTGTAATCTACATTGTGGCTACTTACACGTGAATGTAGGAGTATTCATAGCATGTTTCTTAGACTTTTTCTCCATAAACTTTTGAAACATGGTACATGCAGGCTGGAAAAGCTTTTATCCCGCAGATCTAAAAGCCGTCATGAGAAAGATCCAAAAAAAGATGATGAAACAAACTTCGAAGCTTTTCAGGAAGATGTATATGAACGAAAACGTCTTGAAAATATGCCATTGAGGTCTTCCTGCAACCCAGTCTGCGTGTGTCTGATGTGTTGTAGTTGTAATGTTGCTCCTCTGGTTGTTGTTCTTGTTTTCCATGCATGTGCTACTTTACCCTCTGGAATAGGACTCTTCATACTGCATTTATATAACATTTTTGTCATAGCATAGACCATCCACGGCAGTTTAAATGATGCTTCCTACTTCTTATAATTTAGATTTGTGTAAATCCCGAGTGCTGGAAACTTAGTTTACATTTAACTGAATATCAAAATTACTATTATTTTCTTAATGTCACAAAAGTTTTGGGTACTAGCTAATCTCTCTGTAATTTAAACCGCTACAGTTGTACAGTATTGGGAAATTTTAGCAATGAATATTTTGTCAGAGTTTCTGGTGTGAGATGTGAAATCCTGAATCGGCTGACAATGGGCTAAGTTAAGAGGATATAATATGAGAGTATCCATAGGCCCATTGCCATAAGGCGTTGGATTAAAATGTGGCATCTGGCCTGCTTGTGTGGTTCTCTGAATCAGCCCCCATTATTTGGATCCCTCCCTGTTGGGTTTCCCTTTCCAACATATTTACCATTTGATAGTTCAATTGGACCGAGGTTTTGTAATCAGATGTAGAAAGATTGAATTTATATTTTCTGATAGACTCAATGATTTCTTAAGGCTGAAAGTTCCATTAAGATTTCTATCTATTGATGTGCCTTAGAAACGCAGGCTGTTTTTCTCCCCAGTGCTAAGTTTGTGCATCTAAATTCTAAATCTTGAATATTTGAATATCTTGTCACTGATGAGATTGTTTACTGCAATTTCCAGTTTCCGCAATTTGTTGGACAAAACCAAAATCCAAGAACCTACATTTGAAAGAATAATTGTTGTTTACAGGTATTGTAGCCTTATATTGCTGATAGCATACCGGATACCATGTAAATTTTTTACATTAGGATATGTTTAGTTAGAGAATAAAAATAACAGTAAATTTTTCAAAGATAAGCTTTATGTGTTAAATTACACATGAAATTTATCTATGAAAAATTTATCTTCATTTTTATTTCCCAACCGAATACACTCTTAAAGATATTCTTTCATTAAAGAAAATTAAAGAATGATAATCATTGACCTATTTTGTTTATCATATCTAGGAATAGCAAATATTTTATTTGAAAAATCGGTTGTAATTATACTTTAGTACGTACTGAACCTTTTTCCACCTTTCAAAGCCAAAATCATATATCTTCTAATCATTGCATCAAACATTATATTTAATTAATCTGTTAGTCCTTATAGTTTATCAAATTTTCAATTAGGTTTTTATGGTTTTAAAATTTGTACTCAAGTCCATAAAATAAATAAAATTTTATAATGAAGTCCCTCAACTGAATCACCATTATAAAAATATGAAATTAATTGAAATATCCCTGATTTCATCTATAGTTAGTTTCATATGAGTTGACTTGAATTCCTCATAAATTAAAACCCAAATAATATTGTCAAACTATCTCTGAAACTCATTACAAAAGATTTTTATTTTTTGTTATTGGATAATAAATGAAATCAATTAAGTCTCAGAAAAGTATCAATATGAAATTATCATTAGCTCCTTTCCTTTCTTACATGTGTACTCACATAAGAAAAAAATCAGAAAATAATATGCTTAATTTCTCATTTTTATATTGGTTGTTAAGGCTAGGGATTTAATAATAATTTTTTATTCACTCTAGGGACTTAATTACAAATTTTTATTCATTATAGAAATTTAATTATAAATTTTTAAACTATAGAAACCTAATTAAAAATTTAATAAAATTATAGAACCTGCAGATTAATTAAACTATTATATCAGTTATATGTGAAAAGTAATGAATTTGAGGTATCTTAGTAATGTTGGGTTCATGTAACTAATAATTCCTTGAAATAATAAATTTGTTGTCGTAAAACATTGAGTAGTACTGTCTATTGAAGTTTAAAAACTGTTTCATCAGGCAAGCCAGTTCCAAGAAAGAAGCAGAACGAGGAATATTTGTGAAGCATTTCAGAAGCATTCCAATGGCTGATATGGAAATAGTTCTTGTGAGTTACATCGTCCGTTAAGCATATCCAGAACATTTGAATGGTTGTGTATCATTACCTAATTATCATTACCTGTGTTGCAACATGGTGCGAACTTTATCCTTGACAGCCAGAAAAGAAAAATCCTGGATTGACTCCAATGGATTGGGTCAAGTTTCTTGCGTCTGCTATCGTTGGGCTGGTTAGTTTCTCAATTCCAATAATGTTTTTCTATCAGTGTTGAAGTTACTTTCCATCTTTGATTGCACTACGATATAATATTTGATTCTTTACAGGTTACTGTATTTAGTTCCCTTGAAATGTCCACAACTGATTGGCGGGTAATCGGGGCTGTTCTCTCCACATTAGTTGGTTATTGTGCTAAGACGTACTTCACGTAAGCATGCTGACTGTTTCCTTTCCTCAGAAATATATGGTTTCAATTGATCATTTTGAGAATTCAAATTGCATCTAACTCTAAACTTTGATATTCTTTCTAATGGGGATTCAGTGGGGAATGTTCTACCAGAATTGATTTAATTTTGTATATTTTAATTAAGGATTTATCTAATCACTTCCCTAAGGAATTAAGAATGCAAAGTTATGCATTGGGAATATGAGATTTTAAGTTTTTAATGCGTGAAATCCACTCAAAACTCTTGAAACTTAACTTTTTTTGGGTCACTTAAGAATTGCTCGCATTGGTTAGTAAAACCCTTTAATTAATGATAACCAAGGAAGAAACAAAGGCATGAAGGGTAAGGTCCTAAGCTCAAAAGTTTAAGATTCAACCGATTCGCTAATATTAAACGAAATATAATAAAATATATTAAATCATTAACATTAACATAATTAACACAAAAAATATATATATATTCATAGGTCTATAAAAATAAACATAATCCATATAAAATTTCTCTAGTCTTAGCCTCAGCAGACAGTCATAAAACATTTGAAAACAATATTTGTTGGTGACTAGCGAGGTTTATGGTGACGTCTGCGAACGAAGGAGAGAGAAGAAGAACAACAACCTAACAATCTTTGTTAGTGTCATTCTTTGGCTCCATTTTTTTCATTTTTATTCTATGTATTACAAGATATCAATATTTGAGCTTGAAAAAAAAAATCAAAAGTTCCAACAGGTCGAGCGGGTTTCTGTTTGTCGATTTTGGTTTTCCGGTTTTGACCGGTTCTTGACCCGGTTTTGACTTCTCCGATTTCTAGGCTTGAGCTGAACCGGCAGGTGACCCTTCTCAATGCTCAGGCGCAATGGCAAGAGGAGAATTCGGGAGGGGCCATGACTCAGTGCGGCCTTCCCGGATGACACTGGTAAGCTTCGCGGCATAGTATACGGTGGCTTTGCGGCCTTTCGGAGCAAAAGGGTGGTTGGACTTCATAAGGATTGTTTGGGTTTTGCTTTTTTGCTCCTCTATTTTGCTCTTTACAAGTGAGGGCTTGAGGATGGTTGTGGTGGTGGTGTTCAAGGGTGGCAGTGGTGATATTCAAGGGTGACAATGGTGGTGTTTTTATTCCCTCCCCTTTTTCTTTTTATCCTTTTTCATGGTTGAAGGGTGTTGTTGCTAGAGCCCAGAAGGAAAAAAATGGAAATATGGTTATTGTTGTTGCTTGTGTTTAATATTGTTGCTTGCATTCACACAAAAAGGATGCTTCAATTTCATACCTGCTATGGTTGAAGCCAAGACACAGATGAAAGGTGAGGTGGAGTATTGAGTTCGCATTGAGTTGAGTTGGGGATTGAAAATTTGATTTTAAACGGGGTATTTTTGTTCTAAAAAAATGCACTTGACTTGCACATGGGGATTTAATAGAAGATTTGAATGTCTCACTAATGGAGGGTCCTCTTTCAAGTTTGACAAACACAGGGGGTCGCGATACACGTTTTAAAAGTTAGGGTTTAAATTGCACATGATCCAAAATACAAGGAAGTAAAGTGCATTTTTCCCTTTAAAATGGAGACTAGTTAGTCCCTATCTAAAATTATCACCTAAGCTATGTTCTCTTAGCTACTACGTATATTGTTTACTTATTTATGTGTAGTGTTAATTTTTATATTGATCCTAACTTGTCTCACTCCTTTAAACAAAGTCGTTTAGACATTCTTATTTATTTCTCTCTCACCATAGCTCTCTGCTAGAAGAAAGATTTTGAGTTTAAGTTATCATTTGTTCTGCACAAAATGGAGGAGTGAGGCAAGTTAAGATCGATTATGAAAATTAACGTACATGTATGCAAATTAACGGAACACATAGACATGTCTGTTAACGTTAGACAATTATTTAACGGGGGACTAACTGTCTCTATTTGCAAAATTTAAAAGACTAATATGGAATTGTTCAAATATGAGAAACTATCAAAATAAATATGAGGGATTAAATTGGGTATTTAGTATTTTATAAAAGGGAGGATGGGTTGACTAAGAAATAGCGCACATTTTATATTTTTTAGACTAAAAAGCCAAGTTAGTCCCTCATATTTAGAAAATTCTATATTAGTCCTTTAAATTTTATAAAAGGGGACAAGTTTGTCCTTCTATCAAATTATTGTCTAAACTATTAATAGAAATATCCACTTATTTTGTTAACTTGCTTACGTGTACTATTAATTTTTACATGAGTCTTAACTTGTCGTACTCCTCTATTCGCAAAACAAATGTCAACTTAAAATCAAAATCTTTCTTCTAGCAGAGAGCTATAGTGAGATAGCATATGAAGAAAAAAGTCTAAACGACTTTGTTTAGAGGAGTGAAGCAAAGTAGGATTCATTATAAAAGTTAACAGTACATATAAACAAGTTAACAGTTTGCATAAGTAAGTTAACATGACACAAGCTTAGATGACAATTTTACAGAGGGACTAATTTATCCTCATTTGTGAAATTTGAGGGACTAATATAGATTTTTCAAATCCAAGGGACTAATTTGTCCCGTACTATAAATCTGAGGGACTAATTGAGGGTTTTAGTCTATTTTTTATTGGAGAATGGTACCAATCAGGTATCTTGGTACGGAGACTTTTTTGGACTAGGCAAATCTTGTTAGCATTATCAAAATACCACATTCAGGAAGCACTACATGATCCTCTTCTTTCTGGCCAAAGAGTCCACAATTAATTTGTGGTTCATACAAGTCATTGCCTTTGATGAGTCTATCCTACCCAATCATATCATATTAGGCAACTTTTAGGGTGGGGCTCAAATGTTTTGGCTCCCCATGGACCTGGCACTTTACCAAATTATAAAATGTGGTTAACGAACAATTAAGTGTTGTCAATGACTAATATTTAATTAATATTTCAGATCTGGTAAAATTATCCATCTGTCTTGTTCTATACAATTTATTTCTTACTTCCTTCATATCTTTTCATCTGCCACATAGCCACCCTACCCCCTCGTTTCTACTATAACTCTGTGTTTTCCTCTTTCATATGGTTCAAGCTCCTTCATGATGGTGGTGGCCTGCACCTTCTCTTTGCACATATCACACTAGTAAGAACAAATATGTTCACTAACTAGAAATAGGGAAAAAGTTTTTTCAACCCTAATGAATAAGAAATAAGATCATTTTTAAAATTATCTAAATATATGCTATCTCCAGTTGAACAATAAAAAATCACTCATCTAACTAGAATCAACTTATAGGCTAAGGTCACCCTACTCATATCCTATATATGCCTAAATGAGATCAACCAACAAGAACCGTTAAATATGGAAACGTACAAAACTGAAAAGTGAGATGAAGTAGCATGTATGTGTGGATGGGGAGAGGGGAAGTGGTGTAGACTTGGATAAGGATTTGGAGGAAGACACAATCTTGGGGTTGGGTGAGTGTTGGAGTCTTGGAGGGACAAAAGGCATGGTGGAGGGAAGAGAAAAGTGGTCTGGGTATGGATTGAGAAGGAAATTTCAAAAAAGAAATGGCAAAATGGGAATGGTCCATGGTAGGGCTCTTGGAAAAGGCCCAGGTTAAATGCGACCATCATATCATATTATATATCTATATCTAAAGGGGTGGGTTTTATAATGGACCTCATATATTTAGGTACATTATAGATCATTTATTATTATTTATCAAACCATTTAATAAAAATGATAATTATCTAATGACTAGTAATAAGAGGCCCATAATAGACCCAAACATATGAGATCTACCCTATAATTTACCTATCTAAAAGTATTACTATAAAGAATTCAGAATGTCATCTTTGCAAATAATTTGAAAAGTTATTTTTCCACCATTTTCAAATGAAAATCTGGAAAAACTTATTAAAGTCATTAACACTTATTAAAAAAATGAGTACTTTTATTACACTCAATTTTTTTTTTTTTTTGCAATTACTTATAAAATACAACCATCTAGAAGATGAAAGAAATATTAAAACAACCGAATTTTTAGTGAAATAAAACTTGTGAATTTTAGTTAAAAAATACTCATGCTTTCAACATGATATTAAAAATTAAATTTTCACATTGAATTTTTTCATTTCATTAAAAAAATATATTTATTGAAATATGAAATATGTGAAAATGTTTCCATTTCTTAATATACTTGCACAATAGAGTATAGTGGATTACTTTAAGAGAAAATATTTAGCCCCTGTACTTTTGCTCTTGTGCAATTTAGATATTGAGTTTTCAATTTGTGCAACGCAACCCCCTATACTTACCAACCTGTGAAGAAGTCCTTCTGTTCCTGGGTCGTCCAAACCCATGTTAAGTCCCTATGTACTTCTCACTTGCACATATTGTTGGACAAGAATACCCCTATTTAAAATCTAGTTTTCAATCCCTAATCTCTTAAACTTAAACTATCATACTGGATCTTGTTTCAAAGCCTATTTCCCTTTTTCCATTTTTGCCTTATATCCACAATTTTTCTTCAAATCCAAACCTCTCTTCCCTCTCTCTCCCAAAATCTCTCTTTCTTCATCCTTACCTTATTCTAGTCCAACTAGCGAAGAAGAAAACAGAAGACCATCAAAGTCCCAGCAAAGAAGACGAACGATGAAGAAGATGAACAAAATAGGTATGGCGATGGTGGTGGTGACCCATTTGAGGAAGAGGAGGCGGCCATGCAGCGGGCTTCTCAGCGACAAAAAGCCTGGCAAGATGGCGGCTAGGCTTTGCGAGCACTACTGAACGACGGAGATGCCTGGCTTCGCGAAGGTTGTGGGCGTGATGGCAAAGGCGGAGGCGTGAGCACAAGATGGTGGCAGAGGCGGGAGGCGGGGCGATGGTTGGCGCGCGGTGCTATGGCTTGCACGTGGTCGCGACTGAGGTGCATGGACGGGCTTGTGGAGGCACAAGCGTGGGTAGCGGCTTGCGTGAATGGCATAGATTGCAGCAATGAAGGCTAACTTCACAGGGTGCTACTCGTGGTGGTAATGGAGCTATGCGGTGGAGGACGGTTGAGCTTGATGATGATGGTGGGTTTTGGCTTTGATTGGTTTTTGATGATGATGGTGGTTTGTGGCTTTGGTTGGTTTTGTAGTGATGAAGGAGTCAGTGTGGTGGTGATGTGGATTTGTTGTTATTATTTGTGGTTGTCAATGATGGTGAAGAAGGTGATGAGGATTGAAAGATGATCATTTTTGTGGTGGGCTAGAGAATGTGTGTGAGAATTTGTGATGAGGATTGAGTGAGGATGGAAGGATGTATGTGCATTTGGGTGAGGAGGGAAGCATGTGTGTGTGTCGGAGGTATGGCGTGAAGGCAAGTTCGAAGGAAGGTTTGAGCTAGATCAAAGGTTTGGTTTCAATTAGGATTTGTGTGTTTGAGTGAGGAAGGAGTATGGATTGGAAATTAGATTTAAAATAGGGGTATTTTTGTCCAACAATATGTGCATGTGAGAAGCACATGAGGACTCAACAGTGTGTTTAGACGGCTTAGGAACAGAAGGGCTTATTCGCATAGGTTGGTAAGTATAGGGAGTTGCGTTGCACAAATTTAAAACTTATGGTCTAAACTATATAAGAGCAAAAGTACAAGAGGGTAAAACGTATTTCCCTTATTTTAACTAAATTTTCAATAATTTTATTTACTTGAACATAAATTAGGTATGCATACTTTTATACGACTAAAAAATATATCTAAAATATAGAATTTAATCACATTGTGGAAGCATTATGAGGAGTATCCCATATCTATATCTCTTATACTACATGTAATCTTTTCTTATTATTACTCAATTTTATGCTATAGTAACTATATATATATATATTAAAAAATTATAAAAATTGATTTAATATTTCATCAAATAAAGTATCATGTCATATATTTCAGTTGATTTTTAAAAAAAAATATGTAGTTTATCAAATTTTTATATAATTTACCTTTAATTTTTTTAAAAACTTTAATTCATTAGAGAAATATATCTTATAACATATTTGAGGTGTATGTTTTGAAATTGAGGAGATGATTATCTAATAAAGATGTCTATTAGAAGAAAAATGTTTAATTTACTCAACTTTTATTCTACATTAATTTATATTTTTAAAAATAAAAGTTTAAAAATTAATTTAATATTTTATACAATAAAGTATTAAATGAACTTATATAAATTCATATGTAAGTTAGCTAAATGGGCTAGCCAAATTTACATAATTTTTTAAATTTTTTATAAATTACCTTTAATTTTTTTAAAAGTTGAATTTGTTAGCCGAATATAAGATATAACATATTTGAGATGTACATTTTGAAAATTGAAAAGATGAGTATATGACAAATATATCTATCAGGAGAAAAACGTTTAATTCACTCAATTTTCATCCTATGTTAATTAAGCAATATATATTTAAAAGTAAAATTATGAAAATTAATTTAATACTCCCTAAAATAAAGTATTAAATAAATTTGTATAATTTTAAACTAATGATAATTTTAAATATTTTCTCCCATACAGTGCATGGATATCATCTAGTTTAACTAATGTGGCTACTTTTTTTTTTAATTTTTTAATGGGAACTAATATGGCTATTGATCTTTTAACTTCCAACAGGTTCCAACAAAACTTGGTTGTGTACCAAAATTTGATTACAAAGTCAATGTATGACAAACAACTGGACAGTGGAAAGGGTACACTTCTCCATTTATGTGACGATGTCATTCAACAGGAAGTAAGTGCTAGCTTGATGTGTTTTGTGTCATTGCATTTGTTTTTTAAAATAATTTCCAATTAGTCAGTACGGAGATTTTTGTCAACTTAATTTGATATTATTTGAAATAGGACAGGGCTGGCAGTTCTAATGTGATAACCTGAACTGTCCAACAATAGCAGGTCGGTCTGCAATTAGTATGTTTGGCCAAAATTGTTCAGTAGCTATCTGAACTCGCCAATTAGAGGCATAAAACCAGCTCATGAGTATGGTACTCGCATCCTAAAGCATGCTCATCACTAATGAGATTTTAGTTTATTTTCTAAAATATCCATTCAGGAGTAATCAAATAAAGAATTTTATGTCAAAAAACAAAGGTTAAATATTTGTTACTCGCTCTATTCTTTATTAAAATTGTCATGAGAAACCGAGCAGATTTGATATATTAAAAAATTAATATATCTAATTATAATTTATAGTCAAATATATTAATTTTTTAATATATCAAATGGAATTGATTTTCACAACTATTAATAAGAAATCTAGGAAATACTCTATAAGTGATATATGAATAAATAGCAGGCAGAGTGTTCAGGATAATCCCTGACATAAATGGTAACAATGTGAAATAATGTTATCCAAACCCAACAACCTGACATAATATAGGACAAAAATGGCAGAGTGAGAGTACTCTTTTATATACATTTATGATTTTCTAGATCTTTGAGAGTACTCTTTTATACACACTTATGATTTTCTAGAATCTTCTGAGTATAGTGACTCTCTCTTCTCCAATTTCCTAATAATACTCTCCTTGAATTTGTTCTCTTATATGCTAGTTCAGTGATTAATTTTTTTTGATAAACCTCAGTTAAGTGATTATTATTAATACCCAACCTTTTCAGAATATCTATACACTTTTAGATAAAATCATCTTTTAAAATATCTATAAATTTCATATTTCAATAAAGTATAATTTTTTTATTCCAATACTATCTGAGTAATTAATGATCATTAGTGTAACATTTCATTTCCAATGATTTGATATGCTTTATAATTAGTGATCATTAGGATATATTAATCCATACACCAAAATTTTGTATAGAAGTACTCTATTTTCATTTTATTTATGACATTTTTTTAATATACGTGTTTGTTTAAATTTGATAAATATTTTGCAAGAAAGAGAGTAATTGAATTAAGCCCAGATCCCTTGCAATCTTCCTATTAGAAATAAGCACATGTTTAAATGTGTGTCTTTTCATATTATGAAAGCTCATCTTTTAGTTTGTAGTGCTCGAAAATGTAACTGTTACTTTGTATAAATACACTGTATGTGTGTGAAAACATAGCACACACTAGATTGTGAATCATGTAAATTGGGCAAACATGTTTGAAGGCAAACATGTTTAAAGTTCTTTTCCAGCAACAAAAGAGCCGTGTCTCCTTTTCCATTAGTTCATTTCAGATTTTGGGTTCCTAGTTGTGTTTGTTGAACTTTAGGATGCCAATACTTTGTTGCTTTTATTGACGATTTTTCCCAATTTTCTTTGCTATTTCTAATGAAAAGTCGTAATGAAGTTTACTCTAGTTTTAAAGGTTTTTACTCGGAAGTTCAAACTCAATTTGATGTTCTTATTAAAATCTTGCGCATTGATAATTACACTTGGCCTCATAATTCCAACCATAAGCACATCACTCACTAGGTTCCCTATTTCAGTTTTTCTAGTAATGAGGGTGCCATGATAGCTTTATAATGGGAATCGCCACCCTTTCTTTGAGTACAATAGCATGATCAGTTCTCCTATTGGGTAATAGGCCTTCTGGTTCTTGAAACACACCTTCAAAGTTCTACAAAATCCCTTTCATACCAACCGAAACAGACTCCATTGTGGAGGGTGAATCTTTTTTTTTTTCCCTATAATTATGATAAGTTTGACCGTATTCGGAGGAGCAGAAGTGCAGGAGAAATACAAAACCACTCCCAAAAAGCAGCCAGAACAAGCTGCATACCAAAGTAAAGTATTCTATCAGGAAAACCCCAAGACTTGACAGTAGCTGAAATGGAAACAACATAAAGCAATAGCCAAAGTAAACAAAACCAGCATTATATTAGCAAAACTGCAGCAACCAGCCAGCACCAAAACAGCAAAAGGAGCCAAGATTCATTGAAAAAGAATTGTGCAGTATCACAGTAGCAGAAACCAAAGGAGAGACTTCATGGACGGTGAATCTGCAATGGCTTTATATTCTACCGAAAGCTTAAGGCTTAAACTGTTAGGCAAAGGTAAATGAATGATTTTTAACACCTAACACAATCTTTAACCATTCAATTGCAATGCTACTCAACTCAATTTACCCACCCATATGCATCATTGCCTAAGAACAAAGGAATCTCTCCTATGTCCTCCATTAGACTTTGGTAGTCTCTATGGTTGTCTATCAAAGCAACTGATGACCACCCATTCCCTTCTTCACCGCTTCCAACATTGGTCATCAAGTTTTGTCTCATTCTTGCGGTGCTGGATCGAGAAAGGTTCTTCAGAAATCCTTAGTCTTCTAAAATCAGCCTCCTTCAATTTCCTTCGATATTCTTGAACCTGTCTGTCATTGCATAATGCCTTTCCATTGCTGCCTCCTTCCTCCATGCTTCAAACCCTTTCTCCAAACATTACAATTGCACCTTCATTCTGGTATGTACCATGGAAAGTTACCTTGACTTGGGAACTCTTTAACTTCACTTAATGGCAGAAGAGAGCTTTGTTGATGATATTTTCCTCTTTCAGAATCTGAACCACTGTGATTCAGGCCCGAGAACCTGATACAATAAAATAGCAAAAATGGCAGGATGAGAATTCTGTGCACAATTACAACTATCTGGAATCTTTGAGAGTTTGGTGGCCTTCCCCTTTTCCTCTTTCCACTAAAACCCGCTTCCCTTTCCCAATAACACTCCTCATATATATTCTGTTTCTTGCCAGTTAGGCGGTTATTATTACCAACTGAATTAGGCCTCAACCCCTGCACTTACCCGTATTTTTCCTAACACACATCTTTGAGGTTGGGGTCTGCTAGGAGTATGTTAATAAGAAATAGTGATGATGAAAGAGGATTTGCAATAGTGAATAAGAAATTTTATGAGCAATGGGCCATAATCTCCATATATATATATATATATATACACACACACGCACTCGCGTGTGTAACTTATATTGAGAAATGAAGATCTATCCTGTATGAATATGATATATGCTATAGAAATCGATTCAAAAGGAGTACTTTAAACTTAGCTGTTGTGTGTGCATAAAGAATCAATCTCAATAATTTTGTCATTGCCGTGAGATTTGATATATTTACACGATCTAAGAATTCATTTGATGGGTGATTTTGATCAATCCAACAAACAAAATTAAATATTAGTATATGATTAAATGCTTGGCCTTTTTTTTTATAATTATACTCGTTATCGATGCTTGGTTATTTCAAGTGCTTAAGTAGTGCCTCTGGAACCACATTAGTCCAACAAAATAAAAGAAAAGGTAAAAATACATGTTAATGTACAAAACAATGGTTATTCTGTGATGTTGATATGCCTGAAATAAGCTTTCATTGTGGTGGTGGTCTCTGAGAAATTCATACACCAAAACTCATTCACTGGTGTAATACTTTGATTGACAGCAATGTTTGGCTTGTTAGCATAACCGTAATTTGGTTGATACTTCTCAAATGCTCACTATTGTGCATATAATTTAAGACTTTGTAAATGAATCTAACAACTTAAATAGAATTGGAATATCTGTCAAATTGCATCTGAAACTTGAAATTGTCCCATCAAAATTGTTCCTTATATTGCTTTATAAGCAACGCCTATTGCAGTGGAGTATTAAGGCTCTAAGATTTAGAAGTGACAAGATTTGTTGACGAGCAGCTGCTACCCTCTGAGTTTTAGGCCAGCTTATCATTTTGCTTTATGTAGCTAGGAACCATCTAAGCTACAGGTCTTAAATTTTTTATGTAGGTCAAAGAGGTAATAGTTTCATTCTTTATTCTGATGGAACAGGGAAAGGCTACAAGACAGGTAAAAACATCAATAAAGATTTTTTTTTTTTTTTTCTCTTTGGTTTTGCCATACTTTAAGTTATATTTGTGAGTTTGAATTTTGGAGGTAAAGGAAGGAGTTGTAGAATAAAATTTTAAAATCTTATACTACATTACCTTCATTCATCTTTCTTCTACTCCAAAATCCAAACTCAAAATATAAACAAAAAAACTTATTGCTGGTGCTATTTATATTAATTATATGGTAATGTGAATCAGGATCTCGATCAATGGTGCGAGGGAACTAATTAGGGAAGCGTTTGGGGAGAGCTGTAACTTTGACGTGGATGATGCGGTTGAGAAACTAGAGAAGTTGGGAATTGTTACAAAGGTGAGATTCCCTTCTAAAGTGATTATATCTATGAAGTGTACAATGCTAAATCAATGATGTTTATGAATTTGGATTATAGTATAAGATTTTAAAATTTTATTATATAAATCCTTTTTTTTCCCTCTCTTCTTTTTCATTATCCAAACTCACAAGGGAATGAAAGGATTTTGAGAATGTTTAGGATTTTTAGTATAAAATTTTAAAATTTCATATTATAAGTCTTCTTTTCCCTCAACATCCAAACTCACAAGCAAATATGAGTCGTATAATATTCTTTCTAAGATGATGTTGCTAAGTACGGCGATTTTGATGGTGGAAGAAGTGGAGGAAATATTTATCCAAATTTTAAGCCCTCTTTTGTGGCAATTGGTTGATTTCATTGTGTTTACTTTTGGATGTATCATAAAGATTATTTGTGTCAAATTTTATAAAAATTGAATATCAATAGCAATACAATCATGTAGCTCTTCTCTTATTTTTATTTATTTTAAATATATTATGTTAATTTTGATGTATATAAAAACTCTTAAACGATTTTAGATTAATTTGAAATTTTACAAACTTGATGTATACGATGTGAGCTTCTAATCAATGGTAGGTTTTGTAAAAATTTACATAAATAAAAAGTTATTTAACAATGTAATATTTTCTTAAAGTTACACCTAATATAATCACACACACACACACATATATATATATATATATATATATATATATATATATATATATATCGGTGAACGGATTTTACTATATTTTGATGAGTACCTTAAATGACTTGGAACTTTTGGAATTTTGTTTTGCTGCATTGAGGCCTGTCAATCTTCGGTTATAGCTGTTAGGTTTTTCTTAAGCGTAAATGCACACCTCAATTTGGATGTTGATGATATTTGCCTGCGGATACGACTGAGGAGATTATTTTCAATTATTGTTTCCCAAGAAAATCTGACGATTTTGATGTCTTTGTTGACTGAAGCTTTCTTTGCCTTTTAGGATGCCTTAGGCCGGTTTACATGTGTTGGGCTGAAACGGGCTAATGATATCATTGGCACCACCACTGAGGAGCTTGTCCTTAAGGCAAAACAGGGGAACATTACTCCGTGATGGTGCTTTCAACCATTTTTGGAACACTTGTCAATATGTGATTGTATATGCCCCTCATATTTAATCGTGTCATTATTTTTTTTTTTTTTTCTTTTGGAAGTGGCAATAGAAATTTTGATTTGCCTATTTCCACTCATATTAATTGCCTTCATTTCTACTATTTCTGAAATACCCTTAATGTTATAGATTTAATTGTTATATATTGACAATGTTATAGATTTAATTGACATATATTAATAATGTAAAACAACTTTTATATAATCATCTAATAATGTATTGTCACATAGGTCATGATAGTTGGCTTTTATATTCATTACTTAAAAGTCTAGTCAAACAAAATGTTTTATTTGGACGATAGTGTCAAACGTTTTTATGTTATCAATACATTTAAATTAAACTCTAATATTATTTATCGGGGTTAGTTTTTTCTTTTGAAAAAAATTGAAACTAAATTAAGAATTGTATATTAGAATATTAATTATTTATTTCAAATTTTAATTTTTTAAAGTTTTAAATGCCTTTAATTCAAGACTTATTTTATATTTGTAATTCATATATTGCTTCTATGATATTTTAAATTTATATTGTATTCATTAATATAAAACATAAAAATCAGATGTAATTGAAATTTTATCATAACACACAAAAATTCCAAACTTAAATATAATGTTTAACTTGAATCAAAAAGTGTAATGTTCAAATAACTTGCAAACTTAATCAAATATAAAACAAGCCTTTTATTGTTAGATATTACTTGAAAATTATATTTCTTCAAATTATAATTGGTGGTACTAAGTTAAAAAGTAAGAACATGTAATACCCAGGTAAAGACATTTTGGAAATACCATGAAAAGACATTTATATTTTCTTTAGGACTACATTCTAGCTTCCATATATGCAAGGTTATGAAAATTAGACCGTGCATGAACCAGAATGAGATAATGGTTTAGAGATTCAAAGTTTCAACTGGTTTTCGGGAATATATAACTTGTATATAATTAATAAAATATATATTTATATAAATATATAAAACCAAATATATGTCATCAAATAATAATGAGCTAGACTTTATAAAATCAACATTATATAATTTATAAAAATATTATTCTTTTGGCAAAATAAGGTGAGCTAGTTTTTTTTTTTGGGAGGGGGGGTTTGCAGCTAGACTTGATAAATGTGTGAATTTAATTGGGCTTCCACTTATTATATTCATTAGCCCAATAGCACAAACCCAACCTATTAAAAACCTTAGCCCTAATTCATTTAAGTTTTCCTTGTGAGTGGCCTTGCACACGCATTTCACATCCTTATTATTTGGGTGGAGATAACACAACCGTGAATATCTCCCATGGCATATAAAAGAGTCTCGATTGTTGCATAGGTGACAACTTGGAGATTAGGATGATCATTGAACGATAATGACTTCGGAGCGATGAGTTTCTTATAATATGAAATGTTTGATTTTATAATCTCATTGTACTTATAAAAGCCACCTTTTGAGTCTCCGAACAGGGAAGAACGGAGAAAATCTCCTCTATAGCTTTAATCCATTCTTCTGCTTTGTTTGGATAAAAAACTCCTCAAGAAAGGCGAAGGGTTTGCTTTCCTTAAAACTGAGTGAATTTCTCATATACCACATCAACCTCTATTTCCCCAGGGTTCCTAGCTAGGTTTCGCTCATCATTGCTATTCAATCTTTCCATCAATCGGTTGGCCACAACATCTTGTTTTCTTATAACCGCGATCATCTCGTGGAAGGTATCCATCATACCGCTTCATCTCCAACACCGTTCCTAATACGCCGATTTGAAGTCATCGATTCCTATTACATCAAACAAGAAATATTTAGTTGTACAGGCTCAATACCAAGCTAGGTGTGGCGGTAACCCATGACATTCTCAACCAATAGTCATACACATATATAAAATTATAATGCATGATATTACTAAGGAAGCATAACGTCCAATCCTTAGGCTTATTAGGATAGTCCAGACTTGATACCATAATGTAACATCCTCCTAACTACGTGCATTACTCGTATTAACATAGTAACTAGAAGAGTGTCACTTACCAAAGATATTTATACTAGTCAAGAGAATGAAAAGAAAGTAAACTTAAACTCATATATAGCGAGCTAAAGTATTGAAACAGACCATACATAGTTTACAAAAGCTTATATGTACATACGTCATGTACAAGTCAACATACATATACATCCCACGGAGGTTAAGTCATTCTACTACAAAGACCATCCTGGAACTAAGTCCAAATCACATCAAGTGCCTAGCCTAACCCTCAATCCTAAGGCCCAACAAAATAACATATACATGTAAATGGGCCTTAAAAACATCTAGCAATATTGTCCATAGGCTTGTAGGGTCCTAAAACTGGGTTGTGTAGGGTACTAGAGTTCCTAAATGTCTCTTAGTCTCCTAGAGAAAGCCATTTGCCATTGTTATGATGGCACCATCCCTAGCGGGGCATTCAGAACTTGCAGATGGATAAGAATCTCAAGAGGGAGATGATGATGGAGTATCTCCTGAGGGGGTCCTGGCAATGTTGGCTAGGGTACAAAGACAACAGGGTGTACCATGTGGGAGGGGTACACTATCATATGGGAATGCTGGATCAAAAGTGATTGTAAAGAAAATCCTGAAAACAACTGAAAAAAACATACCCATAGATCTGGGAGTAGGCTACAACAAATAGAGAATCCAAGACAGGATTGTAATGCAATTCCCATTGTGGCGAGTCCATGTACATTATCACTAACAACATTTGCAGGATCTGAATACAATACAAAATGCATACAAATGTAGGGATAAGAATATTATATAATTCTCAGTAAGGCACTTCCTCAAACATAAACATAACATAGTAATTTCATCAATATGAGAAATTCTATGTAAAATCATATGCAAGAATAATAATAGTGATGTGTTTTCTCTTGTGACCATGGAACTCAATTCAGTGCATTTTTCTCTTTCATCAACATAGGAAAGACTTAGTTTATACCAACTGGTCTGAGTGGTTAACACCACACATGGGAAATAGACTTCTTATGGGAATGAGCTCATTCCTATATGTGATCATCGGACTTCATTTTTTCCTTTTGAATCTTAACAAGTTCTATTCCTAGGATATGTCTATCCTGACTCATAATATCTCTAGGAAAGTTTCTCTTTTGCCTTCCCAAATCAACATAAGTCTCTTTTTGCTCATATGTCAGAATATGCACAATTGAAGTTCATACATTATCTTTTGTCACATATATGCACCACTTCTTTTCTTTTTCCAAATGCATTGCATTAATCACATATAGACAATCAATCACAAGTGATTCTCATCATTTCTCATAAACCAATCTTTAAAGTATATAACACGCATTCATACTCATCGTACTTGAATCAAAAGTCATTATGTTATCAATTCAAGACATGGTTCATTTAATATGTATATCAAACAACCAATTCCAAGGCTACAAAA
>JAMLFY010000004.1:40621953-40784953 GCA_030441495.1 Dalbergia oliveri | reverse complement strand
GTGGGTTTTGGCTTTGATTGGTTTTTGATGATGATGGTGGTTTGTGGCTTTGGTTGGTTTTGTAGTGATGAAGGAGTCAGTGTGGTGGTGATGTGGATTTGTTGTTATTATTTGTGGTTGTCAATGATGGTGAAGAAGGTGATGAGGATTGAAAGATGATCGTTTTTGTGGTGGGCTAGAGAATGTGTGTGAGAATTTGTGATGAGGATTGAGTGAGGATGGAAGGATGTATGTGCATTTGGGTGAGGAGGGAAGCATGTGTGTGTGTCGGAGGTATGGCGTGAAGGCAAGTTCGAAGGAAGGTTTGAGCTAGATCAAAGGTTTGGTTTCAATTAGGATTTGTGTGTTTGAGTGAGGAAGGAGTATGGATTGGAAATTAGATTTAAAATAGGGGTATTTTTGTCCAACAATATGTGCATGTGAGAAGCACATGAGGACTCAACAGTGTGTTTAGACGGCTTAGGAACAGAAGGGCTTATTCGCATAGGTTGGTAAGTATAGGGAGTTGCGTTGCACAAATTTAAAACTTATGGTCTAAACTATATAAGAGCAAAAGTACAAGAGGGTAAAACGTATTTTTCCCTTATTTTAACTAAATTTTCAATAATTTTATTTACTTGAACATAAATTAGGTATGCATACTTTTATACGACTAAAAAATATATCTAAAATATAGAATTTAATCACATTGTGGAAGCATTATGAGGAGTATCCCATATCTATATCTCTTATACTACATGTAATCTTTTCTTATTATTACTCAATTTTATGCTATAGTAACTATATATATATATATTAAAAAATTATAAAAATTGATTTAATATTTCATCAAATAAAGTATCATGTCATATATTTCAGTTGATTTTTAAAAAAAATATGTAGTTTATCAAATTTTTATATAATTTACCTTTAATTTTTTTAAAAACTTTAATTCATTAGAGAAATATATCTTATAACATATTTGAGGTGTATGTTTTGAAATTGAGGAGATGATTATCTAATAAAGATGTCTATTAGAAGAAAAATGTTTAATTTACTCAACTTTTATTCTACATTAATTTATATTTTTAAAAATAAAAGTTTAAAAATTAATTTAATATTTTATACAATAAAGTATTAAATGAACTTATATAAATTCATATGTAAGTTAGCTAAATGGGCTAGCCAAATTTACATAATTTTTTAAATTTTTTATAAATTACCTTTAATTTTTTTAAAAGTTGAATTTGTTAGCCGAATATAAGATATAACATATTTGAGATGTACATTTTGAAAATTGAAAAGATGAGTATATGACAAATATATCTATCAGGAGAAAAACGTTTAATTCACTCAATTTTCATCCTATGTTAATTAAGCAATATATATTTAAAAGTAAAATTATGAAAATTAATTTAATACTCCCTAAAATAAAGTATTAAATAAATTTGTATAATTTTAAACTAATGATAATTTTAAATATTTTTTCTCCCATACAGTGCATGGATATCATCTAGTTTAACTAATGTGGCTACTTTTTTTTTTAATTTTTTAATGGGAACTAATATGGCTATTGATCTTTTAACTTCCAACAGGTTCCAACAAAACTTGGTTGTGTACCAAAATTTGATTACAAAGTCAATGTATGACAAACAACTGGACAGTGGAAAGGGTACACTTCTCCATTTATGTGACGATGTCATTCAACAGGAAGTAAGTGCTAGCTTGATGTGTTTTGTGTCATTGCATTTGTTTTTTAAAATAATTTCCAATTAGTCAGTACGGAGATTTTTGTCAACTTAATTTGATATTATTTGAAATAGGACAGGGCTGGCAGTTCTAATGTGATAACCTGAACTGTCCAACAATAGCAGGTCGGTCTGCAATTAGTATGTTTGGCCAAAATTGTTCAGTAGCTATCTGAACTCGCCAATTAGAGGCATAAAACCAGCTCATGAGTATGGTACTCGCATCCTAAAGCATGCTCATCACTAATGAGATTTTAGTTTATTTTCTAAAATATCCATTCAGGAGTAATCAAATAAAGAATTTTATGTCAAAAAACAAAGGTTAAATATTTGTTACTCGCTCTATTCTTTATTAAAATTGTCATGAGAAACCAGCAGATTTGATATATTAAAAAATTAATATATCTAATTATAATTTATAGTCAAATATATTAATTTTTTAATATATCAAATGGAATTGATTTTCACAACTATTAATAAGAAATCTAGGAAATACTCTATAAGTGATATATGAATAAATAGCAGGCAGAGTGTTCAGGATAATCCCTGACATAAATGGTAACAATGTGAAATAATGTTATCCAAACCCAACAACCTGACATAATATAGGACAAAAATGGCAGAGTGAGAGTACTCTTTTATATACATTTATGATTTTCTAGAATCTTTGAGAGTACTCTTTTATACACACTTATGATTTTCTAGAATCTAGAGTATGGTGACTCTCTCTTCTCCAATTTCCTAATAATACTCTCCTTGAATTTGTTCTCTTATATGCTAGTTCAGTGATTAATTTTTTTTGATAAACCTCAGTTAAGTGATTATTATTAATACCCACTCCTTTTCAGAATATCTATACACTTTTAGATAAAATCATCTTTTAAAATATCTATAAATTTCATATTTCAATAAAGTATAATTTTTTTATTCCAATACTATCTGAGTAATTAATGATCATTAGTGTAACATTTCATTTCCAATGATTTGATATGCTTTATAATTAGTGATCATTAGGATATATTAATCCATACACCAAAATTTTGTATAGAAGTACTCTATTTTCATTTTATTTATGATATTTTTTAATATACGTGTTTGTTTAAATTTGATAAATATTTTGCAAGAAAGAGAGTAATTGAATTAAGCCCAGATCCCTTGCAATCTTCCTATTAGAAATAAGCACATGTTTAAATGTGTGTCTTTTCATATTATGAAAGCTCATCTTTTAGTTTGTAGTGCTCGAAAATGTAACTGTTACTTTGTATAAATACACTGTATGTGTGTGAAAACATAGCACACACTAGATTGTGAATCATGTAAATTGGGCAAACATGTTTGAAGGCAAACATGTTTAAAGTTCTTTCCCAGCAACAAAAGAGCCGTGTCTCCTTTTCCATTAGTTCATTTCAGATTTTGGGTTCCTAGTTGTGTTTGTTGAACTTTAGGATGCCAATACTTTGTTGCTTTTATTGACGATTTTTCCCAATTTTCTTTGCTATTTCTAATGAAAAGTCGTAATGAAGTTTACTCTAGTTTTAAAGGTTTTTACTCGGAAGTTCAAACTCAATTTGATGTTCTTATTAAAATCTTGCGCATTGATAATTACACTTGGCCTCATAATTCCAACCATAAGCACATCACTCACTAGGTTCCCTATTTCAGTTTTTCTAGTAATGAGGGTGCCATGATAGCTTTATAATGGGAATCGCCACCCTTTCTTTGAGTACAATAGCATGATCAGTTCTCCTATTGGGTAATAGGCCTTCTGGTTCTTGAAACACACCTTCAAAGTTCTACAAAATCCCTTTCATACCAACCGAAACAGACTCCATTGTGGAGGGTGAATCTTTTTTTTTTCCCTATAATTATGATAAGTTTGACCGTATTCGGAGGAGCAGAAGTGCAGGAGAAATACAAAACCACTCCCAAAAAGCAGCCAGAACAAGCTGCATACCAAAGTAAAGTATTCTATCAGGAAAACCCCAAGACTTGACAGTAGCTGAAATGGAAACAACATAAAGCAATAGCCAAAGTAAACAAAACCAGCATTATATTAGCAAAACTGCAGCAACCAGCCAGCACCAAAACAGCAAAAGGAGCCATTATGAAAGAATTGTGTGCAGTATCACTAGCAGAAACCAAAGGAGAGACTTCATGGACGGTGAATCTGCAATGGCTTTATATTCTACCGAAAGCTTAAGGCTTAAACTGTTAGGCAAAGGTAAATGAATGATTTTTAACACCTAACACAATCTTTAACCATTCAATTGCAATGCTACTCAACTCAATTTACCCACCCATATGCATCATTGCCTAAGAACAAAGGAATCTCTCCTATGTCCTCCATTAGACTTTGGTAGTCTCTATGGTTGTCTATCAAAGCAACTGATGACCACCCATTCCCTTCTTCACCGCTTCCAACATTGGTCATCAAGTTTTGTCTCATTCTTGCGGTGCTGGATCGAGAAAGGTTCTTCTAAAGATCCTTAGTCTTCTAAAATCAGCCTCCTTCAATTTCCTTCGATATTCTTGAACCTGTCTGTCATTGCATAATGCCTTTCCATTGCTGCCTCCTTCCTCCATGCTTCAAACCCTTTCTCCAAACATTACAATTGCACCTTCATTCTGGTATGTACCATGGAAAGTTACCTTGACTTGGGAACTCTTTAACACTTCCTAATGGCAGAAGAGAGCTTTGTTGATGATATTTTCCTCTTTCAGAATCTGAACCACTGTGATTCAGGCCCGAGAACCTGATACAATAAAATAGCAAAAATGGCAGGATGAGAATTCTGTGCACAATTACAACTATCTGGAATCTTTGAGAGTTTGGTGGCCTTCCCCTTTTCCTCTTTTCCACTAAAACCCGCTTCCCTTTCCCAATAACACTCCTCATATATATTCTGTTTCTTGCCAGTTAGGCGGTTATTATTACCAACTGAATTAGGCCTCAACCCCTGCACTTACCCGTATTTTTCCTAACACACATCTTTGAGGTTGGGGTCTGCTAGGAGTATGTTAATAAGAAATAGTGATGATGAAAGAGGATTTGCAATAGTGAATAAGAAATTTTATGAGCAATGGGCCATAATCTCCATATATATATATATATATATATATACACACACACGCACTCGCGTGTGTAACTTATATTGAGAAATGAAGATCTATCCTGTATGAATATGATATATGCTATAGAAATCGATTCAAAAGGAGTACTTTAAACTTAGCTGTTGTGTGTGCATAAAGAATCAATCTCAATAATTTTGTCATTGCCGTGAGATTTGATATATTTACACGATCTAAGAATTCATTTGATCGGGTGATTTTGATCAATCCAACAAACAAAATTAAATATTAGTATATGATTAAATGCTTGGCCTTTTTTTTTATAATTATACTCGTTATCGATGCTTGGTTATTTCAAGTGCTTAAGTAGTGCCTCTGGAACCACATTAGTCCAACAAAATAAAAGAAAAGGTAAAAATACATGTTAATGTACAAAACAATGGTTATTCTGTGATGTTGATATGCCTGAAATAAGCTTTCATTGTGGTGGTGGTCTCTGAGAAATTCATACACCAAAACTCATTCACTGGTGTAATACTTTGATTGACAGCAATGTTTGGCTTGTTAGCATAACCGTAATTTGGTTGATACTTCTCAAATGCTCACTATTGTGCATATAATTTAAGACTTTGTAAATGAATCTAACAACTTAAATAGAATTGGAATATCTGTCAAATTGCATCTGAAACTTGAAATTGTCCCATCAAAATTGTTCCTTATATTGCTTTATAAGCAACGCCTATTGCAGTGGAGTATTAAGGCTCTAAGATTTAGAAGTGACAAGATTTGTTGACGAGCAGCTGCTACCCTCTGAGTTTTAGGCCAGCTTATCATTTTGCTTTATGTAGCTAGGAACCATCTAAGCTACAGGTCTTAAATTTTTTATGTAGGTCAAAGAGGTAATAGTTTCATTCTTTATTCTGATGGAACAGGGAAAGGCTACAAGACAGGTAAAAACATCAATAAAGATTTTTTTTTTTTTTCTCTTTGGTTTTGCCATACTTTAAGTTATATTTGTGAGTTTGAATTTTGGAGGTAAAGGAAGGAGTTGTAGAATAAAATTTTAAAATCTTATACTACATTACCTTCATTCATCTTTCTTCTACTCCAAAATCCAAACTCAAAATATAAACAAAAAAACTTATTGCTGGTGCTATTTATATTAATTATATGGTAATGTGAATCAGGATCTCGATCAATGGTGCGAGGAACTAATTAGGGAAGCGTTTGGGGAGAGCTGTAACTTTGACGTGGATGATGCGGTTGAGAAACTAGAGAAGTTGGGAATTGTTACAAAGGTGAGATTCCCTTCTAAAGTGATTATATCTATGAAGTGTACAATGCTAAATCAATGATGTTTATGAATTTGGATTATAGTATAAGATTTTAAAATTTTATTATATAAATCCTTTTTTTTCCTCTCTTCTTTTTCATTATCCAAACTCACAAGGGAATGAAAGGATTTTGAGAATGTTTAGGATTTTTAGTATAAAATTTTAAAATTTCATATTATAAGTCTTTCTTTTCCTCAACATCCAAACTCAAGGCAAATATGAGTCGTATAATATTCTTTCTAAGATGATGTTGCTAAGTACGGCGATTTTGATGGTGGAAGAAGTGGAGGAAATATTTATCCAAATTTTAAGCCCTCTTTTGTGGCAATTGGTTGATTTCATTGTGTTTACTTTTGGATGTATCATAAAGATTATTTGTGTCAAATTTTATAAAAATTGAATATCAATAGCAATACAATCATGTAGCTCTTCTCTTATTTTTATTTATTTTAAATATATTATGTTAATTTTGATGTATATAAAAACTCTGCCAAACAATTTTAGATTAATTTGAAATTTTACAAACTTGATGTATACGATGTGAGCTTCTAATCCAATGGTAGGTTTTGTAAAAATTTACATAAATAAAAAGTTATTTAACAATGTAATATTTTCTTAAAGTTCCTATAATACACACACACACACACACACATATATATATATATATATATATATATATATATATATATATATATATATTCGGTGAACGGATTTTACTATATTTTGATGAGTACCTTAAATGACTTGGAACTTTTGGAATTTTGTTTTGCTGCATTGAGGCCTGTCAATCTTCGGTTATAGCTGTTAGGTTTTTCTTAAGCGTAAATGCACACCTCAATTTGGATGTTGATGATATTTGCCTGCGGATACGACTGAGGAGATTATTTTCAATTATTGTTTCCCAAGAAAATCTGACGATTTTGATGTCTTTGTTGACTGAAGCTTTCTTTGCCTTTTAGGATGCCTTAGGCCGGTTTACATGTGTTGGGCTGAAACGGGCTAATGATATCATTGGCACCACCACTGAGGAGCTTGTCCTTAAGGCAAAACAGGGGAACATTACTCCGTGATGGTGCTTTCAACCATTTTTGGAACACTTGTCAATATGTGATTGTATATGCCCCTCATATTTAATCGTGTCATTATTTTTTTTTTTTTTTTCTTTTGGAAGTGGCAATAGAAATTTTGATTTGCCTATTTCCACTCATATTAATTGCCTTCATTTCTACTATTTCTGAAATACCCTTAATGTTATAGATTTAATTGTTATATATTGACAATGTTATAGATTTAATTGACATATATTAATAATGTAAAACAACTTTTATATAATCATCTAATAATGTATTGTCACATAGGTTATGATAGTTGCTTTTATATTCATTACTTAAAAGTCAGTCAAACAAAATGTTTTATTTGGACGATAGTGTCAAACATTTTATGTTATCAATACATTTAAATTAAACTCTAATATTATTTATCGGGGTTAGTTTTTTCTTTTGAAAAAAATTGAAACTAAATTAAGAATTGTATATTAGAATATTAATTATTTATTTCAAATTTTAATTTTTTAAAGTTTTAAATGCCTTTAATTCAAGACTTATTTTATATTTGTAATTCATATATTGCTTCTATGATATTTTAAATTTATATTGTATTCATTAATATAAAACATAAAAATCAGATGTAATTGAAATTTTATCATAACACACAAAAATTCCAAACTTAAATATAATGTTTAACTTGAATCAAAAAGTGTAATGTTCAAATAACTTGCAAACTTAATCAAATATAAAACAAGCCTTTTATTGTTAGATATTACTTGAAAATTATATTTCTTCAAATTATAATTGGTGGTACTAAGTTAAAAAGTAAGAACATGTAATACCCAGGTAAAGACATTTTGGAAATACCATGAAAAGACATTTATATTTTCTTTAGGACTACATTCTAGCTTCCATATATGCAAGGTTATGAAAATTAGACCGTGCATTGAACCAGATGAGATAATGGTTTAGAGATTCAAAGTTTCAACTGGTTAATTGGAAATATAACTTGTATATAATTAATAAAATATATATTTATATAAATATATAAAACCAAATATATGTCATCAAATAATAATGAGCTAGACTTTATAAAATCAACATTATATAATTTATAAAAATATTATTCTTTTGGCAAAATAAGGTGAGCTAGTTTTTTTTTTTGGGAGGGGGGTTTGCAGCTAGACTTGATAAATGTGTGAATTTAATTGGGCTTCCACTTATTATATTCATTAGCCCAATAGCACAAACCCAACCTATTAAAAACCTTAGCCCTAATTCATTTAAGTTTTCCTTGTGAGTGGCTTGCCGCACAGCATTTCACATCCTTATTATTTGGGTGGAGATAACACAACCGTGAATATCTCCCATGGCATATAAAAGAGTCTCGATTGTTGCATGCGTGACAACTTGGAGATTAGGATGATCATTGAACGATAATGACTCGCAGCGATGAGTTTCTTATAATATGAAATGTTTGATTTTATAATCTCATTGTACTTATAAAAGCCACCTTTTGAGTCTCCGAAGGGAAGAACGAGAAAATCTCCTCTATAGCTTTAATCCATTCTTCTGCTTTGTTTGGATAAAAAACTCCTAGAAAGGCGAAGGGTTTGCTTTCCTGAACTTAGTGAATTTCTGATACTCCACATCAACCTCTATTTCCCCAGGGTTCCTAGCTAGGTTCCGCTCATCATTGCTATTCAATCTTTCCATCAATCGGTTGGCCACAACATCTTGTTTTCTTATAAGCGATCATCTCGTGGAAGGTATCCATCATACCAGCTTCATCTCCAACACCGTTCCTAATACGCCGATTTGAAGTCATCGATTCCTATTACATCAAACAAGAAATATTTAGTTGATCAGGCTCAATACCAAGCTAGGTGTGGCAGTAACCCATGACATTCTCAACCAATAGTCATACACATATATAAAATTATAATGCATGATATTACTAAGGAAGCATAGACGTCCAATCCTTAGGCTTATTAGGATAGTCCCTTTGATACCATAATGTAACATCCTCCTAACTACCGTGCATTACTCGAGTGTTAACATAGTAACTAGAAGAGTGTCACTTACCAAAGATATTTATACTAGTCAAGAGAATGAAAAGAAAGTAAACTTAAACTCATATATAGCGAGCTAAAGTATTGAAACAGACCATACATAGTTTACAAAAGCTTATATGTACATACGTCATGTACAAGTCAACATACATATACATCCCAGGAGGTTAAGTCATTCTACTACAAAGACCATCCTGGAACTAAGTCCAAATCACATCAAGTGCCTAGCCTAACCTGCTCAATCCTAAGGCCCAACAAAATAACATATACATGTAAATGGGCCTTAAAAACATCTAGCAATATTGTCCATAGGCTTGTAGGGTCCTAAAACTAGGCTGCAATTGTGTAGGTACTAGAGTTCCTAAATGTCTCTTAGTCTCCTAGAGAAAGCCATTTGCCATTGTTATGATGGCACCATCCCTAGCGGGGCATCAGAACTTGCAGATGGATCAGAATCTCAAGAGGGAGATGATGATGGAGTATCTCCTAGAGGGTGCTGGCAATGTTGGCTAGGGTACAAAGACAACAGGGTGTACCATGTGGGAGGGGTACACTATCATATGGGAATGCTGGATCAAAAGTGATTGTAAAGAAAAAGTCCTAACGAACAACTGAAAAAAACATACCCATAGATCTGGAGTAGGCTACAACAAATAGAGAATCCAAGACAGGATTGTAATGCAATTCCCATTGTGGCGAGTCCATGTACATTATCACTAATAACATTTGCAGGATCTGAATACAATACAAAATGCATACAAATGTAGGGATAAGAATATTATATAATTCTCAGTAAGGCACTTCCTCAAACATAAACATAACATAACTAGTAATTTCATCAATATGAGAAATTCTATGTAAAATCATATGCAAGAATAATAATAGTGATGTGTTTTCTCTTGTGACCATGGAACTCAATTCAGTGCATTTTCTCTTTTCATCAACATAGGAAAGACTTAGTTTATACCAACTGGTCTCAGTGGTTAACACCACACATGGGAAATAGACTTCTTATCAGGAATGAGCTCATTCCTATATGTGATCATCGGACTTCATTTTTTCCTTTTCGAATCTCACAGTTCTATTCCTAGCCGATATGTCTCCTGACTCATAATATCTCTAGGAAAGTTTCTCTTTTGCCTTCCCCAAATCAACATAAGTCTATTTCTTTTTGCTCATATGTCAGAATATGCACAATTGAAGTTCATACATTCTCTTTTGTCACATATATGCACCACTTACTTTTCTTTTTCCAAATGCATTGCATTAATCACATATAGACAATCAATCACAAGTGATTCTCATTCATTTCTCATAAACCAATCTTTAAAGTATATAACACGCATTCATACTCATCGTACTTGAATCAAAAGTCATTATGTTATCAATTCAAGACATTGGTTCATTTAATCTGTATATCAAACAACCAATTCCAAGGCTACAAAAATTATTCATGAAATCTTGTAAAAATTTCGGAGCAAAAATAGTTCCCTAGCTATGTTAATAAAATTCTACAAATTTGGTGGTCAGAATAGCCTAATTTCAGCTCAAAGCCAAAATCCTTAATTTTTTTTACCATAGTAAATGAGTCTAAAAAATCACAACAAAATTTATGGTTAAATTTTAAGATGTTTTCAACACCCTGTAAAAATTTCAAAGGAAAATTCAGTTGTTTACTATAGTAACAAAATTAGCAAAGTTCGTAGCTTTAATGTAGGTTAGAACATTATTCATAGTCTCAGTTTTTTTTTTTAAATTAGTAACAGACTTCAAAATGACCCAAGGAAAATCATGAAGTTGCCTTAGGATGTTAGCTTCATCATATAAAATTTTTACCTTATAAAGATACCTACAAATACTTGAGAAAAATCGAGAACTAGCTCCTACTTGCGAGAAATCTGAAATTCCAGCAACCTAGTTTGGAACTTATCTTAATAAGAATGATTTTCTAACAATATCAAAATACTATATCAATGCAAACATATCTATATCTATGTGTAACCATACAATAGAACTAAAAACATCAAATTTAAATAATGAAAAATCTACAAGAAACCGAATTGAACAAAACAAGCTACAAAAGTCCTACTTTTGGAGCTTTAGGGCTCTTGGCTCCAAAGGATGTTCTAAAAATGATTTTGTCCTCACTTCAAGGCCTTCCAAATAGCATCAAACCCTTCCTTAAACAATGGGCGATGAGATATCAAAGTGAGAATGGTGAGGAATTGAAATTCCAATCGGCTAGTTTGGTAGATTTTGATGAGTAGAATAAGTTTAGTGAATGGATCTTAAGATTTTAACAAGTTTAGGGTAGGGTTTTTGAAGGCATGAAGCTTTTTAATGGTGGCTAGAGAGAAAGAAGATGAAGGCTGTAATTTAGGGGGTCTTGGCCGAAATGTTTAGTTTTGTAGTGTTGGTAGCTTGGTTTTATCTTGGTTAAATATATCAATTATGTAGTCAAATGTATATTTCTTTCTTTCTAAAAAGAAATAATGAGATGAATGATTAAGATGTAATCTTATTAGCCAAGATTAGATCTTAGCCATCCAATTGGTTTAAATGAATGGACATTATCCAATTCTTAAAGATTAAGCCATCTTTTGGTATAAAAACCGCACACCAAAATTTTACGAAATGAGTGGAACACTTTCCGGAAATCAGAACCTAAATTAATCTATGGTCTAATACTCTATCCCAATCCTTATCCTATCTTTCCCTAGTCTCAGGAGTCTTCTATTTCTGATTCTAAGGTTACTAATGCGCTACGGCCTGAAAGTTACTATTCACACCCCCAATTTTTTTTTTCTACTTGTTCATTGGTCGTCCTCTTCACTATGTCTATCAAAATATTAAAAATTTTATTAATAAAGTTTTAATTAATTTCTGAATAACCCAGAGTATTACATAGAGTGATTTCACTTCTTTTTCTCAAGTAAATAACATACCAACACCAAGCATTGACTAGTCACAATCAACATCGTGGTCATCAATCTAAACTCACAGTCGTTACATCTTCCATACTTTACATATAGAGCATAATGGAAAACCAATTAAAAAAATTCAAATAAATTATATTAAAGTTGTGATACAACACCTGCATATGCAATATTTTCCACTAAGTTTACAAGTTATTTGCACTTGGTTTACATGACTTCTAAACCCATGCTTAAAACTAGTAAATATAGTGTAAAAAACTTGTAAATCAAAGATGAAAAACTTGTAAACCAATGGCAACAAACTCTCTCAAATATATTATTGTGTTGTAAATCATGTTCACATTATTTAGAATCGAATTTTATGTATTTACAATCATTTCAGAACTTTATAGAACCACTTCGTGCAAAAAATTTGGTTTACAAAGCTTATTATATTTGGTTTGTAAGTCTTAAGCACATGTTTACAAGATTTTTTTTCTCTTAGCTTACAAGTTTTTTACACCTGGTTTAGGTTTTAAGTAATACTTAGTTTTACAAATTACTTGCACTTAGTTTACAAGACTTGTAAACCCGTATTTAAAACTTGAAAACATAGAGCAAAAAACTTATAAATAATCTTAAAAAACTTGTAAACTAATGGCGAAAAAATACTTTCCCCAATACATGATTATATTGTAAATTGTGTCCACATTATTTAGAATCGAATTCCATGTATTTACAATCACTTCATAATATTATAGAACCACTTTGTGCAAGGTTTGCAGAGCTTATTACACTTGGTTTATAAGTCTTAAAGCATGTGTTTACAAGATTTTTTTCCTTTAGTTTACAAGTTTTTTACATTTGTTTTATAGGTTTTAAGTAATGTTTAATTTTACAAATACTTATAAACCTATGCTTAAAATTTGTAAACATGGTGCAAATAACTTGTAAACCAATGACTACAAATTTGTAAATCAATTTTTAGCATTAATTTACAAGTTTTATTGTCATGTTACAAGTTTATTAAACTAGTCATTCTAAGTTCAATAATTACATTTAGTTAAAACTGCAAATAAATAAGAAACTTATCAAAAAAAAAAATCACAGACGCATCAAAAGAGAAACAAGAAGTGCAAATAGAAAACCACATACCTTACAAAAATTATTGTTATAGAAAAGCAAAAGAGATGTATGTTTGTTGTTGATATTATTTTTCTATGGAAGATAGAGCTATAATCATCCTTAGGAGGAGTTCTTGCTATGAGATGATCTTATAGCAGCAGTTCTTGATTGTAGACGTGGTGGTGGCGGTGGCAGTGGCATGCACGGTGTTGTCGTCCCCTTGCACACGAGAGAAGAGAGTTGTGCGGGAGCTGAGAGAAAGAGAGAGACAGAATGAAATGTGGGTTGTTGTTGTTGTTTTTTTTTTTTTTTTTTATTTTGAAAAGTTTTGTATAATTATCCAATGTGTTATACATCTATTTTGTCTTGTTCCACCACCAACCGTAATGGAACTGCAGTTGTATGGTGTTGTGGTACAGTGTTGTGGCGTGCACATAACATTATTGTAAGGGTTTCTTTGAACTTGGCAAGCTTCAAGCAATACCAGCGACAAATTCTTGCCAGCAAGATGCCCAAACATCGGTTAAAAGCCTGTATCTTTAATGGTGGGTTAGGTTTGCACGCATCATGAACAATCAGTGATTGATCACACAAAAAAATAATTAAAAAAAAAGATCAATTGGTTAGAAATAGGAACTACAAAGTCTGATGATTGCATAACTCTTGAAGGAGCAGAAGTCTAGCCTTGTTGACAGTGTAAATGCAGAGGCATATGTGCTCCTCAAGATCCTCAAGCAGGAGGAGAAAATTCGCATGGTTCTTGCACAACAGCTTGAGCACCTCCTGGACGGGATACCTCTCCTTTCCTCTCTCCAACCCGAGCCGAACCAGAAGCTTGTCGCCCTCAACCGCAGTGTGGAGGCGAGCGACAAGGCGATCGATGGTATCAAGATCATAGCTGAGCACATAAGCACCTTTTGCAGCGGCATCAAGCTGTGCTAACTTAGCAATTTCCCTCCTTTCAGCGGCACTACTAGGATGGGGAATGTATGCCGCGCAAACGGGAGCAGCAGCAGCCGCTGCCAGGGCAAGAATAGCATGAATAGTGACTGCAACAGCTGCAGCTACCACTCCGACGGCAGTGGCGACGAAGCAAAGAGCAGAACCGGCAGCGGCACCCCGGAAGAGGCGAATCTTTGACCGAGTCTTGCTAAGGCGGAAATCGAGCTGTTTCTTGAGGTCAGACAAGCAGCTGCGAATGCTGTTGCTGGAGTCAGTAGAATCAGGAAAAGGGTTGTCAAGGCTGTCGAACTCGAGGAAGAGATCAAAGGCGCGGTCGCAACGGGACGGAGTCAAGGGGACGGGATCGGAATCATCAAAGGGGCGAAGGAAGCTCAGGAGAGGATCGTACATGGCGCGTGCGCGATGGACGCATCGGTGAAGGCGGAGGCAGAGCTGGGAGGCGGTTTCGGTGTGGTCCAAGTAGGCGGAGATGAGGCGCGTGAGGGTGCTGTCTTTGACCTTGGTGTTGTCAAGTGCATGGTGGACGGATTCTCCGTCGGGATGGAGGAGCTGCACTTGGCCCTGCGGGAGCACCTTGAATCCTGGAGCGGATCTCGGCGTAGGAGTTGGCCTGCACGGTGAGGTTGTATTCTCGATTGATATTGGGCGTGGAGGGGCAAGTGTCCCCTGCGAGACATTTATGCAAACATGTGAAGTGTGAGCAATCCGTGGAATGGGATTGGAAAGTAGGGAAATGGATCCATATGCATAATTTTATTTTATTTTAATTTTTTCTCATCTTGAGCAAAGTTACCTTGAGATCGAGGAGGAAGACTTGGAACTGAAGCAGGTGCTGAGGAGGAGGTAGATGACTTGAAGAACAGGCAGTCCGGCATTCTAACTTTTAGAGGAATCTTGACTTGGTCGCCTGCACCTTGTGAGGCTCTTTCCCCGTCAGAGGAGAGATGAAGTCGGTGGGAGATGCCGCCCCTCTATCGATAATTTTAGAAAAATCTTATGAGTAAATTTCCATCTGAGAACGATTTTTATTTTGCACTGGGTTGTACGTGCACTGCAACTAAAATTAGTCTTCAAAATCATTATTAGCTTAAGCTTATTTCAGTTGTTGCATATTTTGATGACTAAATATTTAAATTCATCATTCAAAAATATATTGGAGATAAATTAATTTATTAAATTTTAAAAATTTTAAATTATTGTCTTGCATTTAAAAAAAGACGGATAAATTGGCCTCTCATACACATCTATATGGCTGAAAAAAAATTATATAAATATAAAAAATCAATTTAGTACTTTCAAATTCTGATGTACTAAGTCAATTTAAATATTTTGACTATTTTCATTTAAAATAAATTCATCAACTAAATTCATAATTTCTTTAATATATATATATATATATATATATATAGGGGATTGCTAATCTCCATACTTTTATGAGTAAGTTAGTAAAGTACATATTTCATTTTAAACATAAACCCTCTCTTCTCTCTCCTAAATCAACTTAAAATTTTAGACATTATTATAATTTTATTTTGCTCAAATTTATTATCACTCTTTTATATTTTCTCTCATTTAATTAATATCCACTCTCCATTATAACTTTATAGTGTTTACTTATTGATTATTATATTTTTAATTTGTCTCAAAATATTATAAAATATTAATTCACATGTTTAAAAATTATATCAAGTGTTTATAGAAAAAAATGCAAGTGTTAAAATCTTAAAAACAATTATATCATTAAATATTACGCTAGAAAGTACCGAACAATATGTGTTTATAGAAAATAAAAATAATTATATTAAATATTAGTAAATAGTACGTTAAACACAAAAAAAAAAAGTTACATGAGAAGTTACAGACTGTAGGTGTTTAACGTACTCTAACTTGGTATAATTACGACTTTTGTTCATGAGAAGTTACATAACCAAATACATTTAAATATGCACATAACTTCTAACGTACTCTAAAAGTCATAAAATATGACGATCATGCCTATGACATTTGGAGCATTAACATTTTAATAGACCAAAGCCAAAGAAAAAAGGTTCCACTATGAAGAACATGCCCTTCTCAAGAAGGATCATCAACTCAAAAATCGGTATTGTTGAGCCGAACGATGAAACCAAAGCTACACTTGTATATGTGAAAAAGGAGGAAACGATGGGGTAAGTTTTACAACTTAGTGACAAAGCACTAGTAGCCCTTATTAAGAAAAACATAATAAAGCAATTCCAAATGCATAAAGAGCAAAATGAATAAATAGCAGTTTAAGGCTTATGAAAAAAAAATAATACTTGAGGGTCAGACAAATCTAGGATATAGCCATTCTTTTGAAACATCCTCCCAAGTACAACCTCATCCTTAAGTTATAACATTGTATTCGAGAGTTATTACTTATTAATTAGCGGATCCTTCTTAAATATCTATAGCAAGCTCGAATTAACGTGTGTAATAACTAAGCGAAAGTCTATTAAAATATATAACAAGGAAACACATCATTTATTTGATACATAGTTAAGTACAAAAGGAAGCTCTTCTATGAGTTTTAATACATATATGTTCTCTATTACATTTACAAACGTATACATACCACTGAGTACAACCTAATAAAACACTAACTACTAAACTATTGCAATCCGATTCCTTTTATGTAGCAGCCTAAGTTCTAGCTTAACCTGGAGACAACATGGAAACACAAACACATAGGGGTGAAAATAATACAATTCTTAGTAGGACTAAACTATTGCAATCCGATTCCTTTTGTGTAGCAGCCTAAGTTCTCTAGCTTAACCTGAGATGACACGGAAACACGAACACATAGGGTGGGAATAATACAATTTTTAGTAAGGCAACTCCCCAATTACATAATCATAATGTCATTGTCATCGCCCTAGCCACTTCGTTTATTAAGAAAATGTGAGTATGCAACATATATCAAAAGTTCATTTTAAAGTTCAAAAACCATTCTTTCGAAGTTGGTTTCTTTTAGCATTCAATCACTTAAAGCATATATCTCATAATGTTTCAACAAATACTAGAGCACACAAGGCAGACAATTTAGAATAACATGAGTATGCCTATGATAACTCAGTGAAATTATTTCAAAGTGACATGTGTTTACTTACGGCCATAGAAGTCAAATCGGTGCATTTTCTCTTTTTGTCGACATAGAAAAGACTTAGTTTATACCTAACGTGTATTTGCCATGGACAACTCTACAATAGATAGTTTATACCAAATGGTATTTATAGTGGATCAAACCACATAAGGAAAATAGACGCCTTAGGGCTGAGCTCATTCCTATACGTGATCATTAGACTTCATTTTTTTCCATTTCCAAATCACACACATCTATTCCTACTCATACGTCTACCGACTCAAAATAAATTTGGGAAGTTCCTTTTTTTCCTTCCACTCATTCAACCTAAGTCTTGTTTCGTTTTGTCCATATATCAGAACATGCACGATTGAAATTTATACATTGTCTTTTCTTTTTCCCAAAAGCATGCATAAGCCATATGTAGGCATTCATTCACAATACAATTTCAATCATGCCTCATAAACCACTCTTCAATTCCTCTAGCATGCATTTATAGGTCACAAGTCACATGGCCAAATATTTAACATCAAGTATTCATGTCATACTAGAACAAAAAATGTCATTGTTTCATCAATTCAAAGCATTGTTTTATTTCATGCACAATGGGCAGATTTCACACCATTGTAGCACAATTTATTTACTCATCAAACAATCAATTCAGAGGCTATAAAAATTACCCAAGATACTTCAATGTGTCCACAAGGTTCTCTAAAAATTTCAGAGGAAAAAGAGTTTTCTAACTATGTTAAAAAAATTACACAAATTCGGTGGTCAGAGACCACTTAACCTCAACTCAAAACCCAAAATTCATAATTTTTAACCCTAGCAAATGATTGAATCAATTCAAAAGAAAAATCATGATTGAACTCAGATGTTTTCAACCCTCTGTAAAAATTGCAAGGGAAAAATTAATCATTTGCTATGTTAAAAAAATTAACAAAATTCATAGCTTCAAAACTAGAAATCCAAACAGCATATATGTAGTCTGAGTTCATGATTTTTTTTCAGACAGTTAGAGTTTTTATCATGCCCACGAAAATTCTCAAAGTTTCCTTGGGATATTACCTTCAACATATATTTTTTATAGCTCATGAAAATACCCAAAAATATATCAGAAAATTTGTGATTCACAGCCTCCATTACAAATTCGAGAATTCCAACGCATGCTTCAAAACTTGTTTTGCCAAAATGGGTTTTCTAAAATCATCCAAACACTCCACCAAAATTCATACATCAATATCCATATATTATCAACCAATCAACTAAAAATATTCAGCTAAATCAGCAAGCAAATCAGAAAAACAGATTTGAAGTAAAAGAGGTTTAAAATGCCATACTTTTGGTGTTTAAAGGATTCTTGGCTCCAAGTTGCTCCAAGGTTGATCCTTTCCACTTCAAAGCTCCCAAATCACACCCAAACCCTTATGAAATCAGTGAGGAAGTAAGGTATCAAGGCAAGGGTTGATGGAGATTTGAGATTTTAATCGGTTAGATTGATAGATTATGAGGAGTAGAACAAGTTTTGTGAAAAGATCTTGAGGTTTTATCAAGTTTTGGCTAGGGTTTAGGAAGCTTGAAGCTTGGTTATGGTGGTTTGAGAGAAAAGCAATGAAGGCTGAAGTTGGAGGAAAGCTTGGCCGAAATTGATGATGATAGAGTGATAAGGTTAGGTGGCTTATCTTTATCTAGGTTAGGTTTAGGCATTTATGTAGTCAAAGTGTAATTCTTTCTAATAATAAAAAGAAATGAATGGCTAAGATTTAATCTTGCTTTACAAGATTAAATCTTAGCCCTACACTTAGCTAAAAAGGATAAACATTATCCATTTATAATGATTAAACAATCTTTCGGTGTTAGAAATCATACAAAATTCCACCAAACAGAATGAGATATTAGCACTCAAGTAAAATATAATAAATGAAAGGCCATGATTGAAACTTACTTTTAAGTTTCAATCCTTTCCATCCACTTGTTAAGTTTCAATCCTTTCCATCCACTTCGCATAAAGTGGTTTGTAAAGGTTATTTGGCCACAAAGTAACTTATATGGTGTTAAAAATCGCACATCAAAACTCTACCGAACGGGTAAAACACCATACCTAGATAGTCAAACATTACCCGAAAATTAATTCTAGGTATAACTTCTCATTCCTTATCATTTCTAACCTTAACCCTTTCTTTTCTAGTCCCTGGCATTTTTTTGGTCCGGACCAGGGTTTTGGCTGTCTTGATGGGCTCGTGAGGCCCAGGGTTACTATTCACCCCCGCTTGAAATTTTTTTTTGAGATGTCCATTGGGCCACCCTCATCATTGCTAAACTGTTAGATTTTTGAAATTATGACTAACAAAGATCAAATTAATTTTTAAATAATTTTCAGGGTGTCACATCCTTCATGTGATCCTATAATACATCACACACCACTATGTAGTAGCCGTGTAAATAATGTCATGCACCATTATGTTGTGGCCATGTAAGTAATCAAGTCAAGGTGCACCTAGGCCAATACCAACTTTCGTTAACTCAGATCTATAAGTTGAAGGTAGCATGAGAAGTGGGTTAAATCATGCTTCTAAATTTCCTTCTTTTGATTTCTGAAAACTTAAACAAGGTCTATCAAGTGATTTTCACTTAAAGGCAGCAAAAACAAATGTTAATGATCTTTAGAAAGTGACTTTCTGAAGTATTTAAAACCAAAAAGACTTTAGAAACGTTTTAAACAGATTTTCAAAAACCGTACAAAGAAAAGAAATAATTGGTAATATATAAATAGATAAAGAGAGAGAGAGATGTTACTTAAGGATTTTATATCGGTTCAGTCAAACATTACATCCAATTCTCAACAAACTTGTTGAGTTCCACTAAACTTACAGTTTCTACCTTGAGAAAGTAGGATATTCTTTAAACAACCTTCTAAAGCTATCTCCAGTGAACAATAGTTCCAATTTACCCTCACTTACAAGTAGTCTTTGTCCTAGCCTCTTCAAGCTAAACTCACTTGATCACTACTAGATCATAGTGCAAAGATAAGAATTGGGTTGGTACACTACAACAAAGAACAATCAAGTCTTTCTAAGAATAGTGTTTGAGTAAATGACTTGCGAGACTTCTTTTTAGATTCTTCCTAAGAAGAAAATGTTAGCTAATGATTACAAGAAAGAAGATTTTCTATACAGAAACTTATTATAAAGAAAATGAACTTCAGAAGGTATTAGAAGATTTCAGGACTTGTTCTTCAACAAGTTCCTTCACGTTTGAAGGCTTCATCCTTTTATGCATGGATTTTGAATTAGACCGTTGTCCCTTGATTTAACCTCCTCTTAACACGTGTTGATCTTATTTTTGTGTCTTAGGAATTGTCCTATAGAAGGGTAGCTACGTTGTTTCAAAGTCCTTATTGTTGCAGAAATGTTGACATTTGGTTTCTTAACCTTTTCTTCTAGAATATGAGGAATTGTCTAACTATTAAGATGATATATCACTATCAATACTTTTTGAATTTTGACTTCTTCAGCTTCTATTGACTCAATGTGGTTTCTAAACTAACATGCCTTCTGATATGGTTCCATACTTTCCAAGCTTCGTGTTGATCTTTTAAGCTTGATAATGATTTCCTCAACATGTAGATAGTCTCCAGAGATTATATCCAAATGATTGAAGATGATGATTATGATATACTCATGAGAAGTTACTTTCTCAATTGGAAATCTCACTTTCTGGATGCATGTATCATTTTATAAAGATCCATACTTAGTATCTAATGCTAGATGTTGCATTATCGTGTCTCTCACATGTCTCAGTTCACTTTTTAAATTATTTTTCACGTCATTAAAGCTCTTAATCTCTTTGAATGGGATTTTAATCATGTTAAAACATGATATTGTGAAATATGCCATGAATTGAACTTATATGTTATGAGAATATTTTAAGAAAATTTATTTTGTTGTCACTCAAAACATAAGATACAATTAGCTTTTTGAAGAGTTCTGGAGCTAATAATCTCCCCTTTTTTTATGATGACAAATCAAATTTTGAGAAAATCTTTTGGAGAACTCTTTAAAAGAAATTGCTTTAAGATCAAAGCCTTAAATATTCTTTCAAAAACTTAATAAAGCTTTATCTTACAACTTAGCCTTTTCAGAAAGTAAATTTTCTTAAGGTTTATCATTGTGAGTTAAAATTTTGTTAAGTTTCTTCCAATTCAATAATCAGAAACTAATCACACACAATATCAGGCCTTAAAGAAGATTAAAATATCAGAGCTAAATTATACAGTGATAAATATCTTGTATTAGAACTTAGAATTCGGCACAATTATGTCCAATTTTTAAGAACACACAATTAAGTTAGAGAATCAATATTAGTTTTCACTTCTCAAGATATATAACAAATATACACAAAAGAAACTAATATGAAATTATAATTAAGTACTAGAACATAAGAGATCAATTAACATAAACAAAGTTTCTGAAATATGGACATAGAAATAAGTATCAAAGCCCAAAAAAAGATTGTCTCAAAGTATTAAAAAGAGATAAAATATGCCAAGTTTCTGAAACATAAAAAAAATGATATGCATGTATGCTCAAGAGCTTCCTAAAGCTCCCCTTCAATACGGACCCTTGACACTGCAAAAAGATTTATTTCTTCATTCTTTCTCCCTTTTTTGTCATTAGCAAAAGATGTATGCACTTGGTCAACTCATGCATAATCTGCAATAGTTCTTCATGTCTCCTTAGTTAAGTTCCAAGCTCTCTATTTAAGGTTTCCACTCTATCAAGTCTTATAGCCATATCTCTCTAATTGTTCATTAGCAATTGAGTCTTAGTGAGACGTGGTAAAGACCTTGGTTGAGGTTGAGGTTATGAAGGAAGTTGGATGGTTGGAGCATAGCAGCTCATTGGTGGTAGCTTGGCTTTCTAGATACATGATGGATCATAACATGAACTCCCTTAGGTTTCTAAGGTTTTCCTAGCCATATAGTTCATTAGCAATTGAGCAGTCAGCAAGCTAGTAGGGTCAATTACTAGTGGCATGGACATTATTCTTATAAGAACCAGTTTCTAAAGCCTCATTACTCTCCTCTATGGATGATATTCTTATGGATGGTGGAGGTTGTGCATGGCTTTCAACTCATGCTTGCACTTGGTCAACTCATGCATAATCTAGCAATAGTTCTTCATGTCTCCTAGTTAAGTTCCAAGCTCTCTATTTAAGGTTTCCACTCTATCAAGTCTTATAGCCATATCTCTCTAATTGTTCATTAGCAATTGAGTCTTAGTGAGACGTGGTAAAGACCTTGGTTGAGGTTGAGGTTATGAAGGAAGTTGGATGGTTGAGAGGAGCAGCTCTTGGTGCAGCTTGGCTTTTAGGTATCTTAGAGGAATTATACATCCAGATCCCTGAGGTTTCTAAACTTTTCCTAGCTCAGTCTTAGCATAAGCAACAGTAGTAGTAGTAGTGGTAGCACTAGTGCATGGACATTATTCTTATAAGAACTAGTTTCTAAAGCCTCATTACCCTCCTCCATGGATGATATTCTTATGGATGGTGGAGGTTGTGGCATGGCTTTCAAAACCAAGGTAAAGGATGGATTTTCAGGTTCTTCTCCTCTTCCAGCTCCTCAACAATGGGCTCTAAAGTAGTTGAGAGCTTATTCATATAAAGCTTCAACTCTTCTATTCCCTCCCTTTAGAATGAGATTCTTGTTCGATGTTTTTAGAGGCAGAGTTCAAAATTTGACTCAGGGACATGGTATTTTCAACGACATCAGGGACAATCTTCTCATCTACTCAGGAAACACTTTTTTCATGTTGCTTAGATTGTTCAATAGCTTTCTCAATCATAGCACCTATATGCAGGACAATTTTTGGAGCAGTTGTAGATTATATGGCTGAAGTGATTTTTGAAGAGGCCTTGCTTTGTGGACTAGCAATAGAAATTGGAAAAAGGGTATACCCAAATTGTAACACCTTGAAATTTATTTAAAAATTAATTCAAACTTTAGTAGTCATAATTTTAAAAATCTAACAGTTTAGCAACGATGAAGGTGGCCTAATGAATGCTTAAAAAAAAAAAATTTTGAGCTGGGGTGAATAGTAATCCTGCGGGCCCACCCGCAGCTAAAACCTAGATTCGGGCCCTGAGGTGCCCAAAATTAGGAAAACATGGGAATAAGGTTAGGAATAGGTGGGAATAATAATTTTATGTTTAGAATTAATTTTCGAATAATATCAGTTAATATTGGTGTTTACCCTTCGGTGAGATTTCAGTGGTTTCTTACACTGAATGAAACTTGTAATGCAAGTTTGCCACTTAAGGAGGACAAGTGTGTGGCTTGAGATGTGCCACACAATTACACCTTTATGACTAACTAATGGAAATTGCACAAAATTACAATATTTATCTTCAAAGAAAACAATTTCATAATAATTAATGTGTACATCATTTTAAAGGAAATAAAAGAAAATAAAAAACTCTCCATTTCTTTGCTTCAAGTTCAGCCAGACCTCCTTTGAGCTTTCTTTCATTTTCTTCTTCATCTCCATACCAAGGTTTAGCTTGAAAACTCTAAGATACAACATCAAGCATCCACATGTTTCATCACAAATACAAACTATCTCTTGAAAACTTGAATCAACTCCTTATAACAAACCTACACCTCATCAAACAACAATCATAGCTCCTATACCTGCCTTGTTAGAAGAGGATTTAAGAAGGTTTGATCAATAATTGGATGTAGGAGTTCTTGAAAAGAACCAAGAACAAGTATAAGAACTTCAAAGAGCCAAGTAGGGCTTTTCTTTGCATTTTCTCTTCAAATTTATTCTAATGATTTTTGATTGAGATAGGTCTGAAATTTTTAATTGTATTGATGGATAATATATTGATATTGATGTGTTAATTTTGGTGGAGTCGCTTGATGTTGGAAAAAATTAGTTTGGTCAAAGAGATGTTGAGTGATGCTTGCTGAATTTTCGGTTTTCTTACAGGAGTGTAAAATCACTATTTTTTTGGGCATGTTGTAGGTATTTTCATGAGCTGAAAAAATTATATGTTCAAGCTAATATCTTGAGATAGTCCCACAAATTTTCTTGAGCTTTGAATTTGACTCTAAATGCCTTAAAAAAATGAAAACCAAAATGGTTTCCATGCTGTCTACACTATTAGAACTAGAGCTTGAGATTTGCTGATTTTTTTAACATAGCAAATGATTGATTTTTCCTTTAAAATTTTTACATAGGTTGATAACATGTTGAAGTTCAACTGTGATTTTTATTTTGAGTTAATTCAATCATTTGCTAGGGCTAAAAATTTTTCATTTTGGGTTCTAAGCTAAGGTTAAGGGTTCCTGAGCACCGAATTTGTGTAATTTTTTTAACATAGTTAGAGAACTCTTTTTGCTCTGAAATTTTTAGAGAACCTTGTGGACACATTTAAGTGTCTTGGGTAATTTTTATAGCCTCTCACTTGACTTTTTGATGTGCAACTAAATTGTTCTATGAATATGTAAAATCTGTCATTATGCTGAAAATGAATTGATGTTGTGAATTGATGAAATAATGGTAACCTGTACTAGTATGGCATGAGCACAAGGATATGAATATAAATAATTGAGCATGTGAACTTATTGACAAGGTTAGGCACACATAGATATGATTGCTTATTACAATTGCTCATATGCAAAAGGAAAACATAAGATAATGTTTCTTGGGTTGGAGAAAGTAAATCCGTTTGGGAAAGTAAACTTGACTAGTTGGGGAAAGTAAACCTGACTACCAGGAAAAACATAAGGTTTATAATTCTTGGGCTGGAGAAAGTAAATCTGGTTGTCGGGGAAAGTAAACCTGACTAGTCGGGAAAGTAAACCTGACTACCCTTGAATTAAGTCGAAAGTAAACCTGACTAGGAATAAGTCTTGGGAGAATTGGAGAAAGTAAATCCAATGATCATGTATAGGAATGAGCTTAGTCCTGAAATGCGGTCTATTATCCTAAAGTAGTATTTTATCTTAAGTGCTAAGTGAAGGATTTTAGTAGCAATATTAAGGCCAATATGTTAAGTTGTGATTTAGCAGGATAGGGTTTATAAGATGTCGAGTAGTATGATATGTGATTGAATAATAAAAGCTACCCACTTCGGAAGGATGATTTTAGAATTTTAAAATGAATACTTAATATTTATTGTATGATCACATTTTCCTGATAAACCGAAGTGGCTAGAATGATGACGATGGCATTATGATTATGTATTTTCTGGGATACCCTGGGAATTTTCAGAATTCTCACCCCTACTTGTTTGTGTTTCCGTTCGTCTCCAGGTGGATTCCAGAAGATAGTGAAGCAGCTACAAGAAAGACTAAATTGTAGTTTCTATAGTTTAGTTGTGGGAACTCGTATCTATTGTACATAGTTATACATATATGTATGTCTATAAATGTAGTAAAGAACCTATGTAGATTAAAGCTCATAGAAGAGCTTCTTGTTGTACTTGACTTGTATTAAATAAATAAGTTATTTCTTGCAATATAGTTTGAGAAAAAAAACAACCACGAGTTAGTTGATACACATTCTTGACCGATTCTTGCTATCGATAATTAAGAAAGATCCACTAATTAATGAGTAACAACTCTCGAGTACGATGTCATAACTTAAGGATGGGGTTGTACTTGGGAGGATGTTACATTATGGTATCAAGGCAGTTCATCCTAGTAGGACCTTGAGGAATGGACTGGCTATGCTTCCTTAGTAAATGTCATGCATTATAATTCTATAAATGTGTATGACTGCTAGTTGGGAATGTTGTGGGTTGTTACCACACTTAGCTTGGTATTGAGCCTAATCAACTCAATAATTCTTGTTTGGTGTGATAGGAATCGATGACTTCAAATTTGTGTACTCTGAACGGTGCTGAATGCGGAGTGTGTATGATGTATACTTTCCATGAGATGGCGGCTACCATAAGAGAACAAGCTATAGCAACCAACAGGATGATGGAAATGTTAGATTGATATGTTGAAGGAAATCCAGTTAGGAACCCTGGAGGAGAAGAAATGGACATAGAATACCAGAAGTTCGCAGAGTTCAGAAAGGCAAACCCTCCCCCGTTTCGAGGAGCTTTCAATCCAAACAAAGTAGAAGAATGGATCAGAGCTATGGAGAAGATTTTCTCTGTTCTTCCTTGTACGGAGACCCAAAAAGTGGCCTTTGCTACTTACATGCTAGAAGCGGATGCAGAATTCTAGTGGGTTGGCACCAAGGGGTTATTCGAAGCTTCTCAGACTGAAGTTACATGGGAGGTGTTTAAGGAAGCTTTTTATCACAAGTATTTTCCTCTTCTAAGGAATGCAAAGGAGTTGGAGTTCATGACACTCAAGCAAGGGTCCATGGGTGTAGCTGAGTACACAGCCAAATTTGAAGAGCTTTGCAAGTTTTCTACTATCTACAGCGTAATCCTACGAAGCTTGGAAGTGCATGAAATATGAAGGAGGTTTACGTGAGGACATTGAAGCTGGGACTCTTAGAGATCTGGGATTATGCAACCTTGGTAAACAAGTGCCGTCGTGAGAGGACTCCAACAAGAAGTTAGGTCGCCCAATCTACTAAGGACCCTTCTAACAAAAGACTGCCATTTGAAGACCAAGACTATGAGGATGATCCACCCTTAAAGAAGCGGTTTCAACCAAGTCTACATAAGGATAAACGGCAACATGTTGAATCTATGCCCAAAATGTGGAAGAGATCACTAGACCTGCTTGGTTGGACAAAATGTGTGCTATCGTTGTGAAAAGCCAGGACATAAGATCTGGGAGTGCCCAGATAGGCATTCAAAACTAACTACAAGCCACAACAACAGAGTAGGGTCTTCACCATAAGTGCTGAAGAGACGTCACCACCCAAGAATTCGACCTAAGGTAGGAATGTTTAGAATTCAATTGTTTCCTTTTGTTTGCCTATGTGTGAATTTCTTGTTTGATTTATGAGAATTGTATTTTGGGATTGTTTTCAAATGAATTTTGAGGGCAAAATTCTTTTTAAGGTGGATGGTAATGTAACACCCTGAAATTTATTTAAAAATTAATTTAAACTTTAGTAGTTATAATTTTAAAAATCTAACAGTTTAGCAACGATGAGGGTGGCCCAACGAATGCTTAAAAAAAAAATTTCTGGGCTAGGGTGAATAGTAACCTCAGGCCCCATGGGTCCGTCCCAGCTAAACCCCTAGATTTGGGCCTTGAGGTGCTGAAATTAGGAAAACATGGGAATAAGGTTATGAATATGTGGGAATAATAATTTTATATTTAGAATTAATTTTCGGATAATATCAGTTAATCGAGTATTGTACCCGTTTCGGAGATTTCAGTGCTAGTTTCTTACAAATGAAACTTGCAATGCAAGTTCGCCACCTAAGGAGGACAAGTGTGTGGCTTGAGATGTGCCACACAATTACACCTTTATGACTAACCAATAGAAATTGCACAAAATTACAATATTTATCTTCAAAGAAAACAATTTCATAATAATTAATGTGTACATCATCTTAAAGGAAATAAAAGAAAATAAAAAACTCTCCATTTCTTTGCTTCAAGTTCGGCCAGACCTCCTTTGAGCTTTCTTTCATTTTCTTCTTCATCTCCATACCAAGGTTTAGCTTGAAAACTCTAAGATACAACATCAAGCATCCACATGTTTCATCACAAACACAAACTATCTCTTAAAAACTTGAATCAACTCCTTATAACAAACCCACACCTCATCAAACAACAATCATAGCTCCTATCCCTGCCTTGTTAGAAGAGGATTTAAGAAGGTTTGATCAATAATTGGATGTAGGATTTCTTGAAAAGAACCAATAACAAGTACAAGAACTTCAAAGAACCAAGTAGGGCTTTTCTTTGCCTTTTCTCTTCAAATTTATTCTAATGATTTATGATTGAGATAGGTCTGAAATTTTAATTGTATTGATGGATAATATGTTGATATTGATGTGTTAATTTTGGTGGAGTGGCTTGATGTTGGAAAAAATTAGTTTGGTCAAAGAGATGTTGAGTGATGCTTGCTGGATTTTCGGTTTCTTACAGATGTATAATCACTATTTTTCTGGGCATGTTGTAGGTATTTTCGTGAGCTGAAAAAATTATATGTTCAAGCTAATATCTTGAGATAGTCCCACAAATTTTCTTGAGCTCTGAATTTGACTCTAAATGCCTTAAAAAAATCAAAATAGAAATGGTTTCCATGCTGTCTAGACTATTGGAACTAGAGCTGTGAGCTTTACTGATTTTTTTAACACAGCAAATGATTGATTTTTCCTTTGAAATTTTTACATAGGGTTGATAACATGTTGAAGTTCAATTTTGATTTTTTTTTTGAGTTAATTCAATCATTTGCTAGGGCTAAAAAGTTTTCATTTTGGGTTAAGCTAAGGTTAAGGGTTCCTTAGTATTTAATTTGTGTAATTTTTTAACATAGTTAGAGAACTCTTTTTGCTCTGAAATTTTTAGGGATCCTTGTGGACACATTTAAGTGTCTTGGGTAATTTTTATAGCCTCTGACTTGACTTTTTGATGTGCAACTAAATTATTCTATGAATATGTAAAATCTGCCATTATGCTGAAAATGAATTGATGTTGTGAATTGATGAAATAATGGTAACCTGGACTAGTATGGCATGAGCACAAGGATATGAATATAAATAATTGAGCATGTGAACTTATTGATGAGGTTAGGCACACATAGATATGATTGCTTATTACAATTGCTCATATGCGAAAGGAAAACATAAGATTATATTTCTTGGTTGGAGAAAGTAAATCTGGTTATTGGGAAAGTAAACCTGACTAGTTGGGGAAAGTAAACTTGACTACCAAGAAAAGCATAAGGTTTATAATTCTTGGGCTGGAGAAAGTAAATCCGGTTGTCGGGAAAGTAAACCTGACTATTTGGAAAGTAAACCTGACTACCCTTGAATTAAGTCGGGAAAGTAAACCTGACTAGGAATAAGTCTCGAGAATTGGAGAAAGTAAATCCAATGATCATGTATAGGAATGAGCTTAGTCCTGAAAATGCGGTCTATTATCCTAAAGTAGTATTTTATCTTAAGTGCTAAGTGAAGGATTTTAGTAGCAATATTAAGGCCAATATGTTAAGTTGTGATTTAGCAGGATAGGGTTTATAAGATGTCGAGTAGTATGATATGTGATTGAATAATAAAAGCTACCCACTTCGGAAAGATGATTTTAGAATTTTAAAATGAATACTTAATATTTACTGGATGATCACATTTTCCTGATAAACCAAAGTGGTTGGGACGATGACGATGACATTATGATTATGTATTTTCGGATACCTACTGGAAATTTTCAGAATTCTCACCCCTACTTGTTTGTGTTTCCTGTCGTCGCGAGGTGGATTCCAAAAGATAGTGAAGCAGCTACAAGAAAGACTAAATTGTAGTTTCTATAGTTTAGTTTTGGGAACTCGTATCTATTGTACATAGTTATACATATATGTATGTCTATAAATGTAGTAAAGACCCTATGCAGATTAAAGCTCATAGAAGAGCTTCCTGTTGTACTTGACTTGTATTAAATAAATATGTTATTTCTTGCAATATAGTTTGAAAAAAAAAACCACGAGTTAGTTAATACGCGTTCCAATCGATTCTTGCTATAGATAATTAAGAAAGGTCCGCTAATTAATAAATAACAACTCTCGAGTACGACGTCATAACTTAAGGATGGGGTTGTACTTGGGAGGATGTTACACAAATTGCTCAATCATTGGCCTTGAGGGTTGGTCTTGAATCACCACAAAGGGTTTAGAGACAAATACGCTTGTGCTTTTGCTTGAGCTCTAAATCAATTTGGCCTGTTATGCTTTATAGGCTTCTTCCATTTTTCTCTTTTCTTGTAAAATCTTGCTCTCCTTGAGGATGTCCTCAATCTCTTCATCCTCAGAAAAATCTTCATCTAAAATGACATGCCTTGCTAGCTCAGCCAAGCATTTCCATCAAAATCAAAGAGCTTCTTGGAACATCCTTGGATAGGTGATAAGGGGCATTTATGCCACTTATATTGCTACCAAACCTGAGCTTTTATGTTGCTCTATCCATCTATTCTTGGGGACTTCTCTTGATGTAAAAGTTCCATGTTCATTCCCTAGTACATCCTCCATAGGAGTGTAATCACCTTCTTGAATAATTTCCCACAAGTAAAGGCTTGTGTATTTTATGAATAACTCTATTATATTTCTCCAGGAGGTATAGTCGCCACCATCAAAGAATGGGGTTGTTTATGGAGTGCCCCTTCAATGTGTATATTATGTGCCATGTTTTTCTCAGGATCTTTTGCTCTACAACCGCTTGGATGCTCAACCCTTAGAGGCCTGAGCTCTTATGCTAATTGTAATTTGAATGTAGCACAAGCAGAGGGTTGCTTGCTTCTAAATTTCTTTCTTTTAATTTTTGAAAACTTAAACAATGTCTATCAAGTGATTTTCACTTGAAGGAAATAGAAACAAATGTTTATGAGCTTCAGAAACTATTTTAAAAGGATTTTCAAAAACCGCACAAGAGAAACAAAAATAGTTGCTAAAAGATAAAGGCATAAAGAGAGAGATATTACTCAAGGATTTAATACTGGTTCGATCAAACATTGCCTATATCCAGTTCTTAACAAGCTTGTTGAGTTCCACTAAACTCACACTTTTTCAACCTTGAGAAGTAGGATATCTTGAAATAACCTTCTGAAGCTACCTCCACTAATCCAATTTACTCTCACTTATAAGTAGTTTTTGTGCTAGCCTCTTCATGCTAAACTCACTTGATCACTACTGGATCACGGTACAAATATAAGAATTAGGTTGGTACACTCCAACAAAGAACACTCAAGTCTTTCTAAGAATAGAACAATATTTGAGTAAATGACTTGAGAGACTTCTCTCTAAATTCTTAAGAAGAAAATGTTAGCTAATGATTACAAGAAAGAAGATTTTCTATACAAATACTAATTACAAAGAAAATGATGAACTTCAAGTATTAGAAGATTTCAGCGCTTGTTCTTCGAAAAGCTCCTTCATGTTTGAAGGCTTCATCTTTTTATACTTGGATTTTGAATTGGACCGTTGTCCCTCGATTTCACCTCCTCTTAACATGTGTTAATCTTCTTTTTATGTCCTAGGAAATTTCCTTTAGAGATAGTTACTGTCAGACTTCCTTGTTGGTGTAGAAACATTGACATTTAGTTTATGAATAAACCTTCAGAAACAACTTTTACTTTATAAACGTGGTTTCTGAATCTTTTCTTCTAGAATATGATGAATTGTCCAAGTACAAAGATAATATGTCACTATCAATACTTTTCTAAATGTTGACAAAATTTAAATTTCAAATTTTCTTCAGTTTCGTTACTGGCAGTTTTGAAGTAAACATGCTTTCTGATATTGTTCCATACTTTTTGAGCTTCGTATTAATCTTCTGAGCTTAACTATGATCTTGATAATGATTTTCTCAACATGTAGATAGTCTTCAGAGATGATAGCCAAAGTGATTGAAGATGATGATTATGATATACTCATGAGAAATTACTTTCTCAACTGGATATCTCACTTTTTGGATGCATGAATCACTTTGAAGATCCATACTTAGTTTCTGATACTAGATGTTGCTTTCTCATGTCTCTCACATATCTCAGTTCACTTTCTGAACTATTTTCACCTCATTAAATCACCAGATCTCTTTGAATGAGGTTTAAATAATGTTAAAATATGATATTGTGAAAAATATGTCATGAATTGAACTTATATGTTACGAGAATAGTTCTGTTAATCACTATAGAAACTCAACTAAAGCATTAGTATTTTCTTCAAAATATTTTAACAAAATTTGCTTTATTGTGACTCAAAACATAAGCTAAAATTAGCTTTCTGAAAGGTTCTGAGTTAACAGGATCTTGTCAAAGACTTCCCCTAAAACCATTTTATAGATTAAAGTATTCATGTAAACATTTATATAAGCATTAACACTTTCTAAGATCAATAGAATAAATAAAACCTAATTTTCAAGAGCATTTCCATAAGAACTTCCTTTTTCAAGGCTGATAACATGCAACATCTCATATTAAATAGGAGACATTTGTAGGTCGAAGTGTATGAGAAGAAAGGGTTGAATCATGCTTGGACTTTTCTTTTCCTTTTTTGTTTCTAAAAAACTAAAACAGATAATATCAAGTATGAACTTGAAGTGCAGTGGAAACACAAGTCAGGATACTTCAAAAAGTAACTTTCTGAACCATTAAACACATTAAAAGGAAAAGGGTTTTCCAAGAAACACAGGATGAAAGGCACAAAGTAGTAAATAAAGAGAGTCAAGGAAAGAGAAGATACAACACGGGGATTTTTATAATGGTTTGGTCAACCTACGTACATCCAGCTCTTAACCACCATTGAGTTTCACTAAAACCTTTCTCAAGCCAAGAAAGTCAATAGTCTTTAGGAGCCTTCTGAAGCACATGCCACTGACTAGTAGCTCACTATACTGTCACACCCAAGTAGTCTTTGAATAACCTCTCCAAACTAATTTAGTGACCAATAGCTTACTACTATCACACCAGTAATCTTTGACCAGTCTCTCTAAGCTAACTCACAACGATCACTATCGAATCGGGGTTAAAATGGTTTGTGTTTGGGTTGTAACACTAAAACTACCTACACTCAAGTTTTCATTAGATAAATAGTATCAAAGTTGGAAAACTTGAATGACTTCTTCCTGTCTATTCTTCCTAAAAAGAATAATGTTATCTAACAAAGAAGAAACTGATTACAAGTTGCAATAACTTTATAGAGGATAAGAAGAAATTTCTTCAGTTTTTTAGCACTCTTGATCATAAGCCAAAAGTTCTGTTTGTAAGCACAACATCTCCTTTTATATTTGATCTTCATTTTGTGACCATTGCTCTTAATCTATTTTCCCACTGACATGTGTTAATCTTCTTTTTTGTGTGTTGGAAAAGAAGTCTAGAGGAGTAGCTCGATGTGTCAAGAGTTGCAAAAGTCGTGTGTAATAAAGGTTTTTGAGTCCACTTTTAGAAACTACTTTTCTGTTGAACTTTTCCTTCTAAAAGTTGGGGCAGTGACCAAGTTGGTAGAAAAGATGTCACGTCAATCCTTGACTGGGTATGACTTTGAATTTGAATTTCAAATTTCTCTCCTATTCCTGTAAAGTGCACCGTTTATAGTGAAATGTGCTTTCTGAAGTGCCATCTCAATTTTTGGACTTCTCTTTGATGTTCGAATTTTCAATCAAAGCTTGTTGTTGATGTTATGATTGTGATCATGATGATTGAAGGTGGTAGAACATACTTGCTTCAGAGTTGGATTGAAATATTCACTTGAACAACATTTTCCGAAGTCAAGTATTACTTTCTGAAGATCAAGTCTTGGTTTCTGTGCTTGAGAATTTTCTTTTATCCATTGAGCATATTTACGTTGTTTCGTGATATATTTTTCACTTTCATTAAGTCTCAATCTCTTCAAATGATATTAAACATGTTTGCACATGTTATTATGAAAATATACTCACTTTAAGAGATATGAATGCTGTAACACCCTAAAAATTATTTAAAAATTAATTTGAGTTTTATTAGTCATAATTTCAAAAATCTAGTTTAGCAATGATGAGAATAGTCCAACAGACTTGTCAAAAAAATTTTAGGCCGGGTGAATAGTAACCTTGTGGGCCTTAGTTCTCTTGAGATAGCCAAAACCCCATATCTGGGACTAGGAAATGTTCAGAAAAAGTGAGGGTTGAGGTTAGAAATAGTTAGAAAAGAGAATTTTAGAATTTAATTTTCGGGCAATGTTTAATTACCTAGGTATGGTATTTTATCGGTAAAATTTCGATGTGCGATTTCTAACACCAAAAGAGAGTTTAATCTTTACAAAAGGATAATGTCTATCCATTTAAATCAAATGAATAGCTAAGATTCAATCTTGAATAACAATATCAAATCCTAGCCATCCATCTTATTTTATTTAGAAAGAAACTATGCTTTTTTACCTAAATACTACATTTATGACAAGATAACTACAAAAGCAACCAAACTTGCCAAATCATCTCATCATTCTTGGCCATATATGACTAATAAACCAACCTCCATTGTTGCATTTCTTAAGAGCTTCCATCTTGATTCAAACCTCCAAAGGACTACCCCAAAGTCACTAAAAACTCAAACTTCCTTTATTAAACTTATTCTACTCATCAATACCTACAAAACTAACCGATTAGAATTTGAATTCATCACCCTTTTCTACCTTAAGGGATCATCCTTTACTGCCTAAGGGAGGTTTGGTGTTAGTTTAGAGGCTTTGAAGTGAAGGAAATCATTCTTGGATCACCCTTGTAGCCAAGATCCCTAAGGACACCAAAGTAGGGTTTTCTTTGGCCTTTTTCTTTCAAAATTTTTCTGAGAATTTCTGATGAGTTTAATCCAAAATTTCTAGTTATATTGTTGATATTATGTTGATATTGATGTGTTAATTTTTATGGATTGTTTGGATAAGGTTACAAAACTCATTTTGTCAAAAGAAGTTTTGACTGGCTTGAATTTCATTTGGCTGCAGACATGGAAATTTCGTGAATTATTAGACATATTTGTAGGTATTTCTATAAGCTAGAAAAATTATATGTTGAAGCTAACATCCTAAGGCAACTCTATGAATTTTCATGGTGCATGATAAGGACTCTAACTGCTTTAAAAAAAAATCAAGATCCGAGATAGTAACTATGCTGTCTAGATTATTGGAATTGAAGCTGCAAATTTGTCTAATTTTTCTACCATAGCAAATGATTAAATTTTACTTTTAAATTTTTACAATGTGATGAAAAATCTTGAAGTGTAACTGTGATTTTTATTTTGAATTGATTCAATCATTTATTAAGGTTAAAAATTATGCATTTTGGGTTCTAAGCTTAGATTAAGTGGTTTATGAGCACCAAACTTGTTTAATTTTGTTAACATAGTTAGTGAACTCTTTTTCTCTAAAATTTTTATGGAACCTTGTGGACACATTGAAATATCTTGGGTAATTTTTATAGTCTCCAAATTGATTGTTTGGTAAGCAAATAAATTCATTCTACAAAGGTGTAAAATCCGCCATTGTGCTAGAAATGAAACAATGCTTTGAATTGATGAAATAATGACATTTTTGGTTCTAGTATGACATGAATACTTGATGTTAACTATTTGACCATGTGACTTGTGACATATAAATGAATGCCAGAGGAAGTAAAGAGTGGTTTATGAGGCATGATTGAAATTATATTATGAATGAATGCCTACATGTGTTTTATGCATGCATTTGGAAAAAGAAAAGAAAATGTATAAAATTCAATCGTGCATGTTCTGGCATATGGACAAAACAGAAATAAGACTTAGGTAGAATGAGGGGAAGGCAAAAAGAGGAACTTCCTTAGATATATTATAGAGGAAGGCAAAAAGAAGAAATTCCCTAAAGATATTTTGAGTCGGTAGACATATCGACTAGGAATAGTCTGTATGATTTGAAAGTAAAAAAATGAAGTTGATGATCACGTATAGGAATGAGCTTAGTCCTAATAGGCAATTTCCTTTGTGTAGTGTGATCCACTATAAATACCATTTGGTATAAACTATCTATTGTAGAGTTGTCCAGCAAATACCCATTGGGTATAAACTAAATCTTTTCTATGTCGATAAAAAGAGAAAAATGCACTAATTTGATTTCTATGGCTATAAGTGAAACCAGGTTCCTTTGGGATAATTTCACTGCATTTAGCATATGCATAATAATATCATATGTAATCTCTTGATTAGAATTACTTGCTATGTATTTGAGCTTCATGATATATGTGCAATAAGTGATTGATTGTTAAAAGCTACCCACTTCGAAGGGACAATTTTAGAACTTTAAAATGAATCTTTAGTCAATATTGCACGATCACATTTTCTTGATAAACTGAAGTGACGGGGCTATGATGATGACATTATGATTGTGTAACTCCGAGTTGCCCCTGAGAATTGTATAATTATCATCCCCATATATTTGTGTATTCGTGTCATCTCCAAGTTGATCTAGAGAACTATGGGGCTACTACGTGAAGAGCTTGGATTACAGTAGCTTAGTAGTTAATATTTTTATTTTACTGTACTTAGTTGGAATTACATGTATGTAAACGTAATAGGAGGCATATATGTATCAAAGCTCATAGAAGAGCTTCCTTTTGTACTTAACTATGTATTCAATAAATGTTGTGTTTCCTTGTTATATATTTATTAATAGAATTATGCTTAGTTATTACACATGTTAATCAAGCTTGCTATAGATAATTAAGAGATGTCCGCTAATTTATAAGTAACAACTCCTAAGCATAATGCCATGACTTAAGGTTGACGTTGCACTTGGGAGGATGTTACATATGCTAACGTAAAAGGACCTGTTGTTGCTTTAAGAAACTCAAGGAAAAGATTAGTCCTTTTTCAAAATATTTTCATGAAATTGGTCATGTTATCACTCAAGACATTAAGTCCTGGAGCTTTCTAAAGAAACATTAAGTATTGGAGCTTTCTGAAGGGTTATAGAGTTAACAATCTCCGCATTTTTTATGATGACAAACCAATTTTTAGAGAATCTTTTGAGGAGATTTTGAAAGAAATATATGACAAGATATAGAGCTTGATAAACCAATTTCCTTAAAAAAAAATGATATGATTTTCAAAAAGACTCATTCTTAAGGTATGATATAGATAGAATCAAAAAGTTTCGTTGCCTTAAGTGACTGAAATCAAAGCTTTTTTTTTTTTCCAAATAAGGCTTTTGAAGTTAATCAAAATGCTTTCTGAGAAATATAAAATGGTTTTTGATGAAGATGAGAGTGTTTGAAGATGAAGGAGTAAGATAACATGTAAGGAGTGGGGAGTTATTTAAGTAATAGGACATAAAGACTGAAGGTGAGGCAACATGGGAGAGAGAAACTCAAAAAGAGTGGAAATTATCTCACCTTTTTCATTCTTCTAGAATAAGTGGTTTCTAAAGCTTGGAACCACTTTCTAACCTTGTCAATCTTTTGAACCATCAAGATAATTCTGCTTCTTCACAACTTATCCATCTTCAGATTATAAACCTCATGAGGCCAAATAACCCATTTTCTGAACATTTGATCTTCTTCTAACCTTGCATACTGACTTTAAACTTGCAAACTAATCCTCTATTCTTGCAAACTGATCTTCTAGTTTTGCAAACTGATGTCTTCGTTTGTTCTTCAATTCAGAGTAATAATGTGAGGAGTCTAGAGATGTTTATGCATGAATGCTTATGCAGATTTAAAACTTTTAAGGTTCAAAAGTATTTTCTAGCAGCAAAAATGATTTTCAGCTAATGGTTTTGTGAATATATCAAATACTTAATCTTTGGTATTCACAAACATTAACTCAACATCCTCTTTTTGAACATGACCTCTAATAAAATGATGTTTAACATCAATGTGCTTGGATCTAATGCTGGATAAGATTCTTAGCAAGATTAATAGCACTTGTATTATCACAAAAGATAGGGCTTTTGGAATACCTCAGGTGATAATCTTCAAGTTCATTCCTTATCCACAGTATCTGGATGCAAGTTTGCAAGCTACGTATTCAGCTTCCGTTTTATAAAAAGCAATTATGTTCTGCTTCTTGCATGACCAAGTGATGAGGCTCTTTCCAAAGAAACAACAGGATCCACTAATTTTTCTCTCTACTTTATCTCCAACAAAATCAGAATCACAGTACCTTACAATCTCACAAGATGTATCTTTTTCATACCATAGACTAAGATTAGTAGTACCTGATAAATATCTTAAAATTCTTTTAACAGCATTTAAGTGTGATTGCTTTGGGTTAGATTGAAATCTTGCATAAATTCCTACATTTAATTGAATGTTTAATCTACTTGCTCTAAGATAGAAATGAACTAATCATTTCTCTATAATTGCTTTTTGATACCTTTTCATCATTCTCATCAGCATCAATGACTTAAGCTGGATGCATGGGGGTGCTCATGGGTTAAGCTTGATCTATGTTAAAATTTTCAAAAGCTCTTTTGTATACTTTTCTTGATGGATCTAGGTTCCTTCCTTTTGTTGTTTTATCTGAGATCGAGGAAAAAATTGAGTTCACCTATTATGCTCATCTCAAATTTACTCTACATTAATTTTGAAAACTTTTCATAGAGAGAATGATCAATGGCACCAAATATGATGTCATCAACATATATTTGAATTACTAGAAAGTGATTATTTTGTTCAGGAGTAAATAGGGTTGTATCAACTTTACCTCTTGAACCTATTTTTCAATAAAAAAGGTACTTAGCCTTTCGTACCAAGCTTGGAAAGCTTGTTCAGACCATAAGCTGCCATTGTTAACTTAAAAACATGGTTAGGAAGATTTTCATTCTCAAAACTTGGAGGCTGCTTCACATAAACTTCCTCAGAGAGAAATCCATTTAGGAATGCAGACTTGACATTTATTTGGTAAAAAGTGAATCCCTTTAAGGCAACAAAAGTAAGTAGCATTCTTAAGGCTTCAAGCCTAGCTACTTGTGTAAAGATTTCATCATAATCAATTCCCTCTTGTTGATTATAACCTTGTGTAATGAACCTTGCTTTATTTTTTACAACCTTTCCAGCTTCATCAAGCTTGCTCCTAAACACCTATTTGGTTCTAATGATGGTTTTTCCTTTGGGCTTCTCTATGAGCATCTAGACTTTACTTCTCTGAACTGGTTCAGTTCCTTTTGCATAGCATCCACCCAACTTTGATCGTTCAAAGCTTCTTCAATGCAATTAGGCTCGATGGTGAAATGAAAGCACAATTAGACATATTTATAAGGGAGGATCTTATTCTTACACACTTGAAATTGTCACCTAGAACTTTGTTATGAGAAATTGCTTTTAGATTAGAAACTCTTCGTAGTTCCTATAACCCTGATGTTCTTTAGTTTCTTTTTCATCTTCATATTACTCTTCTTCATGCTCAGAGATGTCATTTTCTAAGGGCTTTGGAGTTCTGAGTAAGCTTTCTAAAGAGTCCATGTTCTGGACCTTATTTTCTAAAGATTGCGCTTTCATTTGCTTGCTTTCAGAGGATTCCTTCATTCAGCTTCTAAGGTTTCTTCTAGCTCTTCAAGATCATTAGCAAAGTCCTTCTTGAGCTCTTTGAATTTGATGTGGGTAGTCTCTTTAACACACCTGAAGGCTTTTGAGATTGAAGAGTATCCTAAGAAAATCTTATCAATAGATTTAAGATCAAACTTTGTGAGTTTGTCCTTGGTATTAAGAATGAAACAAGATAAGCTAAAAATGTGGAAATATGATATGTTTGGTTTTCTACCCTTCCATAGCTCATGGGAAATTTTCTTGAGAATTGGCCTTGGAAAGATTCTATTTTGAATATAGCACGAGAAGTTTCCAGCATCTGCCCAAAAGTCTTTTGATAAACCATTTTCCAAAAGCATGATTTTGGCCATCTCTTGTAAGCTTCTGTTCTTCCTTTTAGCAACCCTATTTTGTTGGAGAGTTCTAGGTACAGAGAACTCATGAAAGATGCCATGTTTTTCACAAAACTCTTCAAAAACATGATTTTTAAATTCTCCTCCGTGATCTGATCTTATAAAGGTGATTTGAGAATTTTTTTGAATACAAAATCATTTTGCAAAAACTTTGAATCTTTCAACCACCTTATCCTTAGAAGTTAGGAAGATAACCCATTTAAATCTAGAGAAATCATCCACTATAACAAGGCAATATCTTTTCCTAGCAAGACTTGTAGTCTTGGTTGGTCCAAAGAGAACTATGTGTAAAAGCTCAAGTGGCTTAGTGGTTGAAACTACATTTTTTTGTGGAAAGAAGCTTTAGTTTGCTTGCTTTTCTCAGAAATCATAAGTTGAATCCTTGTTAAATATGATCTTTGGTAGGCCTTTAACAAGCTCTTTATGAGATAGCTTAGAAATAACTTCATATGAGCATGTCCAAGTTTCTTATGCCAAGCCACTTATCATCCATGAAGGATTCAAGACATTTTACATCTTGATCTATAAGGTCATCTGAGAATAACACATAAGTGTTATCATGCCTCTTTCAGATAAAATGACTTATCCAAAAGTGGGATTTACAATTTTGCAAGCATGATCATTAAACAAAATATTAAATTCTTGGTCATTGAATTGACTGATGCTCGCAGATTGTGAGATATAGACCATCAACAAGTAAAACATCAGAAACCTTACCACCATTTCCTATACCTGTGACCTTGGCTTTACCTCCGTCAGTGAATTTTACTAATCCAGAGTTCTTAGGCTTCAGATTTCTAAACCACTTCTTGGATTCAAACTTGTGTTTAGAGCAACCATTGTCCATGTACTATTTGTTGTCCTAATCAACATGCATTCTCAAATACACCTACAATAAAGACAGTTTTACTTTAGGTACCCACACTTTCTTATGTCCTTTTGGGTTAGTTTTTCTAGGAGGAGGTTTCCCAACCTATTTTATAAATTTCTTTCTCATAAAACACTTGTTAGGTGGGTGTCCCTTCTTGCGAAAAGTACAAGAAACTTTGTTCTTTACTTTTTTTTGGAGGAATTGCTTTTTCGTTCTCATCCTATTCACTCTCATATCCTAACTTAATCTTTTGAAAATATGGCCTTTGGCCTCCAAGAATTCGTTCAAGATTCTTGGAACCATTTAGCATTTTCTCTAGATCAGATTTGAGGAATTTTGAAGTCCTTTCAAGTTCAAAAATAACTTTATGAGTTTTCTAATTTTTCTCAGTGACTTCAACTTCTAAGGCATTGAGGTTAATATTTAAAAGCTTGTTTTCTTCTTGTATTTCTTTCTTCTCAAGCCTTAGACTCTCAGCATCTAATTTGGCCATTTAAAATTCTAAAATAATTTTCTGAGGATTCATTTTCAAGTTGACATAATAAAAGGAAAGAATTTGAGAGTTTTCAACCAGTTCCTCATATAAAGCTAACAATTCATCATAAGAAGGATAAGGTTCAGATGATTTTACCTTAGGTTCTCCTTTTGAAGCATAGCCAGCCATGAAGCATAGATTTGCAATGTCTTCCAGCTCATCCTGGCTTTCTAAACATCATTCTCTTTCTCTAGTCATTCCAGGTTGCTAGCATTCTCTTTTTCTTTGGGGGAAGCTTCTTCTGTGGACTTTTGAGCTTGGGACAGTTAGTTTTGAAGTGTTCATTCTCTCTACAATTGTAACAAGTAATGCTTTTCAACTTTCCCTTGCCTTTCTTATCCTTTATGAGGTTGATGTCTTTTCTTCTTTTTGTTCTACTTCTTTAAGCTTTTGACATCTTCCTTACAAGCATAGAGATCTCATCTCAATCCTCTTCTTAGATTCTTCATTAGATTTTTCCTCGTTATCATAGGTTTTAGCAACTTTCATAGCTTTACCCTTATTCTATTTTTGGTGTGATGACTTCAGGGCCATGGACTTGCTCTTCTTTGTGGATTCACCATGAACTTCATACGCACAACTTCATAGGTTTTGAGTGATCAAATGAGTACGTCCAAGCCAAAAGTTTAAAGGTCTTTAGCTTCTCTAATGGCCTGACCTTGGGCAGCCATTTAGCACGGAGGCTTCTTAAAATTTTTCTAACCATTTTAGTGTTAGAATACCTTTTACCTAATCCCTTCAGTTGGTTCACGATGTGCATAAACCTTGTAGTTATGTCATCAATATTTTCTTGCTCTATTATTTTAAACATCTCATATTGATGGACCAACATACTGATTTTTGTCTCTTTGACTTGATCAGTGCCTTTTGTAAGCTCCAGAACCTTTTCATAAAGCATTAATGAGTTTTGAATGATAGCAAAGCCAATTTAAAAAAAATATTTTGAAGAACGACTAATGATTGTCTTGAGTTTCTTGAATAATTAAAATAGGTTTTATCATTTAGCAAGAGCAAGGCTTACTCAAACGAGGATAAAATTCACTCTATATATATAAACATGTTTATCTCATGTTAAGAGATGCGAGCTGAAAAGGAAGTGAAAATTAGATCCTTACTCAAGCTTAAAATAGCTAACGATCGGAAGAAGAAATTAATGCTACAAGAAACCAAGAATAGAGATTTCAGAAAGTAGCACTAGACATTAGAAAGTACGCTTACAATGAAGATATCAAGCAAACTCTGAAAACCAAGTGTTACAGTATCTTCAATCAACATAATCACAATGTTTTCATCATTATAAGGATTGGATTAAAGACCAGAAGCTCAATGAATCAACAAGGAAATATTATCGCACTTAGAAAGCTCAAACATAGTAAAATAGTGCGCTCTACAAGAAAAAGGAAGGAAAATTTTGAATTTCAAATTTTGAGTTTGAAAAATTCCAAACCCAGTGTAGATTTGTCATATCATCTCTTTGCCTTTGAGGTCAATGACCTAGGTCCTAGAAGAAAAGTTCAGAAACCACAATTCAACAGTAGAGTAGTTTCTGAAGGGACATAAAAAACCTCATATATTACAATGGCTTCTATGACAGCTCTACAACAGACAAGCTATTCTTCTAGACTTCCTTTTAGACACAAATAAATGATCAACACATGTCCCTAGGAGATCTGATCAAGACAATGGTCATAATGAAGACCTCTATAAATAAGAGATGTTGTGATTTCAAAAAGACAGAACTCAACGCTGAAAAAGAGCTGAAATATTGTAAAGTTTTTCCTTCATCTTTTTATAAAGTTCTTTACTACTTGAAATCATTTCCTTATTCATAAAATCTTCTTTTACATTCTTTCTTGTTCAAACATTCTTCCAAGGAAGAATAACTAGAAAAAAGTCATTCAAGTTTTTGCAAGTTCTTCACTGTAAATCTTAAGAAAGCCTGAGTGTAGATTAGTTTGAATTGCAAACCCAAACATAGACCTTTGTATCCTCGATCCGCAGTGATCAGAGTAAGGTAGTTGGAGAGGCTAATCAAAGACTACTTGCAACGAGACAGTACCAATTAGTTTACTAATCACGGTTAGGTTGGAAAGGCTAGACAAAGATTACCCGGTTCAGCTTTAAGAGTCTAGTGAATAACTACTTGGTTTGTGACAGGTAAGGGTTGTCTACTAGTAACTGGTGAGAGCTTGGAAAGGTTATTGTAAAGACTATCCTTATTTCTTTCTTGGAGTGAGAAAGGTTTAGTGAAACTCAATGGTTGTTGAGAACTAGATGTATGTAGGATTGGATGAACCAGTATAAAAAATCTTATGCAGTATCTCTTCTTCCTTTATCTCTCTTTTTTATTTCTATATCGTTTTTATTAACTATGTCAGTTTTGGAAAGCTTTCCTTCTTTTGTTCATTACATATTTTGTTTAGAAAGTTCACTCTCTGAAGTTACTAACGTTGTTTTCCCTTGCACTTCAAGTTCATAACTTGATAGTTCTTATTAAAGTTTTAGAGGACAAATAGGCAAATAAAAGATGAAACACGATTCAACCCCTTTTCTCGTGTGCTTTTCTACCTATAAGTGGTATTAGAGCTTCACCTCTAAGGAGTTAAGCACTCTAATTTTTGCGAGGATAAAGATCCGAGGGACAAATGGCACAAAATATTCGCATAGCTGAAGGTCACTTCATAAATAGATCGCCATTTTTTTATAATGGAGATTATGCCTACTGGAGGGACAGAATGAAGTTGTTCATAAAATACACAAGTCTTGACTTGTAAGAGATTATTCTAGAAGGAGATTATGTTCCTAGGGAGGAAGTTCAGGAATAGATGATGCACCCTCAACATCTAGAGAAATCCCCGAAGTAGGTGGACAGAGCAACAAAAGACCAGAGTTCAATTGAACTCAAAAGCTAGGTACCTACTCACGTGTACACTAAGCAAAGGTGAATATGACAAAATTATTGCTTGTGATGCGGCAAAAGAAATTTGGTATTGATTGCATATGCTGTATGAGGGCACTGATCAAGTTAAAGAAACCAAACGATCAGTATGTTGCTTCATTAATATGAGATGTTTAAAATGATAGATCAGGAAAACATTGATGAAATGAGCACAAGGTTTATGCATATCATAAACCAATGAAAAGGTCTAGGCCAGAGATACACTAACTCTGAAATGGTTAGAAAAATCATAAGTCTTCTTGCCAAATGGCTGCCCAAGGTCATTCCTGAGGCAAAGGACCTTCAAACACTTGGCTTGGATGTACTTATTGGGTCACTTAAAACACATGAAGTTGTGCTCTCTGAAATCCATGGTGAATCTAGTAAAAAGAGCAAGTTTATGGCTCTAAAGTCATTCCATCAAAAAACAAATAAAGGTAAGGCAATAAAAGTTGTTGAAACCTCTAATGAGGATAAGACTGACGATGAGTCAGAAGGAAACAATGGAAACAAGCTCTCCATGCTTGTAAGCAAAATGTCCAAAGTCTGGAAAGGAAAAATGAAGAAAAGAAAAGACATCAACTATAGAAAGGACAGAAAAGGAAAGCTGAAGTCTGAAAGTATCATCTGCTATCACTATGTAGAAAAAAGGCACTTTAAGCTAGATTGTCCTAAACTTAAAGGACCACAGAAGAGGTTTGTACCCAAAAAGAAAGGCGTGATAGCTTCTTAGAGGGAATCTTAGGAAGATAAAGAAGAATCAAAAGATCAAGAGGAAATGGCTGTGGCTAACCTATGTTTCATGGCAGGATACTCATTAGAGAGTGAATTGAGGTAAATAATATTGATCTCTCCTACAATAAACTTTTATCTCTGTATGAAGAACTTCTTGAAGATTCTCAAACTCTTTCTTCACATTATCTTAGTCTAAAAAGGAACATAAGAAAACTATTTTAGAACTCAAAATGGCCAAGACGGAAGTTGAGAATCTAAGGCTTGAAAAAGAATAACTGAAAGGTGAAAACAAGTCTTCAATATAAAAGTCAATGCCTTAGAATCTGAAGCTAAAAATAAAGATGAACACACTCAAAAAGTCATTTCTCACTACTAGAAATCTGCGGATATCGATGTCTTTTCCTGATGGGTACGAAATCGTAGTTACGACGGTATTTGCGACGAGTTATTGTATTTTTCTTATTAAAAAAAATTTACATAAATACCGTCGGTCTACGGTCAGTAAATGATGGCACTAATTACCACCACATGGCGCGTATTATTGCCAACTGGTATATCGACAAGTAGAACATTTACTATAGTTTTTTTATTTTGTCATTACATTACCGACGGGTTTACCAACTCCTGTTTTATAATTTATTTTGTAATTAATATTTATTCAATATAACCAACGGAGTTACCGACCCTGCTATTTAATTTATTTTGTGATAAACTTTTAGTAAATATAACCGATGGGTATACCGACGGGTATGTGAATTTGAAATTAATTTTTTTAATTAAATTTTATTTGATCTCACATTTAATATTTATTAAATCTTACCAACAGGTATACCGATGGGTATGTGAATTTGAAATTAATTTTCTTTAATTAAATTTTATTTGATTTCACATTTAATATTTATTAAATATTACCCACAGGTGTACGACGGGTATGTGAATTTGAATTTAATTTTTATTTCATCATTACTAATAGGTAGACCGATGGGTATTTGAAATTACCATGCAACCTTTCATATTTCCACGTACCTGTCGGTCATTACTCGATGCGTGAAGCATTTAATTAACGCGTACCCATATATACCCGTAATCCGCGCTCATAACCCATGATTAGCCTCCTCCTTCCCCATTCCATGAGTGCTTCTATTTCTCTTCACTCTCCTTCTCTCTCTCTAACCTCACGCGCCACTTTTTGCCACAGTGCGCCACCTGAAGATCTCAAGATTTTGAGACTGCCATTGCGATCTGGGGCCTTGGTGAGCATTTTAATCATTTAGTTTTTTTTATTTGGTTTACTTTTTCTGTTCGTTTATGAGTGCCCATAGTGGTGTGTTTTGTTGCTGTAATACCATATGTACACGTGTTAGTAGACAAGTTCTGTCCTCCTCAAGGTCCCTCGGGACCCACGCGGGTCCTAAAGTTCTCAAGTCTGAACCCTACACTTCCTTGGAGGGCTATATGTTAGAGTAACATTCTTGGGATCAAAAGTCCCGGTAATTGTTCCTAGAGGGAAAATAAGTTGAAGAGTGATTTTTAATGAATTTTACGAAACTTTGAAACGTTCATTTTTAGCCCACAAGTTTAAAAAATCTCAAAAACTTCTGGATTTGAACTAAAACCCAAAATTTGGATTTTTAATGGTTGAGGTTTTGATTTTTTTTATATTTTATTTGAATCCATATGGGAGGTATTTCCTTATTTATATTTATGTTTTAAAATTAATGAAAAGTAAAATAAAAGAAGTGTAAATAAGTTAAGGGTGCTGTTGGGTGCTGCGAGGATGCTATTGCTGCAAGATTCTCCAGAACGGACTTATTGCAAGTGGGCAGGGCAAGCAGAAGCCTCGCTGTGAGTTATGTTCACTGGGCGTGGTGGTTTCTCTAGGTTCACTTTGCTTTTCTCGCTGCGAACATGCCTGATGTTAGCATAGTGCAAAACGACAGTTTCATTAAATGAGACCCTTATGCCATTATAAACCCTTCCAAGCTCGAATTCTTACAGAGAAACTGAAAACCTAGCTCCCAAAACATCACTTCCCCTCTTCTACCTTCCTCACTCCCAACCCCATTCCAATCTCCATAATCCAAGCATCAAGGTAAGAGTTTGTCAATGTTTCATGCTAGATTCCCTCCCTCTTTCTTCCTCTATGTATAAGCTTTGTTATTTCTCTAATTGTTGTCAAGTGGGGGTGCTTTTCCAAAGTCGTTGGTGTATGTTTAGAGTAATCTTGGAGTACCCATAGATTTCTTATGAGTTTTATGGTTATAATGGCAGACGATGATGCCATCCCTCCTCCAGGACTCCTAGTGGTGTTGGTGCTTCCTGTCCACCCCTCCAAGTGAGTGAGTTTGATCTCATGGCCTTAGTTTGGTCATTATAGTATTATTTTATTGCATTGTAGAGTATTTAGAGACTTCAAAAATGGATTTCTTACATGATATGGTTTTATATAAAACTTATGTTTTAGTTAGAAATGCTCCGTTAGAACTTACACATGAGAATTATGATTTTAGAAAAATACATGGGACCATATTTGCTCTATAAAAGTGTTGTATGATAAAATTTAGTATTTGAATTGATTATAAATATTCGGATTAGCTATGATTGATGAAATGAGACATGTTGAACTTAAAAGAAATAGAACTCCCCTTTTATGATTCCAGTTGATGTTAGATTAGGGAGATTCCTAGAGAAACAAAACTGTGAGTTAATGGTAGTTATCCCAGTAAACTTGGTATACCAAGGCCTACCAGGGGCAAGTTATTCTTATACTAGATCAGTTCGCAAGGGTTAAGATCTTAGCTATGGACTCATGTTTGTCAAGGACTAGTACCACCCTTCAGTTATGGATAATCTCTTCTCTTAGTAATGCCTTGAGAAATAGTATAGTTTTCACGAATTCAATAAATTATGATTTTATGGTTATTACGTAAAACAAATAGAAATGAATTGTCATTGTTGCATTATTATTATTATTATTATTATTATTATTATTATTATTATTATTATGTATGATTCTTCCTCATCCCATGTATGGTTATGAGTGAGGATCCACTCATTGAGTTTTGTAACAAAACTCACCCTTCTCCTCTTCCTTTTCTCAGATTCAGCGCTCCCTGGATCCTCCTCCTCCTTAACAACATTAGTATTTTCCAGCTTTGGTGAGCTTTACATTAATGTGAAGTTTGGTTATTTATGTAGAGTGCTCCAGTGATGTGATGGGAGGTTCCGGACCATAGATTCATATTTTGCATTTTGAGTTAATGATTTGTTTTGTATTCAAATTTGATATAACTTTCATGAATCTATTTGTAAATGAGCAACTCAGTTGAATTATATATCCAGCTATAGTTTCAGATTTTATTCCAAGAGGAAGATTTATATTAGAAATGAAATGATGTTTTATTTAAATGGAGTTTATGAATAAAATATGCATATAGTACGACAAGCGATCACAAGGCTTACGTGGGGATGAGATTCCTCACGTGCCAATCACGTTCCCAAGTCGGGTCATGACAGGTTGCGTTGGGGAGTAATTATGGTTGTTGTGTTGTTAATATGGGGGTTTTGTTTAAGGATTGCAGCGATTGTTAATTTAAATTTTTTATATTCGATTTTCAAGATTGGATTTCATTGGAAGGAATCCGAGAGCTTTCACAAATTTTATTTTTTTTTGACATGCTCCAAAGGCTAGTAACTAAATCTTTGTTATTTATATCGTTGAATGATGTAATATGTACCTAGGATATATAGAGACTTATGTTTTCTAAGATAGAGTTATAGGAATTGGGGATTGCATGACTGGAGGGAAGGGCATAGAGGTCCTTTCCCGAATTGTTTACATTGTTTTCTGGGATTCTTTATGTTTGCGGAGATTGCAAGTTGCATGTTATGGAGCTATAAGGGATGCGCAATATAACGGTTTTTAGGATTATGTGAATTTATGTAATTATGAAAATGTTACTGTTATGTTATCTATTATGTTATTGATCTTTATAATAATATCTATAATTGTTGAATTGACTGAAATATGAAATGACGGAAGCTCCTAGTTTAAAGGGAGATACTATCAAAATTTTGTTAAAATGTTTTCGGGATAAAATATTAAAATTAACCATATTAAAAAAACTTAAGGACCAATTAAAAGAAATATCTAATGATTGAAGCTCCTAATTTAAGGAGAGATGTTGCAGAAATTTTGTTAAATTTTGTTTTAGAGATAAAAGATTAAAAAAAAATTTGTGCCAAGGAAATAAGTTTTAAAAAAAAGGATTAAAAATAATTGTATTAAAAAAAACAAAGAAAACTAATTCAATGTGTTTTAAAGTACTAATTCTACCCTTTAAAAAATTATATGGCAATGGTTGTATTGACTAAAATATATAGCTGGAAGAAATTTACAAAGCGCTCTTGTTTGAGATATGAATATTTGTTATTTTTTAAATATGAAGGAGGCTTCTATTTTAAAGTCATAGTGTATAACCATAGTGCTTCAGAAATGACTTATTCAAGATATAACGAAAACACTATCCAGGATTGTGAAATTATAAATGATGACATGAAAGGCCTATAGCATTTGAGGATCATGTACGTTTCTTGAAAGTTGTGGTGCATCTTAAACAAATGTACATAATCCTCAGGTGCTACATGCCTTTCACTATCATCATTGCGAACTTCACAATCTTGGACAATGTCTTCATTATATCTTGAATAATCCATCTCTTAAAGTATTATTATACACTTGGCTTTAAAATAGAAGTCTCCTTCATATTTAAAAAATAACAAATATTCATGTCCAAACAAAAATGCTTTGTAAATTTCTTCCAGCCATATATTTCAATACAACCATAGCCATATAATTTTTCAACGCAGGCTCAAATTACTATTTCACTATATTTATTCTGTTGTTGATCTTTATAATAATGTTTATAATTATTGTATTGACTGAAATATGTAACGATGGAAGCTTATAATTTAAGGGAAGATGCTCGAAATGTTGTTAAATTTTTTCGTATGAATAATAGATTAAATAAAAGTAACCATGTTTAAAAAAACTTAAAATCCAATTGAATTTGTTTAAAAATACTAATTTAAATAAAACTTAAAGATGAATTGAATGTGTTTTAAAGATCAATTAAAAGAAATATGTGATGACAGAAACTCCTAATCTAAGCGGATATGCTCAAAAATTTTATAGAATATTTGTTGAGAGAATAAGATTAAAAGTAGTTGTACTTAAAATTTAAATAGCAATTGAATTTATTTTTGAAAGTAATAACTTTCTATCTTTACAAAATTGTAGGGTCTAGGGTTAATCACAAGCGCAATGTTACCTTCAAATCAATCATGGATGTATGATAATTTGCATCTTAATAGAGGGGGGATTAAACCATAATTTTATAATAGTGTTGAAGAATTTATGAGTGTGGCATGTAAAACACAACAGTTCGTTAATGAAGCAAAAGTTAGGTGTCCATGTAATAGGTGCAAATATAGGAAGTATCTGGATGATGATACAATAAGGGTTCATTTGTACAAGTGGGGATTCATGCCTGACTATTGGGTTTGGATCGAGCATGGGGAGGTAGTTAATGCATGGAACTAAGTGGGTATATGTGAAACTGGAAGTGGTTCTGGTGGATCCATATAACTAACACGACATGGGTAATATGTTGTGGGAGGATAACCTAGCTAGGCATCATGAGATGGTGTTTGATGCCTGGTCCTGAATTTCCTCGTTATTCACAACCTTCAGTCATGGAGCCCAACTAAGATGCCGCTCGATTTTATAGTCTACTAGAAGCTAGCAATCAACCTTTATAGGAGGATTGTGCACACTCTGAATTATCATTAGCAGTTTGAATGTTGAGCATTAAGTTTGAAGGGAATCAAATCCAAAGTTCTTTTGATCAGTAGGCTCACAGATCAGTGAGCTAAGTCCGAACCTGATGCAATTCCAAAAGATTTCTATCAAGCTAAAAAATTAGCTTCTAAACTTGGGTTAAAGGAAATAAAGATTGATTGCTGCTTGAAAGGTTATATGCTTTATTATAAAGATGATAGTTCATTGACTGAGTGTAACTTCTCCAAGAGCCTACGTTTAAACCCAAGAGACGTAGAAGTGGGAGGTATAAGGATGTCCCTTAAAAAAGAATGCACTATCTACCCTTAATCCCTAGGCTCACAAGACTCTATGCATCAATGAGTTCGGCTCCTCATATGAGGTGGCACAGTGAAAATCAAAGGGATGATGGTGTGATAACGCATCCATCGCACAAGTGAAGCATAGAAAAAGTTGAATCAATGATATCCTGATTTTTCTTGTGACCCACGAAATGTTAGATTGGGACTCTATTCAGATGGATTTACTCTGAATAACCAATTTAGCAAACCCTATTCCTATTGGCCTATAGTAGTTACGCCCTATAATCTCCCTCCTGACATGTGCATAAAAGATGCTTACCTATTCTTAACATGTATAATCCCTGGCCCTGATAATCCAAAAGCTAAGATTGATGTGTATCTTCAACCCCTAATTGATGAATTGAATGAGTTTTGGTGCCAAGGTGTTCTTACTTATGACATTTCAACAAAGTAGAACTTTATGATAAGAGTTGCATTAATGTGGACCATCAATGATTTCCTAACTTATGGAATGCTATCTAGATGAACGACCTAAGGCAAATTAGCATGCCCGATTTGTATGGACGATATTAAAGCATTCACCTTGAAACATGGAGGAAAGAACTCTTAGTTTGATTGTCATAGAAGGTTCTTAGATTCTGATCATCTATATAGGCGAAGTAGATACGGTTTTAAAAGAAATTGTGTTGAACATGATAAGCCTCCAGTTAGACTAAGTAACCACGAAATGTGGGATAGAGTTAAGGATATCCCAAAAAAAATGAAAATTGAAAAGGTAGTGCAAGCCAAGCTATGGAGTATACCATAATTAGATCAAACAAAATATTTTCTAGGAGTTGCCGTATGGATAATTTGGTGCGTCATTGTTTAGATATCATGCATATTGAGAAAAATGTGTTTGACAACATTATGAATATTGTATTGGATACAGATCAAACCAAAGACAATGACAAGGCAAGGCATGATCTAGCTGAGTATTGCATGCGATGTGATTTGCATTTACAAGAATTGAGAGATGATCGTTTCTATAAACCAAAGGCCAAATATGCCCTGAGTTCCAATCAGCAACAGCAGTTTGTCGTGGCTTAAAGAGTTATGAATGCCCGATGGTTATACTTCAAACTTAAGTAGATGCATCAATATTGCACAAGGTAAGCTTGTTGGCATGAAAAGCCACGATTGTCACGTATTCATGGAGTGTTTGCTTCCAATTGCATTCAGAGAGCTACCTGATATTGTCTGGAAGTCCCTCAAAGCTAAGTCTGTATTTTAAGGATTTATGCTCTTCTACTCTTCGGTCTAATGATCTACTTGTCATGAAAAAAAATATTCCCAAAATTCTTTGCAGATTAGAGAGAATTTTTCCTCCTGGGTTCTTTGACTTAATGAAACACTTGCCTATACATTTGGCATATGAAACACGAGTGTGTGGACCGGTTCAATACAGGTGGATATATCTATTTGAAAGGGAAATAGGAGAGTTTAAAAGAACCGTGAAGAATAGGTCTCAAGTGGAAGGACCAATATGAGCTTATCTAGAAAGAGACTTCAAATTTCTGCTCATTTTACTTTCAGCCACATGTTCAATCTAGGAGAACTGGTTTGGTCGTAATGACAATGGAGGGGAGTGTTCTATTCCACCTACTTTTTCTATATTTAGTCAACCTGGTTAAGCTTTGCAAAGAGCGTGCCACGATAGCTAACTTCCGAAGAGTAGAATTCCGCACACTTACATATTTTGCTAAATTGTGGCGAGGTGCAACCATTTAGATTGTAAGTCAAAAATCCTTTTTTTGTAGGTGTGAGTGTAATGTTATGCATATATAAAATAATGTACAATATATTTTCAACAATAGATAATTTAAGTAACAGTCAAGATTCTCTTCAACAATTTTCGGATTGGTTTAGATTATATGTAAGTCTGCTTGTTTAAAATTATGTAACCTAAAAATTATCTATTAATTTTGTTTGATACAAGTTTGACATTTCAAACTTTATGTACGTAAGTTCATAACAAAAATAATGGTGTAACATGTCTCCATTTGTTTAATTTAGCTTAGTGTAACACCCTGATTTTTCCTACGTACAAATGACCAAAATGCCCTGAGGTCATTTTAGGAAAATGAGGATCAGGGCCCGGCCATCCTCAAGGGGATGTTTTGATGATGATAGGGGATTATGTGTGTTATATGTGGTAATAGAGTATAAGAATCTCATTTTTGAGTTTCAATGCATAAAATGACCAAAATGCCCCTGACTATTTTACATGAACAAAGTGCCAATTGAACCTGGACTTCACCAAAAGGTTTTAGATAATGTTTTTAAGCTATGCTTAACAACTGGTTAAGCCCAGTAGTTTCGAAGGTTTTTGTGAAAAATTACCATTTTGCTCCTAGCTATGCGCATTTTGGGCTTAAGGATAGAATTAGCAAAACCTAAGCAATATTAGGCTCTAATTAAAGATTAGTAAATTCTAATTACTAATCTAGAGTCAAAATAACTTATTAAGGTTGCTTAGAACCTAAGATTGCTTAGATATACCTTAATCTTGTCTTAAGAATCAAGATGTCATGTTATGGAATCTTGAATAGTATTTCTCTCCAATTCCTTAAATTAAGGAATTGTGTTTGTAAAGGATTTATATACAAAATAAGTTTTTATTTCACTAATGAAGCAAGAACAACTCCTTAATTATGTCTTGATAGCCTTAATTATTCATTACTTTACCTAAACACTTACTTACAAACTCCTAATCAAAAGCCTAATCAAAGATACACCTAAACATACCCCAAAACCACAATTAGAAGACACATTATCCTTCCCTTGGCTGCATACATGGCCGAATGCCACTCCTCCCCTAATTCATCACATGTTAATTTCTTTACACACAAAGAACCATGCTTAGACCATGCCTTGGACCATGCTTTCACCCATGCTTAGCCATACTTAAACCCATACCCATCAAAGAGATATTTCTTCTCTTTTATCCCTCATGACCGTCGGCCATCTCCCCCCCCCAAAAGGCCATCCATGTGTTGCATTTTCTCTATAAATAAGCATGTAAGAAAGCTTATTGAAACCTTTACACACATTTGCAAACTCTAAGCTTCCTTCCCCAAGTTCAAAGAATTCCTTTCTTCTTCCTTTTCTTTCCCTTGGCTGAACCCATATCAAGCTCCAAGGAGATCTTGTGTTTCTCTTTTCATCTCAAAGATCAAGCTTTCTTTCCTTCCTTCAAACAAACTTTTGGTAGGGAGTTGTATTCCAAGTTATTTTCTTGCCTTATTAAGTGTTATTCTTGGTTTAAAATGATGATTTGATGATCTTCCTTAAGCTATGCCATTTCAGTTTCTCCTTTTCCTTTTTCTTGTGTTTTTCGGCCTTCAAGGCTTTAAAGGTTTCTCATGATAGCTTGATGATGAGAGTTTCTAGATGATGACTAGGAGTTCATTACAATGAAACCTCTAGAGCTTGAGTTTTGCTTTCATAAAGTATGATGATTATGCTAAGTAGTTTGCTTAAGAAAGTTTTACTAAATGGTATTGTTATGCTTTTAAAGTGGTAATCTTGAGCCTAGAGCACTAAAATAAAGAAATGGACTTGCATTCATGTTTACTTTCAAGTCTTTGCATTCATGCTTATATTTCCTTGTCTAGCATATTTATTTTCAAGTTATCACTTAACAACTAATCTTAAAGCCTACCTATCTTAACCTTAAAGTTGAGATGTGATTTAGAGTAAATACTCTAAAAGGCCTAGAGCACTAAAATAAAGAAATGGACTTGCATTCATATCTACTTTCAAGTCTTTACATTTATGTTTATATTTCCTTGTCTAGCATATTTATTTTCAAGTTATCACTTAACAACTAATCTCAAAGCCTACCTATCTCAACTTTAAAGTTGAGATGTGATTAAAGCAAATACTCTAAGAGGCCTAGAGCACTAAAATAAAGAAATGGACTTGCATTCATGTCTACTTTCAAGTCTTTGCATTCATGTTTATATTTCCTGTCTAGTATATTTATTTTCAAGTTATCACTTAACAACTAATCTCAAAGCCTACCTATCTCAACCTTAAAGTTGAGATGTGATTAGAGTAAATACTCTAAGAGGCCTAGAGTACTAAAATAAAGAAATGGACTTGCATTCATGTTTACTTTCAAGTCCTTGCATTCATGTTTATATTTCCTTGCATAGCATATTTATCTTTCTTGCTATCAACTTAAAAAGACTAAGAATGAGGCTTGCATTACATGTTTACAATTATGCCATCACTAAAAAGGAATGGATCTAGTGCTCAAGACTCGCCATTTTGATTCACATAATAAGAGGTTTCTTATGAAGCTTAGTTACTAGAAATGCCTTGTTTTATGCTTATGATACTCTTTATGTTTCGGCCTTGTCTTTAAATTTTCCAGCACCTTTAATTTCTGTTTTAGATGATTTATATGTGTTAAATAGCTTGTCTTTTGATGTGTTAATTGTTCTTGGCACTTTAAGCAAACTTAGTAGTTAGAAAGAATTGAAAATGAGATTTCTAGAGCTCCTAAGAACAAGAATTTAGCATTCTGTTCCAGCACCTTTAAAATTATGATAATCAGGTTGTATCATGTTTATTTGAGTAAGAATGACTTAGAAATAGTTTTAGGAATTGATTTTAGCATCATAGGAAAAGCCGATAATGAGAAAGGGTGTAAAACGCAACTTCTAGCACACCATAAAGCTTGAATTCTTTTATTACCTATGCTGTCCAACTTTGGTTAATAATGTTCTTAAGCTAATTAATTAATGGTAATGACGACTATAAACCCCTTTTAGATGCATAAGAAACTAATTTGACAATTATAGTTACCGCTTTTAGAAGTTCGGTTACTAAAGGCACATTGATGTGATGATGTTTTCTTTGATGCTTTGGAATGTTGAATTTATGTGCTATATGATGCTATGTGAGTGCTTGACCTCTAATGATAGAATCCATCATGTTGCATGTTATAGTTCCTTTTGGCATCATTGGAAATGCTTATGCATGAAATATGAGAAAAAGCTATAATGATTATGTGTTGCATCTTAATATAACATGATAAGGCTTAAGGTGACTAAGAAATATAAGAAAATGATCCTTTGGACCCATCAAACTATAGGTGGTGAAAAGGTGATTCTTGCCCCCTCCCGTACTTTTAAGTCGGACTTGAACTTATCAAAAGGGATAAGTATATGCTAATGACGACTAGTGAGGTATGAGCTCATAACCTAGAAGTACTCTCAAAAGGGTAAAGTAATAGGATGGCCCAAGATGTGATGATGAATTAATTTTAAGTCGCTTAAAGAACCAAGAAATGTAATTCATGAATCATGTTCTATGCATATCTTATTTGCTATGATGGAAGATGTATGATAGAAAGTTAAGCATTGCATGCCATAAAGAAGTATGATGCATTACAAGACGCACAATAAAATGAATGGACCTCGCAATGGATGTTTTAGAACTTAATAAATGAATCTTTGTATGCTCACTATTTCATAATAAAACTCGAGGTCCCTGAAGACGATGATGATATCACTTTAGATAGGAGATTGTCCAACTGAGAATTCTTTAGCAAGATTCTCACTCCCTCTTCTTCTTTCCCATCATTGTCTGATTCAGATGGCAACATTCATAGTGTTCATTGATACCCCCACTTAGGAGGTACATTTTGATCCTAAACACCAATCGTATCATTTTGAGGGACATTGCACCGTTAAAGTTTTCATGTTCGTAGGATGTCCATTCACACACCCTGTTCCTAGCTATCGATTCTCTCGACGTCCCTTTATGGCAACGACATGGTCTTTGAGCAGGCACCTACGCATAATGAAAGGATTCTACACATGTACCCCTCTACATCTCTGTTCTTGACTTTCCAGACTATGTCCCTCATTCGAGGCACTCAGAGACGGATCCATCGGAGGACACACCCACTCATATGTACTCAGAAGTTCTGCCCTACTCCCCACGCATGCGGGAGGGTAGTGAGGAGACGGTGGTTCAGCCGAGGTTAGTACGGAGACCATCCATACATCCCCAGGAGCACATCGCATACCCCTTCTCGATGGGGTTCTCATGGATTGGTTACGTCCCACCTTTCAGGGCCAGCAGCCATAGAGTTCTTAGAGGCCTCTTAGTGCACACTCGCACCACTACTAGCTTAAGATAACCTTCTTTTGTTTTGAGGTTACCTTACTTAGGTGCACTCGGTGGGTATGATTTCCATTATATTTTCCCTTTTCTATGTATTTGCTCTTATGATGATGTATGAACTTAACTCACCTTTCGTTGGTGGATAGATTATTATATATTTCAGTATGGTGTGCTTATGGATGATCTTGTTATGGAGCCTATATGATATTTCGTTTATGTCGTTCTTTTACATGTTCCACTCTATGCTAATAATCGCTTATGTTATGTGCGGCTCATGTTTCAATTATGTTCAAAAAAAAATTTTGGCTCATATTTTCATTAAGTATTTTTAAGTATGATTAAAGAACTAAAACAAAGAGTAATATCTAATAATCAACTGGAATACGTCCTAGGCGTGTTGAGTTAATTATTAGGGTGTTACACTTGGAGCCCAAAAATTAAAGTTGTAAGTTGGCCCATGTACTATGTTAATAGGTGTAACATCCTCCCAAGTACAACCCCATTCTTAAGCTATGATATCGTACTCGAGAGTTGTTACTTGTTAATTAGCGGACCTCTTAATTATCTATAGCAAGCTTGATTTACGTACAAGATAACTAAGTGTAATTCTATTAAAACATATTACAAGTAAACATCAAGTTTATTAAACATACAACTAAAATACATAAGGAAGCTCCTCTATGAGCTTTAGTACATATTTGTCTTCTAATACGTTTACATACATACTCATTTCACTAAGTAGCAGAAGAAAACGGTAACTACTACACTACAGCAATCCTACACTCCTTTGCATAGCAGCATCATCATCATCTGGCTTAACCTGGAGGCGACACGAAAACAAACACATAGGGGTGAGAATTTTCTTAAAATTCTCAGTAGGGCAACTCCCTAATTTCACAATCATAATGTCATCGTCATCGCCCAAGCCACTTCGGTTTATTAAGAAAATGTGTTCATGCGACATATATCAAAGATTCATTTTTAATGTTCAAAAACCATTCCTCCGAAGTGGGTTTCTTTTAGCATTTCATCACTTCAAGCATATATCTCATCACATTCCAACAATTACTAAGTTACACAAGGTAGACAATTCAAAATAAGATAAGTAGCATATAATACATGCAATGAATTTATCTCAAGGTGACATGGTATCACTTATGGCCACAAAGATCAAATCAGTGCATTTTTCTCTTTTCATTGACATAGGAAAGACTTAGTTTACCCAACGGGTAATTTCAGTGGACAATTCCACAATAGATCCGTTTATACCCAACGGGTATTTGTGGTGGATCACACCACACAAGGGAAATAGAGCTTTAAGACTAAGCTTATTCCTATACGTGGTCATCGAACTTCATTTTTTCCATTTTCGAATCCCAAAAGATCTATTCCTAGCCGATACGTCAACGACTAAAAATAAATTTTGGGAAGTTACTACTTTCGCCTTCCCCTCATTCAATCTAAGTCTTGTTTCTATTTTGTCCATATGTCAGAACATGTACAATTTAAATTTATACATCCTTATAATGGCATCATATACTTTTCTCTTTTCTCAAATGCATACATAGGCCACATATAGGCAATCATTCACAATGAAATTCTCATTCTTTTCTCATACTTCAATCTTTAAAATCCATAGCATGCATTTACATATCATAAGTCACATGGACAAACACTTAATATCAAATACTCATGTCATACTAGAAGCCAAAGTGACATTACATTATCAATTCAAAGCATTGTTCCATTCCCAGCACAATGGGCAGAGTTACTGTCCTAGGCACAACATTTCATTACCATATCAAACAGCCATTTCAAGAGTCAAAAAAATTCTGTATGACACTTCAATATGTCTAGAATAACCTGTAAAAATTTCAGGATAAATAGAGATCTATAGCTACCTCAGTAAAATGTACAAATTTAGTGGTAAGGGGCCACCAATCCCAAGACAAAGAGTTCCCCTAATTTTTAACCCCAGCAAATGATTGAATTAATTCACAATAAAATTCACAGTGACACTAATATTAGTAACTTCGTGTAAAAGTTTCAAGAGTTATTTCAATCATTTGCTATGGTAATAAATTCGAACAAGTTTCCTGCCTAAGTCTCAACAATCAAGACAGCATCTACCTCATTTCGGTTTCTGATTTTTCTGAGGCATAAAACCTTAAAACTAACACCCAAGAAAATTCAGGTAATTAGTTCAAGATGTTTACTCCAATATATAATTTTTTATAGCTCATGAAAACACGCACAAATATACCAGAAAATTCGTGAACTCCTGCTGCCTCCAGGACAACAGAAATTCAGAAACCTAGTCCAAACTTATTTTGATAAAAACTCTCTTTTAGCACCATCCAAATACACCACCAAAAATCACACATCAATATCAACATAATATCAACTAAAACAACCAGAAATTTTGGACCTAGGTCATGCCAAAACAGATCAGAAAAATTTGACCAAGAAAGGCAACAAAAACCCTACTTTTGGCAGCTTAGTGGATCTTTGGCTTCAAGATAATCCAAGCTTGAATCCTTCCACTCCAAAGCCCCCAAACCTACTTCAAACCCTTCTTAAATCAGTGAAGTGTAAGGTACAAGACAAGGTTTTGATAAGGAATGGAAATTTTGTTTAGTTAGATTGGTAGAGAATTAAGTATAGGACATGTTTTGTGAAGAGATCTTGAGGTTTTATCAAGTTTAGGCTAGGGTTTATGAAGCTCCAAGTTTCTTAATGGAGTTTGAGAGGAAGAACAATGGAGGAAAGGTTCTTGGAGTGTGCTGGACGAAATTTTGATGCAAGGAAATGATAAGATATTAATTTTATGAGTTTATGACAAAATGCATAATAATTTCAAGTACAAAATGTTTTAGTTTCTTAAAGATAAGTCTAGTAATTTTTTGTAAGCATCCTATTGGTTGTAATAAAGTGGCAATGGTTTGGCTTCTTCTAAGCCACACACTTGTCTAGTTAGGTGGCAAACTTTCACTACAAGTTTCATTCGTGTAAGAAGTACACGAAATCTCACGAACGGGTAAACACCGTACCCGATTAACTGATATGCCCAAAAATTAATTTTAAGTATAAAATTATCATTCCCACCTATTTCTAACCTTATTCCCATGTTTTCCTAATTTTGGGCACATCTAGGCCTAAATCTAAGGTTTAAGCTCCAGCGGGGCAGATGGGGTCCGCAAAGTTACTATTCACCAGCCAGAAATTTTTTTTTTTAAACATTTGTTGGGCCACCCTCATTGTTGTTAAACTATTATATTTTTAAAATTACGACTAACAAAACTCAAATTAATTTTTAAGTAATTTTCGAGGTATTACAATAGGTACAAGTTTCACACAGCTGATTGGGGTGCGGGGAAAAAAATTGACAATCCTGGTGTTTGTGTTAAAGGCGATCCTGGGGACGAAAAATGTAATTGATATGGTGTTGTTAAGGAAATCCTTGAGTTTGAGTATGTAGGTGAGCTCACAAATAAATGCTTCCTATTCAAATGTGAATGGTATAACCTACTCGACTAACTGGGACACGTTAACACAACAATTATAAAATCATTGAAATCAATCACACTAGAAGATATAGAAGTTATGATCCATTTATTATAGCCCAAAATGCTAGCCAAGTATATTATATGTCTTATCCTGGGTAAAGTAGGTCACAAGTGGAGGGTTGTGAATAAAATAAAACTAAGAGGTATGGTTGAAATAGAGGAAGATACTGTTGAAGATGTATATCAAGTGGATGATCCATATCCTTCAAGGGCGGTCTTGATGCAACAATCCTGAAAACCCCATTTCATTGACTATTGGGGAAGTTGACTTAATTGAATGCATAGGTAACCACCCAATTAGAAATCACAAAGATGAAATAAGTGACAGGTTCCTCGATGAGTCACCTAGTGATCAACAACGAGTGATGATGAAAACGTCCTACACTTTCAAATTAACTATGTAACATCCTCTTAATTTCAGTGTTCCACCTATGTTGTGACACCTTAACTAAGAGAGTGCTACTACATCCTATACTCGTATATCATGAAATATAATTATAGTTATTTGATTTTAAGGTCATACCCAAATTAATTATTTGGTAATCACCTCACAATAGCACAAAGCATTGGTACCTCAAATCATCAGGTAGAAAGTAATGTAAAACACAGGATCATATAATTTTCTATGACTACTACAAATGTTAAAACTTTATTTATGAACATAAGGGCTCACGCCATTCCAGTACATACATATAGCGTACAACCTGCTAGGATCCAGTACATAAAAGCATCGAGCCCTTGTATGGACCGCCAACATACATCAAAATATAAAACATACTCCTGCTCTAAAGAAAACCTATCAAAAAGTCATGTACAAAGGTTTTTATGTCAATCAAGTCCAACAAATAGCAGGCATCTACCACACTACTAAAACATAACATGAGTGGCTAGCATTTCCTGTAAGTCATAGTAACACTCTAGAGAAAACCATTCGCCATCGGGATGATGGCATCACCTCCTGGAGGGAGTCAGGGTCAAAGCTGAGCTATTATTAGGGGTGGACGATGGTGCTGGCACAAGAGGTTCAGGAGAAACGGGGCCATATCCATATCGAGAGCATGTGGTGCGGTGGCGACTGGATAATAACTGGATATGCCATGTGTAGGGGCACTCCATCAAACGGGAAGTCAGGATCAAAAAGTGAGCTAACAACTAAATGGCAAACAAATGACGGAAAAAGATATATACACGCAGTTGGGCATGAGCTAGGGCGAAGAAGAGTCCAGAATAGGGTCATAGTGCCACTGTAGATGTGGCGACTCTATGAAGAACACCATCAATGCCATCCTTCGATCTATGATAGACATGGAATGCAAAGAGGGATGAGAATTCTAAAATCTTCAGTAAGTATTCCTATACATACATAACTGTCATCACTATCTACCCAGTGCTTCGGTTTATTTATGAACTTTTAAATGAAAATTTAGAGTAATTATCTAGATTAACAAGATCTTTATCCGAAGCAGATCTATTTTATGTGGTCATTATCCTTGGACTTTAAAATAGTAATTAAACACATAAACATCTTGATCTCAATCAAATATTAAAACATCATTCATCCAGCACATAAAGTAAAATAACTTAAGAACTTGCTACTTTGACTATATGGGCCCTTGATTAGGGTGGCTTAGGTCACTCTAGGGTAATAGACTGCCTTTTAATACTGAGCTCATTCCTATACATGATCCTTGGATTTTCTCTCCAATTCACACACAGACCTATTTCTAGTCAGGTTTGCTCCCTGACTCAATTCAAGGGTAGTTAGGTTCATTCCTTAACTAACCGAATTTGCTCTCCGACCCAATAATACATAGTCTTATGCTTGTCTAGCATATATGTGAGCAATTTCAGTAAGTAATCACTTCTATATGTGCCTAACATCATCAATAAGTTCACATGTCATGATGAGATCAAATTATGTATCTTTCATATTTGTTCAACTAATTCAGTGTGATGTCAGCATTTCATCAGAAAATTATGACTAACTTATTTAGAAACTAAGTAAAAATATTTTTCAGAGATGACTAAATGTATTAAGAAGACCCTGTAAAAATTTCAAGACATGAAAAGGTCTCTAGCTATATTTAAAAATTCTCACATTTTCGGAGGTCAGAAATTACACACTCACAGGCAACAACTAGAAGTCTCAATTTTTATACCCTATTAAATGAACACAAGACTTCGTAAAAAAATTTATAGTTGAACCATGTCCTTAACATCCTGTAAAAATTTCATCTAATAATTCAATCATTTGTTAAGGTAATAAAATCAGAAAAATCAGGTACAACTGGACTGTAGGAAGAAACCATAACCTGTTCGGTTTTTCAATTTTTAACCATAGCAAAAGTGCTTAAGATGAGCCAAGAAAATTTCTAGAAACACTTACATATGTTGGATTCGTCATATAAAATTTTCAGCTCTTGATCATGTCTCTAAATTAGTCATAAAAATCATGTAAGTTGAGCTGCTTGCTGGAAATCCAAGATTCAGCAACTTAGTTTACAACATTTTTTCAAAATTGGTTCTCTAACATCATCAAAACTCTCTACCAAAATTCATACATCAATATTCATATTTTATCAACTAATAAAATGAAAAATATCAAGCTCAATCAATTTATAAATTTTCAGAATAAATTTGAAAGGAAAGCAGATGAATGAAGCCCTACTTGGTTTTTTGAAAGCTTAAGCTCTTGTTCCTAACTTTTCTCAATGATCCTCCTCCAATTCCTTGATCTAACTCTCTCTAAAATCCCCTTTTAACACTGCCTCCAATAGCTAACTTGATCATATGAAGAGGTTAGGGTTTGTAATGAAGAGTTTGGTCTTAAATTTGTGTGAAGTAGTATGAGTTATAATCTTGGCTATGGGATTTTTAAGTGAAGTTTGGTGTCCTTGGCTAGAGTTCTTGTATTGAGTAGAGATAGAAGATGTAAATAACTGTAAAACAAAAGTGTTTTGCCGAGAATGTCTTGGGAAGAAAGGTTAAGAAGCTTATCTTGTAATAATGTGATAATGGTGTAATAAATGAAATTAATAAAATAGTGTTTCTTTAAGATAAATACATGAAATTTTGGTGGCTTCTCATTGGTTCCTAGAAAAGACAATGGTGTGGCTTCTTCTAAGCCACACACTTGTCTTGCTACGTGTCTATTTCACACCGTAATTTCCTTACGGTGTAAGAAATTACACATCGTAATTTAACCGAATAGTTAAAGCACTGTGGGTAAAACATATAGTACCTGAAATTTTATTTCAAGCCTCACCTTTTCATTTTTAATCATTTCCAACCTAAATCTCACATTTTCTCAGTCTCGCATCTCCGGCCCAATTTCAGGGCTCTGGTGGTCCCAGCGGGCTTGCGAGGCCCACAGGTGGTACTATTCACTTTTTTTTTATCTTCATCAAGTTATTCGTGTCTTAACTAACCCTATCGAAATTGTAAAATTCTTATTAATAAAATCTAAATAAAATTTCTACAATAACCTTGGGTGTTACAAACTAAGGTGTTCAATATTATATACAATATTATTATGAAATTATTTGAAATTTCCTGATTTAATTAATGTTTTATTATGGATTATTTTTTAATTGTTTCAATATGGCTGGTAGAGGGAAAGGCCGACCTCGAAAATCAGTTTACCCACCACCACCACCATCTCAGCCACCGCCCCTCCCATTACCTCTCCACCCCTTCCCATCACCTCATGACCGTCCCTCCTACCACCTCAGCCACCATCCCTTCCACCACCTCCACTACCTCCCCTTCCACCACCTCTACCTCAGTCCAAACCATCAGCACCCAGGCTTCAGGATGATGCCCACTCTGGGTATGCCAGCCCCCACCCTCTCGTATACACACTCAGGCCCACTGGCATTCCCGACCCTAGCCCTACCACTACCCTAGCCCTATCACTGCCCGACTCCAGCCCATCTAATCAGACTTCTCCTTCCTCGACGAGGTCACAAGCACAGGATGCCGATGGGAGCCCTCTCGGCCCGGTGCAGGCCATTTGGGCCTGATGATAGACCGCTCTGGCAGATTAGGCCGACGGTAAATACAGGTAAGCTGAAACTTTTTTATTACATTTTAATTTTATATTGCTTATGATATTTGAGTAATTTTGATTATTTTTTATTTTTTTAATTTATGTAATAGTTTTCTCTCATTTGTCCTGGCTTACCACAAGATCACGGAGATTATATAGAGTCGGTATAACCATTCGTGGCCCACATGGACTGACATCTCTGCTAAGGAGTCATGGTGGAAGGAATGGAAGGTAATTATATGATTGCTTCACTTTTGTTAAAATATATGTTTATATTATTTAATTATATGTCTAATATATAATCACTAATGTATTGTGAATTTGTTTATCCAGAAAACATTCTACATTGAGCCCGAGCATGAGCCCGCGTGAAGAGGCCGAGCATGAGCCCGTAATGAAGGTAAGCCAGAGCATGAGCCTGTAATGAAGAGGGCTTGGAGGATTAGGTCCTCCAAGTGAATGCAGGATATGTTTCATGATGTCCGTAAGGGACACATGAACAGCTCGTGGTTGAACAATGCTACCTTGGCTGAGCTATAGCGCCACTAGACCAGCAACCCGACCTTCAAGGATAGGTCAGCAGGAAGATAAACTGAACCTCACAAAAAGGTGGGTCGCTCAGACGGGTGGTCGAGTACCCAGGAGAGGAGCCGTAAGCGCTTGGTAATTATTTACCCGTTCTACATTTTATAATAACATTTACTATATTTGAATTGTGGCAAATACTATATTTTGATGACTTTATTATGCTTATTTATGTAGGCGAGGAGTTGAGCCCTCTTACATAGGACAAGCTATTTCAAGAGACTCACGCCGAAAGGGTGAGCAGAGGGCAGAGAGAGGTCTGGGTAGACTCTCGCTCAGAAGCGACCTATGTAAGTTTAAATTTAGACATATCTTTACTTAATTTTTATTATTATTTTCATTTATGTCATAATTATTACTTACAACGTGTTTTTTCTTTTTTTTTTCTTTACAACGTGAGTTTACAGACCTCTGGGAGTAGGCCTAGACCTAGTATCAACCTAGATGGCTGAGGCTGGACCCAATGCTGACATTCCTCCTCCTCCCAACAGGGAGGATGTGTGGGCCAGGTGGTTGGCAGCCCTTACAAAGGTCGAATATATGGGATGTGATATTATCCTGATATATCCCCATCCTCCGCCACTAAGTCAGCTCCTGGGGATGATGTAACATCTTCCCAAGTACGACCTCATCCTTAAGTCATGGCATCATAATCAAGAGTTGTTACTTATAGATTTGCGGACCTTTCTTAATTATCTATAGCAAGAATTGGTCGAATCGCGTATTAACTAACTCGTGGTTCTATCAAAATATAGTGCAAGAAATAATGTATTTATTTAATACAAGTCAAGTACAAAAGGAAGCTCTTCTGTGAGCTTTAATCCACATAGGTTCTTTACTACATTTATAGACATACATATATGTATAACTATGTACAATAGATACGAGTTCCCATAACTAAACTATAGAAGCTACAATTTAGTCTTTCTTGTAGCTGCTTCACTATCCTCTAGAATCCACCTGGAGATAACACGGAAACACAAACAAGCAGGGATGAGAATTCTGAAATTCCCAGGGTATCCGAAAATACATAATCATAATATCATCGTCATCGTTCCAAGCCACTTCGGTTTATCAAGAAAATGTGATTATACATATATATTAAGTACTTATTTTAAAGTTTTAAAATCATCCTTCCAAAGTAGGTAGCTTTTATCATTCAATCACATATCATACTACTCAACATTATATAAATCCTATACTGCTAAACCACAACTTAACATATTGGCCTAAATATTAATACTAAAATCTTTCACTTAGCACATAAGATAAAAGACTACTTTAGGGTAATAGACTTCATTTTAGGCTCATTCCTATACATGATCATTGGATTTACTTTCTCCAATTCTAACACAGACCTATTCCTAGCTAGGTTTACTTTCCCCAACTAAATTTGAGGGTAGTCAGGTTTACTTTCCCGACAAACCGGATTTACTTTCTCCAGTCCAAGAATTCTAAACCTTATGCTTTTCTTAGTAGTCAGGCTTACTTTTCCCAACTAGTCAGGTTTACTTTCCCGACAAATCGGATTTACTTTCTCCAGCCCAAGAAACATAATCTTATGTTTTTCTTTTGCATATGAGCAATTGTAATAAGCAAACATATCCATGTGTGCCTAATCTTATCAACAAGTTCACATGCTCAATTATTCATATTTATATTCTTGTGCTCATGCCATACTAGTACGAGTTACCATTATTTCATCAATTCACAACATCAATTCATTTTCAGTATAATGGCAGATTTTAAATATTCATAGCACAATTTATTTGCACACCAAACAATCAATTTAGAGACTATAAAAATTATCAAGGACACTTCAATGTATCAACAAGGTTCCATAAAAATTTCAGAGCGAAAGGAGTTCTCTAACCGCGTTAAACAAATTAGACAAATTCGATACTAGAAACCCTGAACCTTAGCTCAAAACCCTAAATGCATAATTTTTAGCCCTAGTAAATGATTGAATTAACTCAAAGAAAAATCACAGTTGAACTTCAACATGCTGTCAACCCTCTATAAAAATTTCAAAGGAAAAATCAATATTTAATATGTTAAAAAAATTGGCAAAATTTGTAGCTTCTATTCCAACATTTCAGGCAGCACATAGTTCACTTCATTTATGATTTTTTTAAAGCGTAAACATTAAAATCAACACTAATAAAATTCATGTAATTATTTTAAGATATTAACTCCAACATATAATTTTTATAGCTGATGAAAATACCCACAAGTATACCAGAAAATTCGAGTTCAATAGTTGCCTATGTAAAAACCAAAAATCCGCAGCAAAGACCAAAATTCCTTTTGACAAAAATATTTTTAACTTCATCCAAACACTCCACCAAAATTCATGTATCAATATCAACATAATATCAATCACTATAACTAGAAATTTCAGACCTAGCTTAACCAAAACAAATTAGAATAAATTTGAGAAGAAAAGGTAAAGAAACCCCTACTTTGAAAGCTCTTGAGCTCTATGCTCCAAAGGATGCCCCCATTGATTTCTCTTCACTCTAAGGACTCCCAATCACACACCAAACCTCCTCTAGGTAGTAAGGAAGTCAAGGATCAAAGTGAGAATTAATGGAGGTTTGATATTTTAATTGGTTAGATGTGTAGGTATTGATGAGTGGAATAACTTTGGTGAAGGAAGTTTGTAATTTTTATAATTTTGGGCAAGTGTTTTGATGATTTGAAGTTAAAACTTGAGCTTATGAAGAAGAAAACAATGGTGGTTGTTCTGCTCTTGTCTTGGCCGAAATTTTCATGAAAAGAAATGATAAGATGTTGATCTTATGAGTTTATGACAAAATGCATAGTAATTTCAAGTACAAAAATGTTTTCTCTTAAAGATAAATGTGGTAATTTTTGTAAGCATCCTATTGGTCCTAATAAAGTGGCAATGGTGTGGCTTCTTCTAAGCCACACACTTGTCTAGTTAGGTAGCAAACTTGCATTGCAAGTTTTATTTGTGTAAGAAACTGCACATCAATATTTTACCGAATGGGTAAAATACCATACTCGAGTAATCCGATATCACCCGAAATTTAACTCTAGGTATAAATTCTTATTCCTTACCATTTCTAACCTTAATCATCTCTTTTCTCAGTCTGGCACTTCTTGGTTCCAGATCTTAGGGTTTTGGTTGTCTCAACTTAACATCCTCTCCTGCTTTATGGATTGACGGCGTCCACAAACCAATATGGGTCTTTTCAGTGTGCTTTGTCCTCACTCACACGCTTCCTGGGAAAACTTCCAAAGGTCACCCATCCCAAAATTATCCCAAGTCAAGCACATTTAACTATGGAGTTCTTTCGTGATGGGCTACCGAAAAGAAAGATGCATCTTTGTGGCATAGGTAGTACCAATCAATTCATATAAATCCTCCCTAACTGTATAGTCCCATACTTATACAACTTAGGATCCTCTCATTCGAGTGTGTAATCGGTTCATTCATGTACCCCTCCGCTTGGAGGCAGGAGCCGCTCCTTGTCTGTGCCTTTTCACACGGATCACTCCCTGTCTCATCTGGGCATTACATGATAGGCCCATGGGGCCCGCAAGGTTACTATTCACCCAGCCCAAATTTTTTTTTTTTTGTATAGGTCCGTTGGGTCATCCTTATCATTGCTAAACTATTAGATTTTTAAAATTCTGACTAATAAAGCTCAAATTAATTTTTAACTAATTTTTAGGGTGTTAGAGATGATGCCTTGAGGGAGCGTGTCCATGCACTCAACCATGAGCTGGCAATAGGCCCAGTTGATCCAATAGCAGTAGGTACAGCCTTCAGCAACTCCAGGAGTAAGGCGGGCGACCAACTGTGGAGGAGGAGCTAAGAGAACGCAAAGAAAGCAAAGGCTCAGCTTCTGAAAATGTAGGAATATCACTCAAGATGTGATGGCCTTCTTCCAAGACATGCAGGCTTCAAGGTCCTCGGCTCTGGCAAGACATTCCCCTATATCCCATTCCCCCATATCCCACTCCCCTCCATCTCTGAGGGCCAATCAGAGTTGGATGGTGTGGATGACGATGATGGTCCAAATGATGATGATGATGCAGCATTCCACCGTTGATGCTTACGCCCAGGAGTTCAGCTAGTTTTTATCTAGCTTTATCATTTTTCCTTTATGGATTTTTTTTGCATTTATTGTAATTTGTATATATTTTATTGTTATAATTTGCTATTTTATTTAATCAGTTTAATTTATTCATTTTATTATTTTTCTTATTTAATATCAGTTTATTGATAATTAGATTATTATATAAATAAATAATAAATGACAAATTAAAAATTAATCCATGGATTACGACAGGCATCCCGTCGGTAAAATGCAATATTAATAAAATAAAATTATTTTCCAAAAATAAGAAACCATCAGGAAACCCATCGGTAAAAGAGTTAAAGAATTATTTTATTTGTTTAAAAATCTATCGGTAAAAAAAAAAATAAACCCGTCGGCATATATATGTCTCTGACAATCGCGTCACACCTTTTTTTCTAATTGTATCGACAGCTAAGTATTTTAATACCCATCAGTACACGTGTCGATAACTACGACAGGTTTTGTTATACCGTCAGGAATACTCATCGACAGCTTGGAAACCGATGGCCTCGTGGCCGTCGGTATCATATACTACCGTCGAAAAACCCATCGGTAATGGAATCGGTATCCCGCTTTTCTGGTAGTGTTTGAGCTTGAAAGAACTTTAAAGCTTCTTAAATTTGACTTGGAAAAAATGGTAAATGGATCAAGGAATCTTGATTTAATACTTGGAGGTCGAGCCATATTTTCAAAAGATTGGATTAGGATATGAGAAAGTTTGATGAAAAAGGAAAATCAACATTCTTCAAGAAAGATAAAAGAAAAGTTTCCTATACTATCTATTTTAAGAAGGGACATCCACCTGACAAATGCTTCATGAAAAGGAAGTTTGTCAAAAAGGTTGGACAACCTTCTCATCAGACTAACTTAAGAGGACCCAAGAAAATCTGGGTACCTAAAGTAAAAATTGTGTTTATTGCAGGTCTATCTAAGGACGCATGTGGAACCTGACAAGTGGTACATGGAAAGTGGCTACTCAAGGCACATGTCCAGATCCAGAAATGGTTCAGAAATCTCCGATCCAAAAACTCTGGATTAGTAAAATTTGCAGATGGAGGTAAAGCTAAGGTTACACGCATAGGAGATGTTGGTAAGGATGATTCTCATCAAATTTTTGATGTCTTGCTAGTTGATGGTCTGGCTCACAACCTATTAAGTATTAGCCAGTTTTGTGACCATGGCTTTAATGTTGTCTTTAATGCTCATGCATGCAAGGTTATAAGTCCAAACTCATAATAGGTTATTCAATCTGGTAAGAGGACACATATGTGTTATCCTTGGATGATCTGAGAGATCAAAATGTAAAATGTCTTGCATCCATTACAGATGATAAGTGGTTATGGCATAAAAAGTTTAAGCATGATCATATGGAGCTCATTTCTGAGCTCTCTCATAAAGAACTTGTTAAAGGCCTTCCAAAGATCAAACTTGAGAAGGACTCAACTTGTGATTTTGGTGAGAAAGGTAAGCAAACCAAAGCTTCTTTTTCAACCACTAGACCACTTGAGCTTTTACATATAGATCTCTTTGGACCAACTAAGACCTCAGTCTCCTGGAAAGAGATATTGTCTTGTCCTAGTAGATGACAACTCTAGATTTACATGGGTTATCTTTCTAGCATCTAAGGATGAGGTGATTTATAGATTCAAAGTTTTTGCAAAATGAGTTTGTATTGAAAAACATGGCATCCTTCATGAGTTTTCTACTCGTAGAACTCCTCAACAAATGGGTAGCTGAAAGGAAAAACAGAAACCTCCAAGAAATGGCTAAAATTATGCTTTTAGAAAGTGGTTTATCAAGAGGTTTTTGGTTAGAGGCTGTAAATACCTCTTACTATATACAAAACATAATCTTTCTAAGGCCAATCCTCCGGAAAACTCCTTATGAGCTATGAAAAGGTAGAAAAACTCAATATATCATATTTTCATATTTTCAGTTCATCATATTCTTAACACCAGGGACAAACTTGCAAAGTTTGATCCAAAGTCTGATGATGCTATCTTTCTAGGCTACTCTTCTATTTCTAGAGCTTACATGATATATAACAAAAGAACGCTATGCGTAGAAGAGACCATACATATCAAGTTTAAAGAGCTGAAGAAGGATCTTACTGGTGATCTTGAAGATCTAGAAGAAAGCTTTGAAAAGATGAATCTAAAAAGCACTTCTGATAGCAAGATGATGAAAGATGAAGCATAAAAAAGTATGCTCCAAAACACAAGTACTTCAAAATACTTGCTCAAGTCTCCCAAGAAGTCAAAAAGTAATATCTCTGAACACCAAGAAGAGCAATCTAAAGATGAAGAAGAAACTGAAGAACCTCATGGTCATAGAAACTACAAAGGAGTTTCTGATTTAAAGGTAGTATCACAAAACAGGTATTCTTGGAGACATTTCCAAGGGAGTAAGAACTAGATCATCTTTTAGAAATGTGTCAAACTGCACCTTCATCTCCACCTTTGAACCTGAATGTATTGAATAAGCTTTGAGTAATCAAAGTTGGGTGGATGCTATGCAAGAAGAACTGGATCAGTCAAGAAAAGCAAAGTCTAGACTCTTGTTCAAAGACCAAAAGACAAGGCCATCATTGGTACTAAGTGGATGTTCAGGAATAAGCTCAATGAAGCAGACAAAGTCATTAGGAACAAAGCAAGATTGGTTGCAGAAGGTTATAATCAACAAGAGGGAATTGACTATGATGACACCTTTGCACCAGTAGCTAGGCTTGAAGCCATCAGAATGCTACTTCCTTTTGCTGCCTTCAAGGGATTCATTCTCTACCAAATGAATGTTAAGTTTGCATTTCTAAATGGATTCCTCTCTGAAGAAGTTTATGTGAAGCAGCCTCCTAGTTTTGAGAATGAAGATCTTCCAACCATGTCTTCAAGCTAAGTAAGACTCTCTATGGTCTTAAACAAGCTCCTTGAGCTTGGTATGATACTGAGTTCCTTCTTGAAGAATGGGTTCAAGAAAGGTAAAGTTGATACTACTCTTTTTACTCTTCAAGAAGATAATAACTTTCTGGTTGTTTAAATATATTTTGATGATATTATATTTGGCACTTATGATCATTTTCTCCATGAAAAGTTTTCAAAATTAATACAAAGTGAATTTGAGATGAGCATGATGGCTGAACTCAAGTTCTTCCTGGGTTTGCAAATAAAATAGCAAAAGGAAGGGATTCTGATTCATCAAGAAAAATATACAAAGGAATTATTGAAGAAGTTTAATATTGATCAAACAAAACCAATGAGTACCCCCACGCATCCATCTCAAATTATCAATGATGATGAGAATGGTGAAAAAGTATCAAAATAATTATCGTGGAACGATTGGTTTACTACTATATCTTACAACTAGCAGACTATACATTCAATTAAGTCTAGAATTTGTGCTAGATTTCAATCTAACCTAAAACAATCACACTTAAATACTGTCAAAGAATCCTTCGATATCTGTCAAGTACTACTAATCTTGGTTTGTGGTACAAGAAAAGTACTTCTTGTAATATTGTAGGTTTCTGTGATGCCAACTTTGCTGGAGATAGAGTCGAGAGAAAAAACAACATTGGTTGCTGCTTTCTTTGGAAAAAGCTTGATCACATGGTCATGCAAGAAGAAAAAGACAATTGCTCTCTCTACTCCTAGACTGAGTATGTCGCTTGACAAATTGTTGCACCCAATGCCTCGGATAAGGAATTAACTAGAAGATTATCACCTGAGGTATTTTAAAATCCCTATCTACTATGATAATACTAGTGCTATTTATCTTGCAAAGAATCCTTTCCAGCACTTTAGATCCAAACACATTGATGTTAAGCATCATTTTATATGAGATTCAAAAAGATGATGTTGAGTTGATGTTTGTAAATACTAAAGACCAAGTGTCAGACATATTCACAAAGACATTAGCTGAAGATCATTTTTGTGTTTTGAGAAAGCTTTTAAACTTAATCTCTTTTAACTCTGCATAAGTTTTCTTGCACAAATCATCTCTGGATACTCTCTCTTTCTTTCTCTCATCATAACTCCCAAGTTGAAGCCCAAATCTCCTCCTCCCTGCCTTACTATTCCTTGACCAATGCAGCGCTCTCTAGAATGGTTTTTCTCAATTTCTTGAGCAATAACTCAAGTGTTGGTGTATACTGGGCTGGGTTGTCTTAATACTCTCTTACTTACATTTTTTAATTTTTAATTTTAAATTAATGTCCTCATTTATTTTATTCTCCATTAACTTTAATGTCCTCATTTATTTTATTTAAGTTAATGGAGAATAAAATAAATGAGGATATTAAAGTTAATGGAGAATAAAGAAAAAAAATGAGGGCATTAACTTTAAAACATAAATATAAATAAGGAAATACCCCCTATTTAAATTCAAATAGAATATCATAAAAATCAAAATTTCAACAATTCAAAATCCAAATTCTGGGTTTTAATTCAAATCCAGGAATCTTCAATATTTTCTAAACTTGTGGGTTACAAATAAAACGTTTAAAGATTTCATAAAATTCATTAAAAATTGCTCTTTAACTTGTTTTCCTCTTCAGAACAATTACTAGAACTTTTGATCCTAAGAATGTGGTTCTATCATATAGCCTTCCAATGGATGTATGGGATCCAAACTTAGTGAAATTTAGGACTCGGAATAATAGATAAGGATAATTAGCACTCTTCCTAGTTCAAAAAAATTTTGTAACATTTTTATTTAAAATTTGACTATTACATATGCGGTCCAAAGTTCCGTAGAACAATATGCACCTTCAAAAAAAGAAAAACAACAAAAGAAGTAAACATGAATAAATTTTTAAAAAAACAAAAGAGAGAAAGAGCAATTCTCTAAAAGAGACGAAATAATAGAAAATGTGAAAATGAAATCACTCATTCAAATTGAAAGCAAGATGTTATATAACCTATTGAGTAGCCTATTTGATGTTTAATATTATGCACGTGGAAAAACGAAAAGCCAAAGTAAATGCAAAAATAGTGAAACACAATATCTTGCTAATAATAATAATAATCAATTAAATAGGAAAGTAAATGGAAATTAATTAAAGTAACAATTCAACGTCAATCAATATGAAAGAGAAAGTAAAAAGTAAAATATATGAACTCCAGTCAACACAAAACATCACGATTATTTAACAAATTTTAGTACTTTTTAGTTAGATTAAAAACCATAATTTTATGTTTGATTTTTCAAAGGAAAATGGCTACCCATTGAGTTCTCGCATTCAATAGATGACATTCAGATAATGTAGTATAAATATAAATATAATAATACATTTTATTGTAATTGATTGTAATTGCAATTACATAATTTACATATACCAATTAATGCTACTTGCGGTGAATAAACGTAAAAAGCTAGAAACGTTTAGTGCAAACATTCACTAATAATGTTCATAATAAAATACTAATAATTAATTGCTGAAATTATAGGCTTTATATGAATTAATCTAATTCATTCTATAACCTATGCAACGTAAAAATGAAGGAATACTGCAAACATTCCGTAATAATGAATTTCAGAAATTACATGCTTTAAATGCATTAATCTAATTCATTATACAAAATATGAATGTAATAAAGAGGAATAATTTAGGTTACGTATTCATTCATTGTACAAAATATGCAATGTAAAAACAAAGGTTTAGGTTTTGTATATTAACTGCATAATGCAGTCTACTTTACCAAAAGAAATAAATAAATATAAAAAAATAAATAAATAAAGTTTTTACCATAATTATTATATTATCTATAATAGAAAGTTATATAAATAAATATTCCAAAAGTAATTGCTGTGAAACTGACTGATAGTGACAGTTATCACTAAATTGTAACTTCTCAATCCACACGTTTAAACCTGCTTTGATAGTGGGTAGCTAAAACAAAACCTTAAATAAAATTCTAAATTTGATCATTATAAAATTAATTGATTTCATTTAAGTTACAAGACTAACTAATCATTCTAAAATATAAATTAAATTACACATCTCCCATTATATTATATCGTATATTTAATCACTTTTTATTTAATTATATATTTTATTGTATTTATAATTATCATTATATGTCATTTAGTCCTAATTATGTGTTATGATTGTAACTTATGTCTTATCATTGTAACCAAAATAATAAGTAAAATAGAAAGCCAAACATCTCCTTACCATTTACATTGTATAAAAACAATAAAAAATAATAATTTGAAGAGTAAACAAAATATCTTAATAAATTTTAATTTTAAATTAAAAAATTAATTCAAATTAATACATCTTAAACATAACTAAAGATATTTTATGGAAATAAACAGTGTAAATTGTTACTAAAGATATGTTAATGTGTCATTCTAGATTTTAAAAAAGACCATAAATTATCAATTAAGTGTAATATTAAAAAAAATAAAAAAATTTGAAAGAAAATTTACTAAAAACATAAAATTTTTAAAATTACAAAATTAATTCAAACTAATAAATCTTAAACGTAACTAAAAATATTTTATGGACATAAATAATGTAAATTGTTACTAAACAAATAGCATAGCCGTAAGCGTATTATTTTAGATTTTAAAAATGACCATAAATTATCAATTAAGTGCGATATAAAAAATATAAAAAATATTGAAAGAAAATTTCTAAAAACATAAAATTTTTAAAATTACAAAATTAATTCAAACTAATAAATGTCAAACGTAACTAAAGATAATTATATTTTATGGACACAAATAATGTGAATTTTTACTAAACAAAATTGGTGTTAATGTGTTATTTGAGATTTTAAAAATGACCATAAATTATCATTTAAGTGCAACATAAAAAAAAAAATATCCAAAAAAAATTTGAAAGAAAATTTATTAAAAAGAACCGCTATTAGTGTATGTCAATGCTTCTCGATTAATTTATAATGACTAATATAATTTGAGAAAAGTAATATAAATTAATTAATTACATTATAACATATTTAACTTAAAAAATGAGGGCTTAGACTTAGCTTTAGCATAAACATTCACTTCCCAGCTTTTATTTTTTGGCTTCTGTTGTGAGTGTTGACCATGTGTATTTTAGGGAATGTGAAGTGTTTGGAAGTAACTTAGCATTTTAGGGATTTGGGGGTCATATGACGTGTTAAAATTGGAGATTATAATTTAAATGTTAATGCAATAAAACCATTTAATTTTTCCTATTTAAAATAGTGATATTAATATTATGTAATATATAAATGCTAATATAATAAATGCTATGTACAGTGAAGAATACATATGTAATATTGATTGATAGAAAAAACTTTAAAACAAATATTGTTTAAAATTTTTAAAATTACAGTGCATCGAAATTTGATTTTATATTTATATTTTAATTAAAAATTAATTTTTAAAATCATATACTAATATATTTTTAAATGCTTAATAAATATTAGAATTTAATAAGTACGTTTTAAATTTATTGATACATAAAAGTTTTATAACAACTAGTGGCTTCCCGGGCACGATCCTGCCCAGCAAATTGCATTTTTATTTTTTAAATGTTATCTTAGTATAATTAAATATGATAGTAAATCTATATTTGTATGTTTCGCAAATCCTACTTCATCAATTGCCCGATAGTCTGCGTTAAGTAATTAAGATAGCCTGTGAACCAAGAAATGCACAAAATGTTGATTGAAGGAATTCAAAAGGAACAATTTTATTTCAATACCAAAACTTTTGGTTAAAAAAAAAATTGCATATGAGGCTAAAAAAAAAAAAATACACTCAACGACAACTAAACAATCATACTTGTTCAAATAAATGCAAATTTCATAAGGATCCTCGGATCAGACTCATTGCAAAGCAAGTTAAAACATTAGAATAAAGAGCGTTGTTTTAGTGTGAAAAATGGAAATTTTCTCATACTCAAAAGTCAAAATCAAAGAGACATAAGGAAATATGACCTTTTCCTTTCTGCAAACAAAAGAGGTAAATATTATTCACTTCAAAGTTCAAAGTTGGTATTTTTTATATAATCTATAATTATAAATGATAATCATGAATGATATTATATAACAGTGGATACTTTGTCTCTTTGCAACATTTTCAGTGAAATTTCTTGGATGAGAGCGACACATAATCTCGAGAAGGCTAGTGAAAACAACTTTATACTATATTCATTAAACATTATTACTGTCACTTCTTCTTATTAATAGAAATTTCTATATTATTTTACTAAATAATACTACTGTAATCTTTTAAGAGTACATAATTTTTGAGCTTAAGAGTTCTCAAAAAGACACGATAATCCCAAACAAAACCTAAGTAACACTTCACATTCATAGTTATAAAAACCGGACTGAATTGGGGTTTGGCGGAACTGGTGAACCGATCACTAGTTTGGTTCAGTTCTTTGATCGGACCAGTTCTACATGTAAACCGATCAAACATAGTCAAACCCAGGATAATCCGAGAGTGAACCGGCGAGTTTCCATTGAACCGGCCCACTAAACCGGTGCATTGAACCGTTGACCGCGCTTCCAGCTTTGACCAAGCATCAAGGAATTTTTTTTTCAAAAACTCTCGATGTAAGGCTCGAACCTATGATAGCGGGTGGAAGCTCCACGCGCAAGCCACTAAGCCAACTTGTTCTTTGATATAATATATGTTCAAAATTATATATATTATATATTTCTCTTAATGCATCAATGAATTTTTTCTTAAAAACACCAATGCAAGGTTCAAACCCATGCTAGCCAGATGCAAGGTGCACCTGCCTCCCACTAGGCCAACCTTGATCTTTGATATAACATATGTAAAATATTATATATTTTGCTAAATAATTTTTTTTTATAAATTGATTTAATTATAGCCAATTTAACCGGTGAACCAGTGACCCATTGGTTGAACCAGTGCCCCAATAACCAAGTGCCCTGACGAGTTGATCTCCAGGTCAAGTCTGATAACTATACTTCACAATATTCTAGTCTTCTATACATCTACTATATGTTACTAGATAGACTAGCTACCTCTAATTGCCACTTGGCAACTTATCATTTCAATTAAACGAAAACTATTCCCTCCAAATTAAAAGTGATACACTCAAATATGTCTCTCTAAGTAACACGTTACTAACTCTAATATATTATATACATGGATTTTACTCCTCTGAAGTGAAAAAAATTAATAATGTGTTAAAAAAAATGAAATAGAAAATAATCAATTTTTTTACTTTTTTTAGAAGTCCCTATATGCTTCTAGTAGATGTTGAGAAGTAGTAGAAGAAAGAGTGTGTTCTTGGTTGATTTTTAAAATTATTTGGATTCCAAATTTATCCTCAAAAAATTTATAAAAAGATAAAAAATAATCTTCTACTAAATAACTCTCACTCCTCATCCTATTTTCACTGTCACAACTATAATAATTTAATTATTTTCTGCATTATATTTTATTTTGTGCATGTATTATTTTATGATTCAATAAAACATAAGTCAATAATAATAAATATATAAAAAAATTAGTTCGATTAGCCTAATAAATATTGCATAACATAAAAAATATAACAAATTAAAGAATTGATTTTATTTTATTTAAATATTTTTATTAATTATATTTGGTTAAAAATAAATAAGAAATAAAAAATAATTTTATATAAAAAATGTGTAAAAAATACTAGAAAATCTAAACATATTTTTCTTTGGAGGTAATTTTTCATATGCCTAATTGTAATTTTAATAAAAAAAAGGTACTTTTATATCTACTCTATTCAAATAGTTTATCAACTTCTAATTCTAATAAAAGATACTTCTACAATTACATCTAATTGTATAAAAAAATTTTGTTTCTACTTCTGATTCTACTTCTGCTTGTGCTTCTGAAAAATCCAAAAAAGTGTACTTTTCTCATAATTTTAACCAAACAAGCCCATAAATGGAGTGTATCTAATTGTCGCATGACAGCTTCTCTTTCCAATTAAAAGAAAAATTTTTCCTTCAAATTTTATAACTCAATCTCTCTCTTTCTTTAAGTATTATATAAACAACTTCTAATTACAATTAAGATAGAGGAAGAGTTGTTTATTGAGGGTTTTTTTGGGGTAATGTTATTGAGGGTTGTTGATGCTAAAACTAAGTTTTATTCTTGGTTATATAAATTTTATTTGTTTTACTATTGCATGTCTTGATCTTTATATCTCTATTTATATTATGTTCAGACTTACTTTCAGTTAGTGATAATTATAATTCTCATTCATATATCGGTTTTACTCAGGTCTTACATAGAGTTATGATATGATATTGAATTTTTCATTATCAGACTTATTTTATTTTCAAGGTGAATGAAATAAAATATATTTTATTTAAAAAAAATAAACGTGTGAAATCACAGACGTAAATAAATCAGAATAAACATATGAAATCACATGCATAAAGACTACTTAACTAGTGTTTGAGTAGTTCAAATAAGGAAATGTTTTTAATCACGAGTGTAATAATCTGGGAAAATTTACTTGGTTGGCTATACAATTTCACCGATAAATGAAAAATGGCATCTATAGTTGAGATATCATAGATAAGATATATAGCACCTAAAATGCATACGATTAATTTTATTTTGTTAAATTAATTCTCTCTGTTCACTGACACTTTTATTTTTAATAATCATAACAATAAGGTTTGAAAATATAATCTCATACCAATTATTCTCACCTTCTTCTCTAGTTCTTTCCTTCTCTCACCATCAGTTCCAATTTTCAAACAATCAGGGGCCAAATATATCCTATTTTTGCAATTCTAAGGGTCGGTTTAAGATTAAAAAGGATTGATGGTGACTGATCGGGCAAACCAACAGGACTTGAACTCTTGAAGATTATCAATTGATATTAATGGAGTGTTGACAGAGACAGTGGTGTTTTTTTGCCTTCTCTTTATTAAGGTTTAGGAGGTTGCTTTTCTTTTAGTTTTTCTGCTTTACATTCACTCTTGATGATTTGTTCAGCAGTGAATGCTTGTGCTGCTCCCCTTCGCTTTGAGCCGGTGTTGATGTCAAAATACCGAAAGAACCATTGTTCGTAATTGATTCACAAGCAACATAGTAAGGGATGGGACACTTAGTCAAAGTTGCACTACCAGGTTTTGCAATTAGCTGTCGCTAATTAAGAATTGCCTAGCTAGTTATTGTTTTCCTCAAAAAAGTTATGCCTATGTGTTTTTCTCACATGCTCCGCAACAAGCCTTCGCCTGATTTGGTTTCCTTTCTATTTGTTAACGTAATGAATAAAAAAATGATATGCATACTTCTAGCTCCAAACTATACAAAATCATCAAAGAACATTTTACCAATAAAATATGAACACTTGAAAAGTTAACTTTAGTATCCGCTAAAAGAGGGAGACTGTGGAACTTATCATTGATTTTATGGATCAAAATGGTTGCACATGGGCGAGCAATGATACTCCTTAATGACCCTATTGTTAACAAAAGGTAGAAGCAATTAAGATATATAGAAGCTTAATTGATTATCTAATATCACAAAATAAATTAAATTTACTTTTTCTTGAACTAAAAATGACTTCGATTCAATTCCATGGCTAACAAAAAATGAGATTTCTTTCACAATACGAAAACATTAAAAATCTGAGCAGGAGAAGCAAAGCTTGGTGCCAAATAAAAGAATGAATAGATATTGATTATAGCACTCACATAATTACTAATGATAAATCTATGCATTTCATTCTAAAAGATCTTAACTATGACCCTGAATGGGACCTAATAATCATAAAAAAGGACATGGAGCTCCTCGTACCTGCAATGATAGTTCTGCTACCGTGCAATTATATATGACTTTCTTTTCCCGTTTGAGATGAATGATTAAATTAATGAGAAAATGAGAAAGACCTGCCAATAAAATTATACAGCGAGACTCTATACATATCACATTGGATTGTGTGGAGACTATGGAGAGTCTCTATGGGAGCATTTGGTTCATGTTTGGTAGCATTTGTTTACTGTTCTGGGCAGAAAAATCGGGCAGAAGGAAATCCAGGGACAATGAGGCAGTGAGACAGAGACATAAATAATAAATATGTATAGGGCTATTATTGGAAGATAAAAATATTAAATTTCTATTTCTATCTCTTGTCCCAATGTCCCACATTTTAGATGTGCCAAAATTTTGTGTTTTTCTGAGGATAGAAAAATTTTTGTTCCCGTTTCTCTCCACCACCAAATAGGTTTGTGTTCAATGTCTCATATTTTGTCCGAGGCGGTAAATAAACACTACCTAAACATACAAACATATTTGGTGGTGGATATAGGAATAAGGGGACATAAATACAGAAAATTTTTTGCCTTCAAAAGGTGGGGACAATGGGACGAATACAAAACGAAATTTGATATATTTTTTTCACTAATGTCTATATACATATATAATATTTCCCAATATGTTCTCAACGTCGTTCGTTGGACCCGCCCAGACCCTCCATCATCGATATCTGGCAGCGGGGCAGTGGTCGGTGGCGGGGTACATTTTGTCTTTCATCATGCATTTATTGCTTGTCCGTGTTTCCAAACAAAATACGGAAATAGTTATTATGCCTTATACTCCACAATCAAATACGATACGGAGATAATATTTTTTATGTCTCCATTTCCATTATCTCTATTGTGTTTGTCAAAAGCTACCTATATGATTAGTTCCTTGTTCAGGTACAATCTCATGAGTTTTAAGAAAGGTCACATGCAGCAACTTTGGACTATATGAGGAGGGGTATTCGACTTCGAGTACTGGATACAATATTAAAATTGAAGTCCGGCTAATTCAAAACAAAGAGAACAACTAATTTGATTGGGGAATAATTATGAATTGGGGTATCTAAGTGAACATGGTCATCATGGGTCATTTAGATTTCTAATTATATCAACCACTAATTATATAATTATTTTTCCCCCTCCAAAAATAATAGTTTTATATCCATATCCATACCCATTATTAGCACATCCTCATCTTCCTCCCCCTCCCACATACCCTCGTCTCCCTTTCATCATTTGAAACTCATTTCTAACAGAATTTTCGAGTGTGCCTGGACCCCCTAGAACGTCAGTGATGGATTCTGATGCTCTTGTATTTGTACCATTTCATTATTAACTTACATATTATTTATTTTTGTGTCATATCTGATAGATCAGATTGCTTAGTTGTGTGATATAGAACTACAAGTCTACAGCAGATGACCTTTTTGGTGCGTGGATAAAGCATCCAAAATAAAAGAAGAGGCCACGTGTTGGGACTTGGCACTCTTGTTCATAGCAGCTAGGAAGGGCATAGATGGAAAATAATAACAATGTTAGGGTGACAAAGAGGATTTTCGGAGAAGCAGGTCTCTCTTATTTATACCGTGTACTCATATTTCTGCATGCCATCTTCATTCTTCTCCATTGTTTCAATTCCATCCATATTCTTCTCTCCTCTATATTCTACCTTGTCACCTTACCAGGACTTTCCTCTTTCATTCACGTACAATTAACCTCACTAAAATCCCGGTTTTCCTCATCCACATGATGATGAACCAGTCCACGTTATCATCATCTTCCTCCAAGGCCAAGAAGAAGCAACCTACCGCAGCAAGAAGCAGCACCCCGGTGACACCACAAGAGCAGCAGCAGCAGCAACAACAACATGAAGCGGCATGGGGAGGGAGGTACCTTGGCGTGAGGAGGAGGCCATGGGGAAGGTTCGCGGCAGAGATTCGAGACCCTTCCACCAAAGAGAGGCATTGGCTCGGCACCTTCCGCACAGCAGAAGAGGCCGCCTTGGCTTATGACAGGGCGGCCCGCTCCATGCGCGGTCGAGGGCCCGAACCAACTTCATCTACGCAGATACCCCGCCCGGCTCCTCTGTCACCTCCATCCTCTCTCCTGATGAGCAAACCAAAATACATCACAACCATCACAAATTGTCTTCTCTAATCGACCCCAGCCTCCTTACCCAACAACCTGATCCGAATTCTCACCTAACAGCTGGCTGTTATCCTGGCTTGACAGATTCTACAAACTGGACTGTAGCAGAGGCAGCCTCCTCCGGTTGTTATGGGTTTGGTTATGGTGAGCAGAGCAAAGGAGGCACCACTGCGGGGGAATCACATGTTCACCAGCTGTTTCATGATGGAGAAACCGGCCAGCTTCCACCACTGCCACCTGATATTACAAGCTCCACGGTTTACGATATGGGTAACAGGTTTTATGGGGATGAGGTCGGGTATTCGGATCCCGGTAAAGGTGCTGGTGGAAGTGGGTCAGTTTACCGGTGTTCGGGGTTTGAGAGGGTGAGTACGTACAAAGCCCACTGTTCAGCACGATGCCACTAGTATCGGATAATGTGGCTGCAAGCCCTGATGGTTTTGATTTGGGCAGCTCTTCTTATTTCTTCTGAGGTGGATGGAAGTTTCTCAACGGAGGATTAGGCAGCACTACCAATTTGCAATTTGCAATTTGCATGCTATGTTTTCGTGGTTTCTGAGTGTGTCCTGGGAGAGTGTGCGTGAGTTGTTTATATTTCTATTTTTTTCCTTAAAAACTGTTCTAGTGATGCAAGTAAACTTCGACATTTACTGCTGCCACAAGCTAAGTTTAAGTTTCCTTTAGTTAATTGACATGTTGTATATGGTGTTTTTTTTTTTTTTTTATATATACCAAATTACATATGTACAAGCAGATATGTTATGATGTGGAACCCCTTGAATATCTAAATCCAAAAACTCCAACATATAATTGATATGGAAGATAGAATTGAAAATCACATAAAATATTACAAAGGAGTCATCTATCTTGTAATCTTTTATCTAATTTCCTGATACAATATGTTAAGGGAATCACTAAACCTCATTTGTACGCAAAAGTTTTTAAAAGAAACCATAGAAATTTCATTTAAACAAAAAATGAACAAGTGGTTGCTAAGTTTTGGAGGTATTTATACTTTTTATTTAGGTTAAACTTGTTTCTAACCCTATAGAATAGGCTCAAGTTACTACGCTAACAATTGGACTTAGTAAACATAAAAATAAAACAAGTCTTGAAACATTTTAAAATATAAACTAATAAACTAATAAATCAGACTTGGCCTAATATAACGGAACATCATATGCTTGATGCAAATTAAGCCAATAATATGCTGAAATGTCCATTTTACCCTCCTTCCTCAAAAAGATTCATCCTTGAATCTTGTAAGCATTTCTATTCGTCCTTGATTGCTAGCAGGAACATGATCCAGGGTCAAATACAATATCTTCAAATTCTTGCAGCAAAAAGACAAAATGACATGGAAAATTTGGGGAAAATGCAATTGTAGAGGGTGAAACTTTGTTGAACCAAATCGGAACGAAAGCTCTAGTGTTAAACAAAACATCATGCAAATCTTTCTCTTTTGCACAAAAACATTGTATCCCTTCAACTTTGTCACCCTCTCATTTTTCACCCTTTGTTATTCCTTTGCACTCACTAATGAGCCTTTTCTCATTTTTTCTCTCTTGACCTTTGGTCGCTCTTCTTTTTCTAGTACCTCATGCTCTGAATTTATTGTTGAATTTTGATTTGATTAAGATACACCTCATTGGGAGATAATGGTATAACAATATGTTCACTGTGTTCTAGGTTGTCCACATGAACTTGTAAACCCAATGCAGGCCTAGTAGCAAGAGATTCACTATGCACAACATTGTCAGCATGTTTTTTTATCAGAGTAATCCTCCAAGATGGATTAGTATCACTATCATCAGACTCATAACCATCATCAAAATCAGACACAACTTCACCTTTCCTAATATCCAAGGTTCTTTTGATTGGGCAATCATATACACAAGGATCAAATCCCAAACATTGAAAGCACATAATATTAGTATGGCCCGAAGTGGCAATAAGAGAAGATGAATTAGAGGTACCTTTGTCATGGTGTGATTTTGGATATTTCTTTATGTTATCCCCAACTCTTTTATGCCAAACAAAATTAGCTGCATCAAGCTCCCCCTCAAATTGCTTATGAGAAGAATCATTGTGATGATGTTAGCTCCATGGAGTCTAACCTTGATACTTCCCTTGGACTTAATTGTGACACCTTCTATAGTCGCACTTCCATATCATCTAATCTGCTATGCATTTGCTTAGTGGTCTTGTACATGAGCTTTATGGCATTCACTCTATGAGCATTTTCATCACTCCCATATATGTTAATAGCTATTTGAACAATCCTCATAAAGCACTTATTCACGTGTTTCACTCAAAAGGTGTACACTCGTGGTTGCACTCCATATGATTTTTATCCTCTTTTGTGCTTACCACTCTTATTTTTTACCACTCTAGATTCCTTGTAAATGTTGCACTTCAGAAACCAAACAAACTCAAACAAGATAAAGTCTCTAGTAATATTTAAATGGCATAAGAATAACTAAAGAATTGAAAGAAATAATGAGATCAACTTAAAAAAAAAAAAACCTAAAGAGATAAAAGAAAATAAAAATTTGAAGGACCCAAAATAAAAAAAAGAAAAGAAAAATGAATCTGAAATATATTTTTATTTTTGATGTCGGCACAACTTTTTTTTTTGGCTTTTTTTTAGCGCCTGTTTTTGTTTTTTAGTTTTTTATTTTTTGCGCTGCTGTTTTTTTTTTTTTTCCTTGCGCGCTGATGCTTTGCGCTTTGCGCCACTAAACGAAAGAAAAGGCAAAGGGTGGAGTTGATGGACGTGAACAAGATGCGAACAGGTAAGGTTTTTTTTTTTTTTTTTGTTTGTTTGTTGAAACCGAAACAAAACGAAAGACAGTGAAGAACAATTGACCAGAAAAATACGAGAATGATGACGGAACTGAGAAAGAAAAAAATAAAAATAGATAAATAAGAATTTATCTGACGCCTTAAACTGATACTAAATGATGCGAAACTCTTGATATCAAAACTCAAAAATCCAACACAATTAATATCAAAGACAGGATTGAAAACCAAATAAAATATGACAAGAGAATCTCTACCTTGTAATCTTTTATTCAGCTTCCTGATACAATAAGTTAAGAAAATCACTCAACATCACAAGTTTCTTAAAAGAAACTATAGAAATTTCATTAAACAAAAACTGAACAAGTGTCTGCCAAGTTTCTGGTATTTATACCTCTTATTTAGGTTAAACTTATTTTCTAATCTTAGAATAGACCCAAATTACTATACTAACAATTAGGCTTACAAATATAAAAATAAAATAGGTCTTGAAACATTTTAAAATATAAACTAATAAACTAAATAAATCAAATTTGACTCAATATGACCGAAACATCGTATGTTTGATACAAATTAAGCCAATAATACAATGAAATGTTCATTTTGCCCCCTAAGCTCGTATCATGTTGTTTTTATTCATTTCTTTTGGGGTTTGTGTCGTGACCGAGAGTCAAAGTAGCATAACTGGATGAGTCAAATCATGGATTGGATGATTTTGGTGTGTAATAGGCCTTTGAAGAGCATAGGCTTGTAATTGGCCCTCTCTTGCAGGAATTTTCATGGGGACATTCATGTATGAAAATCACCAATCTCGCAAATGATACCTTGTTTCCTGATTCCTGTTACATTAATTATTTATAGCCATATGAAAAATAGATAATATACTTTTCTTAACTTATGAAAAATAGGTAATAGAGGTGAAGGCTATAGTACACTAGGAGCATCGATATTCATGAATATATCAACTCACAGGATTAAGCATATTTGTCAGATAAATATCAGCACATACTAAATAAATATCAGGGCTAGACAATAAGCCAACTATCAAATATGTATCAATTTTGATCGGCATACAGAGATAGGAATACACAGTCATTTAGCAGAATATTTATCAGTAGATATATTTTCAACATTATAGAAGATATATCATAGCCGAGAGAGAAAAAAATATGATAATTTCATTACCATAAGACATTTGCTAAGAGTGATTACAATGAAATTATAAACTATCTAAGAAAATGCAAACTAAGAACTGAAAAAAGAAAACTAAGTAAAATAAAAGACTAAAAGACGAACGAAAAAGATGATGCAATGATGCAGTGGATTAGCTTGGCTCCCCCTAAGCAGAAGCTTTTTTCTTCTTCATTAAAATTCTCGCCCATTTGCCATCAGGAAAAGATAATAAAAATAGGGGCGAGAACAGAGAAGGAAGGCAATAATTGAATATGCACTTTTAAAGATCATTTCGTTTGAAGAGACCTCAAAATGTGAAGCATGATATTTTCAAGCTTTATCATTCGATGGTTAAGTCGTTCAATTTCTTCCCCAGATTGTTGTTGCTCTTGCAGAAAGTTTCACATGAAGAGGATTAGGAGAATGAACAGGAGAGGGTTCAGGTTCAGGCTCAGTTGGAAAAGTTGCACAATATCCCAGATTAATAGCTTCTGCAACGAGAAATAGAAGTTCTTCCTCATGAGGTGATTGGTTGCTGGGAGCTCATGATCCGATTCCTTGTGCCCTGTCTCTTTCCCTCTCTACGGCCGAGCATATTCTCGGAGTCTATATAGAACCATTTCTTGTCGTATAAGATCTGAGTTAGAGGAGTCACTATTGGACTCTTTCAGATCCACACTCCCGGACTCTCTTTTCTGTTCTAAGAAAGATAGATGATCTTGCTCGGGAGAGATGTGTAGAGCTGTCCTAATAGGACTAGTTTGCTCCATAGAAATAGGAAGGGAGGATTGTTGATATGATAAAGTCTTCTTCTTTCCTCTTGTTAGAGAAAATGTTTGACATATAAAAGATGATAGAACAAGGTGCACCCCCAAGAGAAGCCTTCGACAACAATCATATGTTGACTGAAGGAATGAGAACACTACAGCACAAACAAGGGAATGCCATTCGATGAACGCCAATAGTTGTAGGAAAATGGAGGCCCCTGTGATTGCAGTTGCTACAGGATGTGTCAAGCCAAGGAATGAGTACAGAGAAATTTTTAGGTGCTCTTAGAGCAAGATAAAAGTATTTGCTCAGCTCCATTTTTTTATTGACAAATCAGCTATTGTATTAAAAATGTAGGGAAAGTGTGAGACAATAATGGCTTGCAAAACTTTTGTGTCAATTAATAAATGAATTAAGAGCAAGTAATTTATTTTGCTTTCAGTGCACCTAAGTATTTCTCATAAGTAAATATAGAAGCCAATGTCGAAAGCAAATTAGTTAAAAAGGCAAACAAGGTTCGATGCTCGAAAATCATTGAAGAATAAAGAAAACTATGTTGAAACTCAAAAACTTATCCAAGTAGTGTCAAAGAACTTAAAAGTTGCATGAGTATTGAGAGAGCAAACCAGGGTAGTTGTTCATCACCAGCCGACAAGATGCGAAAAAGCTTAATGTCGAAGCTAAGTCATAGTGCAATTCAAGAGACTAATTTAAGGGCTTGAAGATACTTAGACGATGTCGAAGTGGTTACTTGAAGACTCCTAATTTTTAGGAGACAATGTTAGTTGTGGATAGGCGGATAGCTATGCACAAGCATCAAAAGGAAATAAGAAAGTGGGATCATGCATGTAGTGGAACTAGAAATATGGGACACATGTCAAAAGCTAATGCAAATTGTAACATCCCAAAGTTTTTCCAAAACAAAAATTTATTTAGACTTTATTAATAAGAATTTCACAAATTCTAGTAGAATTAGTCGTAATGAGAATGACTCAAGCCAAAAAAAACGGAAGAATGACTTTGCAGGCCCATTGGGACAATAGAAACCCTGAATTGGGATTAGAAGAGGCTTGGGGCTAAGAAAAGGTAGGATAAAAGTCAGGAATGAGATTCTAGACTTGGGGTATGTTTGGTTGGAGGGTAAAAATGGGGCCAAAATTTTCATAATTGAGTTTCATATGTAATTTTACACATGGAACTTAATCATAAAAAATTTGTTTTGACAAAAATTGATTTTCTAACAACATCAAACTACTCTACCAATACAAACACATCGAGATCTATACAAAATCAAACAAAAAAACCAAAAATATCAAGCTCAATATTCAATATTTTTCAGAAACAAATTTGAAAAAGAAAATGTTACAAAAACCTTATTTTTGAAACTTTTGAGGCTTTTTGCCTAAGATGATCTCTCCAAAATAACTTTCCTCACTCCAAGGTCTTCTAAATAGCCCTCAATCCTTTCCTTATCAGTGATGCATGATGGCTCAAGTGGAAAATAGTGATGGATCAAGATTCTAATTGGTTAGTTTAGTAGATCATGAAGATCAGAGGAAGTTTAGTGAAGGAAGCTTGAGTTTTAGAGGTTTAGAGTTAGGGTTTTGGGGTTTGGAAACTAGGGTTTGGAGAAGACAAACATGGAGGCTTTGTTTCTCGAGGGTGGCTAGCCAAACATGAAGAAGAATTAAGGTAGGTGATGTTAATTTCTTTCTTTTAAGAAAGTGAAGTGGTTGGCTAGGATTTAGTCTTGTTAGTCAAGATTGAATCATGGACATTTACTTAGCTCAAGAGGATCACATTATCTGAACTTAAAGGTTAAGCTCTTTTTGTGTTAAAAATCGTACACCGAAATTTTATGAACAAGTAAAACATCGTCCCGGGAAGTCAAAGTATTATCCAAAGTTAATCCCAGGCCTAATACTCTATCCTAACCTTTATCCTATCTTCCCTTGGCTCTGGGTATCTCCTGGTCCTGGTTCCATGATTTCGATTGCTCTTACAGGTCCTTAAAATTACTATTCATGCTTGGCTCGGAAAATTTTTTTCTACTCTTTCATTGGGTTGTCCTCATTATCACTATGTCTATCAAAATGTAGACATTCTTACTAATAAAGCTTAAATTAATTTATTAATAACTTTAGGGTATTGCATTATCACCCACTTTAAAAGAAAATTTTGTCCTCAAAATTTCATACTTATAAATAGCATCATGTGATCCTTTTTCATGTTTGACTCTAATTACCATGTGTATTGCTCACTTCCTAGCCTACCCAAAGCCACCTTCACTAATTGCATCGATTTATTCCTAAGCTGCTTAACTTCTATATTGACGATCTAAACGGGAAGTGTTTGGAATATCAGTCATCCATTAACTGTATAGATTCAGATTCTAACTCATGACTTGGATCCGGATGGTATTTTCTAGTTAGGATATATGAAAAAAATTATGAAGGTTAGACAAATGTGGGGGTAAAGCTATGGTATTCAATTGACACAATTCATTGAAGAATTTGAAAGGACCTATGAATCAGGGTGATAACTTTTTAACCTTCAGGGTTCTTCCTACACATGTGGTGGGGGTGACCTTTAGGATTCTATGTTCTCTCTTGGAATTCTAAAAGTTTTCTTCGATTGTCAGCATAACTTTTTGGACAACTCTATGCAGTGAGAATCTTATTTTGAATTTTCTAAGTATGTTCGTTAGTTTGATTGACAAGGTTAGGCCCTAGCAAACTTATTTCTCTTGGGTCATACTAGCATAAGGGAAATTAGCATTTTCTTCCATACAAAGCTTCATTTGAGGCCATGCCAATGCTAGCAATATGTAAGCAAATTTGATCAATGGAGGAATTTATCCCAACTTCCTTTTTACTCAATCATGCATGGTCTTAGCATATCTTCCAAGGTTTGTATGCTTCGTTCTATTTTGTCCATCAATTTGGAGATAGTAAATAGTAAATCTTGAAGTAATCCTTGGGTCTCTCTCAGAAATTATTGTAGAAGGAACACTATGTAGTCATACTATCTCCTAAATGTACAAATTGTTAGCTCCATAACCCTTAAAAAGTCTCAATGCTAAATGTTTTGAGTGATAAAAAAACCAATTTCATGAAAATATTTTAAAGAATGACTAATCCATTACTTGAGTTTCTTGAAGCACTAAACATGATGTTTTCACGTTAGCATACTTGTTCTTAAAATGAGAATATTTTCACAATGACATGTGCTAACATGCTTAATCTCATTTAAAGAAATTTGGAACTAAAAGAAAATGAAAATTAATCGTGAAATGAACATTTCTATGCTCAACGCATGAAAGAAAATTCTCAACAACAAGAAACCAAGATTAAGGTCTTCAGAAAGTATGCCACGACTTCAGAAAGTGAGTTTCAAGTGAAGATTTCAATCTAGTTCTGCAGAAAAGTATGGATATCATCTTCAATCATCATGATTGTGATCATTTCCTTTACAATAAGCTCTGATTGAAGAACGGAAGATCCAAGGATTGTCAGAAATTTAAATAGCTCTTCAAAGCACGTTTACTTTGAACGGTGCACTTTATAAAATTGGGAGGGAAAATTTGAAATTCAAATTTAAAGTCAAACTTAGTCAAGGACTGATAGTGACATCTCTTTTCAACTTGGTCAACTGCCCTAACTTCTAGAAGGAAAAGTTCAGAACCTCGTTAGAAAGCAAAAAGTAGTCTCTAAAGGTGGACTCAGAAATCTCTATTAGACAATGGCTTTTACAACTACAAATAGTAGCTCTTTGGGAAAAGTTTTCAAAATTAATGCAAAGTGAATTTGATATGAGCATGATGAGTGAACTCAAGTTTTTCCGTGGACTTAAAATACAACAACACAAAAGAAGGAACTTCAATTCATCAAGAAAAGTATGCAAAAGAGCTTTTGAAAGAGTTTAATATGGACCAAGCCAAACCAATGAGCACCCCTATGCATCCATCTCAAGTCATTGATATTGATGAGAATAGTGATAAGGTATCAGAAAGTAATTATAGAGGAATGATTGGTTCACTTTTGTATCTTATAGTAAGTAGACTAGACATTCAATTAAGTGTGGAAATTTGTGCTAGATTTCAATTTAACCCAAAGCAATCACACTTAAATGCTATCAAAAAATTTTTAAGATATTTATTCGGACTACTAATCTTGTCTATGGTAAAGAAAGGTACATATTGGGATATTATAGGGTACTATGATGCTGACTTTGCCTGGAGATAGAGTAGAAAGGAAAACACTAGTGGATGCTACTATTTCTTTGGAAAGAGTCTCATCACTTGGTCATGTAAAAAGCAAAATACCATTGCTCTTTCTATCATTGAAGCTAAATATATAGCTGTTGCAAACTGTTGCACTTAGATGCTGTGGATAAGCAACCAACTAGAAGGTTATCACCTGATGTATTCCAAAATCCCTATTTCTGTGATAATACTAGTGCTATAAATATTGCAAAGAATCATATCCATACGCTAGATCTAAGCATATTGATGTTAAACATAATTTTATTAGAGATCATATTCAAAAAAGGGGATGTTAAGTTAATGTTTGTGAAATCCTAAAGACAAGTGTCTATATATTTACAAAACCATTAGCTGAAAATCGTTTTTGTGTTTTGAAAAGGCTTTTGAACCTTAAAAGTTTTTAAATCTGCATAGTTTTCATGCATAAACATCTCTGACACTCCCCTTCATGGTTATGAATTGAAGCCCAAACAAATTCATCTATACAAGATCAGACAGCTTGTAAGACTAGAATATCAATATGCAAGATAATAAAGTCAGTTGCAAGCTTAGAAAGAAGATCAAATGTTCATGAAATAGGTTGTATGGTCTCATAGGGTACAAAATCTGAAGATGGATTAGTTATAATGAAGCAGTTTTATCTTGATACCTCAGAAAGTGGATTAAAGTTCAAGAAAGTGGTTCTATGATTTATAAACCATTTGTTTTTGGAAGAGTGAAAGGCGGGACAATTCCCACTCTTTTCAAGTTTCTCTCTCCCACATCACCTCACCTTCAGACTTCATGTCCCATCACTTAAATAACTTCTCACTTCTCACATGCCACATGAAGCCCCTTCATCTTCTACCTCAAACATTCTTATCTTTACCCAAAACCGTTTCATATTTTCTCATGAACCTCTCCTCTCTCTAACCCTTTTTGTTTTCTTCAAACCCCCAACCTTTTTCGTTCAATCCTCTCATACTCAAACCTTACCATGGTTAAAGGCAAACTTTTTGATAGGAGCATTGCTTATATGGGAACACTCCTCATGTGCCAAGAACCTTCTGAATAGCACTACATTAATAACTTTTCTTAGAGGAGAATGGCTCTTGGAAAAAGATTACAGAGAACTAATGAACCATGTTTTTGTTCTAATGGAGGTTCTTCTTTTCGAGGCTAGGAGGGGTTCCTAAATATCTAGCGAGTTTTCCTGGAATGGTGATTGGCTTTTACTCCTAGTTAGAGCTAAAGTCAGAATCTGTGTTGAAAACCTCTATTAGTGGTATCAACATGGAGATGGGAATAAATGGCATCTCCAACATCATCCAAGCACTTGCTATAGAATTAGATGCTCATCCCAAGGAGATTGGTTCACATCTCTGGGTCTCTGCGGGAGGTCTCCAAATGTCTCATTGACTCCCAATACCAACTTGGTGAGATCACAACTACTTTGCTAAGTTCTAAGGCAAGGCAAGTTTTCACCGTTGTGCAGTTCTCTTTTCCCAAGGTTGGGAAGCACTATCTTGCTTGTCAGGATGGACTGCATGCTACTCTTCTATTTGTTGGCAAATAGGAAGGTAAACTTGCCTAGGCTGATTTTTGACTATATGCTCATGCCATCTCCAAAGAAATAAGGAGAACTATGCTGTTCCCTAGAGTCTTCCTGACTAGAGTCTTTCAATGATTAAACTACCCTTTGTCTAGGGAGTTGTACGAGTACATGGAAGGTACTGGTACACCTTCAACTCCTTCAAGACTCTAAGGAGAAACATTGGTGCACCCATAACCAATGTCAGGAGATGGAGTATAAGGATCAGAGATGTAATCATTGAAAAAGTGACGGTGGAAGTTGAGAAAGAAAAGGAAAAAGAAAAGTGATCCTTATTGAGGAGCTAGAAGGACGCTCAAGAATCTAAGGAAGAGTCAAACTAGAACAGTTGAGTCTATACCAACAATTAGAATGGGGAAAAAAACAAAGCATGAAGAAGGAAGACAAGAACAGATAGAAGAACAATCCTCCTCTTCATCCAATACTTCAGATTCTGAGGTAGAGTCCTTAGAGGATAAGCGTTTAATGAAGATTCTAAGACTTGGCTCATCTCATGTTACTCCCTCTAAATCTGCTCCTACCAATAAGCTCTCTCTCTTGCTCTTGACACTATCTCTGGCTATCCGTTGCTCCTAGTCTTGACAAAGGAAAAGAAGCTACTCAAAATGTCACCCCCACAATAGCAAAAGTCATCCTTTTTTCAAGCCAACCTTAATCTTCCACCTCAACCAAGCTTCTCTGAAGTCCACTACTCCTAAAAATCAGATTAACGCCCCAATTTATACTGCCATTTAGAAATTACAAATTACCCTAGGTAATTTTTACATATAATTTGAATCGAACAATTCTCAATAAAGGAATAAGAAATTAGAAGAGGTTATGAGCAGTTCGTACTAGAATGGCAAAACCAAATTTCTGTACGTGTAAAATGACCAAAATGTCCCTGAGGTCATTTTGCCCTAAAAATGAGGCTTGTGGGCCAAGGCCGTCTCAAGGGGATGTTTTGACAATAATAAGGGATTGTTTGTGTTATGTGTGTTAATAGAGAAGAAGAATCTCAATTTTGAGTTAACACGGGAAATGTCCAATTTGCGTGCTTGAGTTCGAACCTCACTAAAATGTTTGTGTTATGTGTGTTAATAGAGGAGAAGAATCTCAATAATAAGGGATTGTTTGTGTTATGTGTGTTAATAGAGGAGAAGAATTTCCGATTTGCGTGCCGCTTAGACCAGAACCTCACTAAAATGTTTTAAAAGATGTTTTTAAGCTATGATTGGTCAATGGTTAAGCTCGGGTGGCCTGGGCAGTTTTGAGTAAAATTACCATTTTGCCCCTATCTTTGTGCATTTTGCAATTTTGAGATTTTTGATTTATCTAGCGAAACCTAAGCAATATTAGGCTCTAATTAAAGGTTATTAAATTCTACTTACTAATCTAGAGTCAAAATTATTTATTTAGAATGATTAGAACTCAAAATTGCTTAAAAACACCTAAATTGCCTACTAATTCACCTAAGCCCTTAATTGCAAATTCTCTAAATTTTAAAGATACCTTACCTACACCTACATAATACATGGAATACACTAATTCCTTCTCCTTGGGCTGTAATGGCTGAATGGTTTTGTGCTTCCATGCATCATCATATTTGTCAAAATTGGCACAAAGTTCAAGGTATGAAAACAAGGAATCATGAAACATAATTCCATGTTTTAAGCCATGAAACAAGAATATGTTTTTCCTCCCTTATTCCTCATTGAAAATAAAAAATAATCCTCCTCCATTTGTCCATTTATGAGCTTCAAATCCTCTATAAATAGGCATGCTTAAGGAGTCTTAGAAGCCTTACTCATACTTACACATTTCTAGTTCTTACAAACACCAAAAGCTTTCTTTCTCCTCTTCTTGGCCGAAACTTCTTCTTCAATTTCTCAAGGAGATTTTCTTTCATTTCACTCAAAGAAACCAAGTTCTTTTCCTTTCCTTCAAACCAAATTAGGTAGGGTATTGTTTCTAAATTCATTTTATGCTATGACAAGTTATGTTTCTAGCTCAAAATGTTGAATCAATGAACCTTTTCTATGGCTTTATCAATTTGGTTTTCCTTCCCTTTTTCTTTAATGGTTTCGGCCAAATGGCCTAAGAAGGAATGAAATGATGGCTTGATGATGAGGACCTTGAGTGTGGGTTGTAAATCTATCATTAGTTAGGCCTCTAAAGCTTGAAAGTTCCACTTGATGCAAAACTTTAAGGAATGATATTTTTATGCTAACCTTGAACTTAGAACTCTATGTAAAAATAGTTTTCATTATGATTGATTTCAAAAAGTGTTGATGTTCATCTTTTAATCCATTTCTTTGAGCTTGATGATGAGGTTCAAGCTATAAGGTTGTCTTTGACACTTTGGCATAAAGAACTCTAAAGCTCATTTTGTCTTGCTAAGATATATATTGGGTTAAATTTATATTTCTAAAGTCTTGGTGGAGCTCTAGTAAAGAAATAAAATGAACTTGCATCCATGTTTAAGTTTATGCCTTGCACATCATGTTTACTTTTAATGTCATCACTAAATTCTCAAGAATAAATAAATGAACTTGCATTTCTCACGTTTAAATTCCAAGCTTGCATCTCATGTTTATGTTTCAAGTTGTCACTTAATCTCCAAAGATAATAAAGAGGATGCATCTCATATTTATTTTATGCTCTCACTTTAATTTTATAATGGCTAAAAGAATCAACGCATGACATGTTTATTATTATGTCATCATCTAAGAATCCTAGAGCTCAAAGACTTACCCAAGTATCACAAGCAAAGTTGGAACCATGGTAATAAGAACTCTAAAGCTCACTTTCAATTTCATTAAGATTGTTGGAGTCAAAGAATTCATTCTTTAAGAAGTCTTGAGTTTGGAGCTTAATAAGATGTAATGAGAATTCTCTTCTCTTCAGGTCCAGTGCGGACTATCGCTGTCGGTTTCTTATTTTCTTTTATTAAGATTCTTTTCTCTCTCCACTGGTCCAGTGCGACTACCGCCGCTCAATTTCTTATTTATTTCAAGCACTTGCATCATGTTTAAATTTCAAGTCTTGCATATCATGTTTATATTCCAAGTTATCACCTTATAAAGACAAGATTAAAATGAGGTTGCATAACATGTTTATGATTCTAGTTATCACCTAAATCTCTAAAGCTCAAGACTTGCTCCTTTTATCTTAAGTGAAAATTTTAATCGTGAAGATTCTTTCAATGTATAAATCGGCCTCATGATTAAGGTAGGCCTAAAGTGATTTTAAATAAGCTACTGATTTAGTTCTAAAATTTCTTTCAAGAGTAACAAAAAGAATTAGTTTTTAAAAGAGTTTTAAGGCTTTGCAAAGATTTTATAGGATACTAGAAAATGTGATTTTAAGCAATTATGTGAGGTTCATGATTCAGCCACTGATCTGAGTTTAGTACTACTGTATGATGATGATTTGACATGTTTATTATTGAGGAACAATTCTATGCATGTTAGAAGAGAAACTAGCTATATAAAATGTAAAGCTAGGATTTAACTAGTTTTTGATCCCTTTAAATTTAGTCACTGCCAAATCTGTTTTAGTATGTTATAATTCTATCTAAGATTGGTTAGCCATGAAAAATTTGGTAACAATTAGTATAGGATTTATCCGAACACTAAAAAATGAAACTAGCAACTAGAAAACTAAAGCAAGATTTCTATAACTCTAAAGAATGAAATTTATACATTCTATCCAGAACCCTTAGAAGTTATAAGAATCTGGTTTTATTATGTTTAGATAAGTGAGAATGATTCATAATTGGTGTAGAAATTAATTTTAGCTTCATAGGGAAAGCCGGTAAAGAAAAGGGTTAAAAATGTAACTTCTAGCACACCGTAAAAACCTTGAGAAAGATTTACTGCATATGCTGTCTCATATAATTTAATAATGTTCTTAAGGCTTATAATTAATGGTAATAATAGTAATGAGTCCCTTAGATACATAAGAAATTAGTTTGATAATTAAGGTTACCCATTTTAGAGTTCGGTTGTTTAAGGGAGCTTTACTGAGAAATTTAGATGACATCTTTTGATGCTTTGGAATGTCAGTTTATATGATGATGTAATGCCTATTGAGAATTTGATATTATTGAATGATTTCATGGCTTGCATGTTATAGTTGCTGTTGCAAACAATGAGAATGCTTATGCATGAAATATGAGAATATGTCATGATAATTATGAATGATAAGTTGCATTATGATATAACATGCAAAGACTTAATGGTGACTTAAAATTATAAGGAAATGATCCTTTGGACCCATCAGACTATAGGTGGTGAAAAGGTGATTCTTGCCCCATAGCCGTTCTCTCAAAAGGGTAGAGTCGGACTTTAACTTATCAAAAGGGATAAGTATATGCTAGTGATGACTAGTAAGGTATGAGCTCATAACTAGATTACTCCTAAAAGGGTGGAGTATAGGGTGGCCCAGGAAAATGATGATGAAAGTAAATTTAAGTCACCTAAGGAACTAAGTAACGTATTATGTGATTATGATGTTCTTCTATGCATAGTATTTATGAGATAATGATGAGAAATATGATGTTCTTCTATGCATAGTATTCATGATATGATGATGAGGAATATGATGTGGTCTTATGCATAGCTATGTTATTATGATATGTTGATGAGATATATGATAGGAAAAGTTCATTATAATTATGACATGCTAAGTTTATGATGCATTACAAGACGCATGATTAAAACTAACGGACCTTGGTAAAGTATATTTTCGAACTTAATAAATGAATCTTAGCATGCTCACTATTTCATAATAATCCCGAGGTTCCTAAGGACGATGATGATGACACGATGCATATGAGGTGAGTACCCTATTGAGATTCTTTTATAAGTTTCTCACTCTCTCTTGCTTTCTTTCTTTCCATCTCGTCTTCAGAAAGTAAAGGTGATGTTCGTGATTTCCATTGATGCTCTCACCTGGTAGATACACTTGAGCTTGTGAACCAGCTTATCATCCTTGAAGAAACATATCGCTAAACCTTGCACGTGAGCTTAGATATCTATCCCTATTTTTGGGGTATTATTATTATTAGGTGCCGTTAATGGATGTTCTTCCATCTATATTCTATTTATGTTTTGTTTGATTGACTACACCTAGCCTAACTCTTGGCAGACAAAATATCTATGTATTATGTAATTATGGATGTATATGATGGAGCCAATATGATATGTTTTTCATGATATGCCCGTTGGTTTTCCACTTTATCTTGATTATCGTCACGCTACACGAGGCTCACGTTGTCAATCATGTTTTTTAAAAAAAATGGCTCATAATTTCATTAAGTATTTTCAAAGTATGGTTAAATAACTGAAGCAAAGAGTAAAGTCTAGTAATTAATCAGATACGACCTAGGCATATTGGGTTAATTATTAGGGTGTTACAATCAGCACAGCATGGCTAATTGGTTAGACAAAATAGAAGCTTATTGAGAATACATGAAGCATTATTGTTGGAGATTCTTTGTGACGTTAGGTGAAAAGGTTGATGATAGTGTCACCTGCATTTCCGCACACCCTCTTTTTGTTGATGACAAAAAGGGAGAAGAAGAAGAAGAGAAGAGAATAAATATGAAGAAAATCTTCTATCATGTGAACTTCAGGGGATCAAATTGAGGGGGAGTTTAGTGCCAAAGTTTTTTTTTCTATAGCATTAGCACTTTTTTCCATACATTGATGGTTGAACTTGTTTATTGTTATTGAACTTGTTTCTTTTTTAAACTATTACTCTAATATCCTAAACTATTATCTTTTAGTACATACATGATCAGCTTATCTTTTTCAAGTTATTAAGCCTTGATATATCTTGCTTATGTATGCATTATGGGTATTGAATACATGATCTACTATCCATCATATGCTCTGATGTATTTAATGATTAGCTCTGATATGGTTTTACACATTATTGCAAATGCTCTAATATGTACGAGCTTAAAAGTTTTCAAGTATACACATATATGCTGTGACACACAATAATGAAGTTTTCCTATATATATATATATCAAAGCTCTAATACACATGCTTTAATACACATGTTATCAATTTTTTTTTTTGAGCTTCAGAAACTTCCTTTGCGTGCAAAGTTTATATGTTGCATATTTTTGTGCACTTTGATTGCATCGTATTTCAAAATAAATTGGATAAAGATGTGCTGAGTATGAATTCAAGGTTCAAGAATAAATATCACAAGTATTACTCTTTTTATTCAATATCGTATGTATTCAGAAAGTCAAATGACTTAAAAGAAAGTTGTTTATTCAGAAAGCTTAAATGCTCCATCTTTTCAAAATTTGCTTTTATTTTTCTCAAAAAATGTTCTGATTTACTTCATAAACCCTCTTTACAATAAAATAACTCTAATTTTAGGCACTTAAGGTTACGAAATGTCTATATCATCTACATTACACCTTAAGAATGAGACTTTCTGAATATCTGTCAAACATATTTGAAAGAATATAGCTTCATCTTGTTCTACATCTTGTTATATATTTCTTTCAAAATCTCTTCAAAAGATTTTCTAAGAATTGATTTGTCATCATAAAAAAGAGGGAGATTGTTAGCTCCAAAACCCTTTTGAAAGCCTCAATGTTAAATATTTTGAGTGATAACAAAGCTAATTTTATGAAAATCTTTTGAAGAAGGACTAATCCATTACTTGAGTTTGTTGAAGCACCAAATAGGACGTTTTCATGTTAGCATACTTGTTCTTAAAATGAGAATATTTTCACAATGACATGTGTAAACATGCTTAATCTCATTTAAAGAGATTTGGAACTCAAAGAAAGTGAAAATAAATTGTGAAATGAACGTTTTTATGCTTAATGTGTGAAAGAAAACTTTTTAGAAAGTATGGCACGACTTCAAAAGCGAGTTTCAAGTGAAGATTTCAATCCAGTTTGAAGAAATGTGTGGGTATCATCTTTAGTCATCATGATCGTGATTATTTCCTTTACAACAAGCTCTAATTAAGGAATGAAATATCCAAAGATTGTCCAGAAATTAAAATAGCTCTTTAGAAAGCACATTTACTATGAACGGTGCACTTTAGGAATTAGGAGGGAAAATTTGAAATTCAAATTTAAAGTCAAACTTAGTCAATTGCCCCAACTTGGTTAGAAGAAAAAGTTCAGAAACCTCATTTAGAAAGTGAAAAGTAGTTTCTAAAGGTGGACTTAGAAACCTCCATTAGACAATGGCTTTTATAACTGGAACGGTAACTGTGACATACAGAGCTACTCTTCTAGACTTCATTTCCAAGACATAAAAAGAAGATCAATACATGTCACTAGAAAAACAAATCAAGGGTAGTGGTCATAAATGAAGATCAAATATAAAAGAAGGTGCTATGCTTACAACAAAGAGACTAAATGGTGAAGAAATTTCCTCTCATCTTCTGGAAAACTATTAAGCTTGTAATCAGTTTCAACTCTATAAAAATCTTCTTTCTATGTTCTAAGTAAATTATACGTTTTTCCTATAAAGAATAGATAGAAAAAAGTCATTCAAGTTTTCAATTCTAATAATGTTTTATTCTAGAAAACTTGAGTGTTTGGTAGTTTGAGTGATCCAATTCAAACACAAACTTTGTAACCTGATCCGGTAGTGATTGTTGTGAGATAGCTTGAAGAGGCCAAGTAAAAACTACTTGAAAGTGATAGAGTGAGCTACTAGTCATGCTAAGTTTGTTTGAAGAGGCTAAGGAAAGATTATACTGGTCATGCTAAGTTAGCTTGGAAAGGCTAAACAAAGACTACTTGTAAGTGACAGGTAAGTGAGTTCCTGGTGACGTGGAGATTGCTTGGGAAGGTTATAGAAAGATTATCTAACTTTCTTAGGGTTGAGAAAAGGGTTTTTAGTGGAACTCAACTGGTTTAGAATTGAATGTAACAGTTGGCCAAACTAGTATAAAAACTCTTGTGTGGTATCTCTCTCCCTAAATCTCCTTTATATTCTGTTTTGTGCTTATTGTACTTATTTTTCTAATAAGCATTTTAGTCTTGCATTTACTAAATTTGTTGGAGTTCAGAAAGTTACTTTCTAATATTTACTAATGCTATTTTCAATGCACTTCAAGTTCTTACTTGATAGTTTCTGTTTAAGCTTTTCATAATGAAAAAGGAAAAGAAGAGTTAAAGCATGATTCAATCCCCCTTCTCATGCACTTTTCAACCTATTAGACAAGCTAACTTATCCAAGGAATAACTGGTCTTGATGGGTAAGAGATGAGTATATTTGGTTAATCTATCTACTATGACCCATATGGCATTTTTCCTGACGATGTCCTTGGCAAACCCATTACCAAATCTATGGAGATACTTTTTCACTTCCATTCATGGATTTCTACAGGTTGTAATATTTCTGCTGGCTTTTGATGCTCTATTTTAATTTTTTGATGAGTCTAGCACTTCCTAACAAGCTTTACTATATCTTTCATCATCGTTGGCCACTAGAACATCTTCTTTAGGTCTGAGTACATCTTACTAGTTCCAAGATGTATGGTGAAATCACCCTCATGAGCTTCTTGCAAAATCTTATTTATGAGATTGCTAGTTGCAGGCATACATACCTTGTTTCTGGACCTCTATATACCTTGAAGTTCTTGAGCAAACCTTGTCAACTTCCTTGCTTGAACCAATTTTAAAATATCTTGAAACTTTAGGTCATCAAATTGTTCAACCAGGATCTATTCCTTGAATTCACTTGTCATCTTTATTGACTTAACATGACTCCTTGAGGTGTTACAGATATTCCTAGACTAAGATTATCAAAGCTCTCCACTAGGTCGTCTCTTTGATCATCATCCACACCACACTTAAAGATTTCCTACTCAATGCATTAGCAACAACATTCACTTTGCCCAGATGATAATTTAAATTAAACACGTAATCATTGATAAATTCAATCTATCTCCTTTGTCACATCTTCAACTCCTTTTGACAAAAAAGATACTTCAAAATTTTGTGATAAGAGAAAACATCAAACTTTACTTCATAGAGATAATGTCGCTAGATGTTTAGAGAAAAAACCATAGTTGTGAGTTCAAGGTCATGATTGGATAGTTTACTTTGTGAGCTTCAACCGTCAAGAAGCATAGCCAACAACATTATGATTTTGCTTTAATGCACATCCTAAACCTTCACTAGAAGCATTACAATAAACTTTAAATGGCTTGTGAAGACCTGGTAGTACTAACATTGGTGCCATGGTCAACTTCTACTTCAACTCTTCGAAACTATTCTCACATTCCGTGTCCACTTGAAAGGAGAATTCTTCTAGGTCAACTTGGTCAAAGGAAAGACCATCTAAGAGAAACCCTTAATAAATCACCTATAGTATCCAACTAACCCTAGAAAAATTCAAATCTCTATCATCATTGTCATTTCCCAACAAAGTACTGATTCAATCTTACTTGGATCCAATTAGTTTCCTCCTCATGATACCACATGCCTTAGAAATTTTACCTCTTTCATCTAGAATTCACATTTTGATAATTTGGCATACAGTTTCTATTCCCTTAGAATCTTTAGCATAACCCTATGATGCTCAACATGCTCTTCCTCGGTCCTTCAATAGACAAGTATGTCATTTATAAAGACAACAAACTTATTAAAGTAAACTTATTAAGAATAAGAGTATCAGAAAGATTGTCCATATATGCCCATCACAAATCAATCTTTGAAAATACGGTTGTCCCTTGCAATTGATCCATGAGATCGTCAACTCTAGGCAAAGAGTACTTGTTTTTTATCGTCGCCTTATTTAGTTGTCTGTAGTTGTAAGGCCCTAATTTATTTTATTCTTAGTTCCTTTGATTTGTGTATGTGGAATTAATTGATGTGTTATAATAATATTTGGTCCAACATGGATAGTATAGGAGTAATGGAATTTAGCTAGTATAAAATACATAACATGTATTAAAGGAATATTTTTTTTTTAAAAGATAAGATATGATGAGATCTTTTTATTTATTTATTTAAAAGAGAGTCTATTTGTAATTAGTAGGGAAGGAAGGACCCTCTATCTCTATCCCTAAGAGTAAAGTAGTGCCCACCATCCACATTCTCTCACTTCTATTGTTAACTCCAACCACTAGGCCCTAGTAGAGCATATGGTTACACACCATTTCACCTCCATAAAAAATTTTCTTGACTTCATCTCTTTGATTTTCTCCAAAATCTCTAATCATAAATCATCTTCACTGGTAGCTAGCCATTGTCAACACCAAGTTTAAAAGGAATTTAGATTCCCAAATTGAGTTGCACAAGGCGCCTAAATCATGGTGTGCAACCCGGGTCATCTCACAAGGAAGCTAAACTAATTAGTTGGAGCTTAAGGAGGATTTGTTGCATTAGAAAATAAAATAGCAAGTAATTGAAATCAACAATGATAAAAGAGAGCTAGCCTAGGGGATTCTCAAGCTAGGAAGTGTTAATCATTAACATAAACAATTGATCAAACACTTGGTAAGGAACTATGTATTAATCATGCAATCACACAATTAACCAGCAATTTTCCTTAAAGTCAATCAACTAAAGGATAAAATCAAGCACATACACTTAGATAATTGCAATCACAATACCCAAATGTACGAACTAAATTAAATCCCAATTGCCATAGCCCAATTCTCAATCAAGAATTAATTCTATTCTCTTATTTAATTAGATGCTTAGCAATCAATCAATTAGCATCTATTCAATCAATAAGCTAAAACATATATGCTCACAAATCATGCTCACATACACATAACAACACCTTACTCAATATGCATATTAATCAATAAACATGAAAAGTGGAGGAAGAACAGAGAAAGAGAACAACACCAAGGATTTGCATTAAGATTAAAATGTTTCAAAACATAACCTAGCTCTTGAATCCCTTAAGCTAGCAAGAGAGCTACTCATCCATGAAGGAGGTTACAAATAGAGACAGATGAAAACTAAAGAAGTCAAGATATAAATCTGTATAAAAATAACCAAAGGTGTGTATATCAATTTGTTCTTGAAGGAGGAGAGGAAGAAAGGGAAGCAAGAGAGCTCTCTTCAAAACCTAGTTCTATTTCCTAAAATGGCAAGGAATAACTCGAAATTCATTTTTCAGAGTATTACATCATCATGGAATTTGCTAAAAAGAGGCCTAAGTGGGTAAAAATTGCAAAATCAAACTTTCAAGGCTCAGCTTGCAAAATTTGCTGTAGTGACTGATACTCGTTAGCGCTGCAGTGAAACTACCTTTATTCCTTATCTTGCTCTGTCTTCTAGGCTTGTTGGGTGAGCTTGATGCTTGCTGGGCGAGCGTCTATGAAAATTTAGCTATCTCTTTCTCTCTTCAGTGCACGCTTCAATACTCCACTCCACAATACACTCTCAAAGGTGACCTTTTATATGACCACGATTCACTCTGGAAGAAAAAGAAAAAAGGATTCGTGAGGGACAAAAACTAAAATTATGTAAAAGCCACTGAATTAAAGTCATAAAGCAAAATTGAGTACAGGGAGAATTAAATGCAAAAATCTAATAAACTCATGAACGTTAAGCTTAAAAAGAATGTAAAAGCACAAAGTGTAAGAGGAAAAATATTTACAAAATGTGTGTGTATCAACTCCCCCACACTTAGGCAATTACTTGTCCTCATGCAAGGAACATAAGAGACAAAACAAAGAAAAACAAGGAAAACAAAAGAGTGAAAGGGATATATTCTACGAAAAACGGAAAAGGAAACATTTACAAAGAGTTGGAAAAGGAAGATAATGAAGTCCAATTGGTCACGATTGCAAACACCGACAATGAAATTGGCAACGCAACCATCAAACAAGAGCTTAAAACAAGTATAGATCATAAAAATGAGTGATTGGTTTGGATTCTTACATGGATGTATGTCACTCAGTTCACTCAAATGTATGTGAGAATACAACACTCAAACACTTCATAATGCAATGCCCTCGATAAGCTTGCCCTTCATCTGAATCACCACAATTCAAACATAAGCAAAAACATGCATCAAGAGGTCTTATTCGGGGTTGTAGTGGGGCTAAGGTTAAGGAAGGATAAAATTTAGGATATGTAGGCTGAACTTAAGTCTAAGGAAAGTAAAGGTGTATGCCTACATGAAGAGTTTGTGAATAAGAAGCCAAAATTAAACCAATGGTGATTCCAAAAGGATTCCTTATTGACGGGCAACCTTAAACTAAGAGTTGTAGCTCTTATTTAGTGCAAGTGGTGAATTGGTGATTTCTTTTTAGTCTCTTTTAGGTTCTTTTTAGAGAGAAAGATAAAACTAATTACAAAACTTTCACCAATTAACCATCAATTCAAATGGAGTTCTTTATCTTTTTTTTTTTTCAAAAACTACAATTAGTTCAAAGAAGCTTCTCCTACATTTGATTTCTAGCACAACAACATCACCAATGCTTCCTAGGCTCAAGTTGGGTATTTTTCATTGTTTTTCACTTGAGGTTATGATGGATAGGTTAAGACAAAGAAAGGGTGTTAAAGGCTCAAAAAGGGGTTATGCAGGAGTGTAGGTCTTTTAGGCCAAGTGGTTAAAGAAAAACAAAATAAATGCCTCAATCACATGCATGCCATGCAATGCATTGAAAATGTTTTGAAAAAGAATTAGGCAAGTTCTAGAATGACAAGCAGGATGAGTGTCCACACCAAAAAAAAAAAAAAAATGAGAACAATCAATTCAGGCAATCATCAATTAGGCTCAAAAGCTCACAAGCTAATTCTAACCAATCAATCAAAATCAAGATTAATCTCATGCTTATTGCTCAAAATGGAGATTGAGTGCCAAAATTTTAAATAGGTGCTAACTACAACTTAAAGGGTATGTGTGACGAAGAAAAACTCATTAACTAAACAATTTCCAAACTCTTTCTTTTCTTTTCATATATATAAATTAAAAAGATAAATAGCCTATCAAAACTAAAAACAAAGAAAAGAACGTAACTATACGAATTTATGCATAAAATAACATAAAAAAAAAAACAACAGAGGTACGGAAAAGCATATAAATGCATCATAATGCATGACACTTACTACAGAAGCATAGTCGGTCCAATCCTTAGGCTTATAGGATAGTTGACTCTGATACTTTAATGTAACACCCTCCTAATTACCATATTTTACTCGAGTATTAACATAGGAATTAGCAGAGAATTACTTATGTTCATAGTCTATACTAGTCGAAATACAATGCAATAAAGTACTTAGACATATATGTTTCAAAGCTTGTCATTCCATATATGAACATAATTTCTAAGTCTACAATATATACATCATACTAACAAACAAACTAGTTAACTCCTAAGTTAGTCAGGGACTTAATATCAAAAGGACTAGCCATCGCCTAAAAACCTAGCCTACTCGAGATTGTCCAACAAAATTAGATATAGATACAAACGGACCTAAAAAACATCTAATAATACATAAGTCTAGGCTAGTAAGTCCTAACACTACACTACTACTATGTACAAGCCAAGAGTCCCTGAAAACCTCACGTCCTCCTCCAGGAAGCCGTTGGCCATTGGTATGATAGCCCCACCTCTCCAGGGCATCAGGACCTTAAATGGTTCAAAGTAGGATGCTGATGAAGATAAGGGTGCATCTCCGGAAGAGGTGCTGGTGGAGCAATCAGGATATCAAATACCTCTGGGTGTACCATATGAAGGGGCACGCCTCATAGGGAGAAGCGGGGTCGAACTCAACAGTAAAGACAAATGTACTGAAGGAACGGCCAAAAAGTACATACACACGAACCTGTGAGTAACCTAGGATACAGGAATCAAGCGCTAGGTCGTAATGCCACACCCACTGTGGCAAATCAAGGAAGAATACTAGTGACGGCATTCGCTAAATCTAAGTAATACAAGTACATGCAACTTGGGGTGAGAATACTATAAAATTCTCAGGAGGTTAGTCCCTCAAATACAATGCTGAATATAGATAATAAGTTCATCCGCATAAGAATATTCATACAAAAATTATAGGCATCAATACTAAAGTATTTACATCATGTGAAATCAAAATGCAACCATAGTAATAATTTATGCATTGTTATTTGGTTACAATAGAATCCAATTCTGTGCATTTTCTCTTTTCATTAACATAAGGAAGACTTAATTTCACATCAAGAGGTATCTGGAGTGGATAGATCCACAAAGGACAACATACTGCTAGGACATGAGCTCATTCCTATTCGTGATCATCGGATTTCATTTTTTTCCATTTTCAAATCACACACAGTTCTATTCCTAACCAATGTAACACCCTAAAATTTAATTAAAAATTAATTTGAGCTTTATTAATCGTAATTTAAAAAATATAATAGTTTAGCAATGATGAGGCGGCCAACGGACTTGTCAAAAAAAAAATTTTGGCCAGTGAATAGTAACCTTGTGGGCCCCAGCCCGAGAGCTGAAACCTAGATTCTGGGCTTGAGGTGCCTGAAATTAGGGAAACATGGGAATGAGGTTAGGAATATCTGGGAATGATAATTTTATACTTAAAATTAATTTTCGGTAATATCGGTTTAATCGGGTACAATGTTTACCCGTTCGTGAGATTTCGTGCTCTACACTTACAATGAAACTGAGAGCAAGTTGCCACCTAAGGAGGACAAGTGTGTGGCTTGAGATGTGCCACACAATTACATCTTTATGACTAACCAATAGGAATTGGAAAAAATTACAATAATTATCTTCAAAGAAAACATTTTGGACTTGAAAATTCTATGTATTTTGCCCTAAGCTCAAAATATCAACATCTTATCATTTCCCTTCATCACAATTTCGGCCAGACCTCTCTAAGAACCCTTCCTCCATTGTTCTTCCTCTCAAACTCCATTAACAAGCTTCAAGCTTGCAAAACCCTAGCTCCAAGTCACTAAAACCACAAACTCTCTTCACTAAACTTATTCTATTCATCATAACCTACAAATCTAACCAATTATAATTTGAATCCATCACTTTTTCCAACTTTGAGGGCACACAATCAGAGGTTAAAGGAAGGGTTTGATGTTGGTGGGGAAGCTTTGAAGTGAAGCAAAAGCATTCTAGAGCATCCTTTGGAGCATAGAGCTCAAGAGCTCTCAAAGTAGGGTTTTCTATGGTCTTTTCTCTTGAAATTTTTACTATCTGCTTGGTTTTATTCCAAAATTTTCATTTTATTTGGTTGATGTTATATTGTTATTGAAATTTTGGTGATGGGCTGGGTTAAAGAGTTTTTTGAACCTCCTAAGTAGAATTGATACCGAATTTTCTGACATATTTGTGGGTGGTTCCTGACCTACAAAAATTATATGTTGTAGTTGACATTTTAAAATAACTATATGAATTTCCTTGGATGTTAATTTTAATGTTTGATGCCTCAGAAAAATTAGAAATCGAAATGAGGTAGATGCTGACCTTATTGAAACTCAAGCAATAAAGTTGTCTATTTTATTAACATATTGAACTAGCCTTTGAAATTTTTACACGAAGTTAATAACATATTGAAATATCACTGTGAATTTTATTGTGCATTGGTTCAATCATTTGCTAGGGTGAAAAATTATGAGAACTCTAGTCTAAGCTAATTGGTGGTCCCACCCTAATTTGTACAATTTATGGAAGGAGTTAGAGAGCTCCGTTTGTATTGAAATTTTTATGGGACCTTATGGACACATTGAAGTGTCTTGGGTAATTTTTATAGCCTCTGAATTGATTGTTTGAGGGGCAACATAATTCGTGTTACAATGGTGTAAAATCTGCCATTATGCTGGAAATGCAACAATGCTTTGAATTGATGAAGTAATGGAATTTTTGGTTCTAGAATAACATGAGTACTTGATGTTACCTTTTTGGCTGTATGTCTTATGACATATGAATGCATACTAGATAATTTAAAAGGTTGATTTATAAGATACAAATGAGAATTTCGTTGTGAATGGATGCCTGTATGTGTTTTATGCATGCAGTGAATGATGTACTGAATTAAATTCTATGATCCCAAGAAACTTGAGATCCTCTTGACTTGTTAAGGGCAAATAATGAAACATGAGATCCTCTTTGACTTGTCAAGGGCAAATAATGACACACGAGATCCTTTTGACTTGTCAAAGGCAAATAGAGTGAATAAGATCCTTTTGACTTGTCAAAGGCAAATGGAGTGGATTGAGATCCTTTTGGCTTGTCGAAGGCAAATAGAGAGGGATGTGATACTTTTGATTCATCAAGGAAAATCAAAGATGAATTTCATTACATTGGGCATATACATATTTGTGTATATTGGTTCTTCTTGGTTGCCATAACTTACTATGAGTATGATCTGAAGTAGAGGTGTATTAAGTGATTGGTTTTTCTTAAAAGTAACCCACTTCGAAAAGATAGATTTTGAACTTTAAAAATGAATAGTCATTATGTAATGCATGATCACCTTTTGTTAAATAAATGGAAGTGGCTGGGGCGGTAACGATGACATGAACTTCAGTATATGTTTTGGGGGACGCCTACGAGAATTTTAGAATTCTCACCCCTATGTATTTGTTTTTTTGTGTCGTCCCAGGTTGATCTAGAAGACGTGAGGCCTAGGAGAAGATCAAGTGGATTTTGCAGTAGTTAGTAGAGAACTTGTGTTTTTTTGTACTTAAGTGTATGTATATGTTTGTAAACATAAGAGATAACGATGTACTAAAGCCCTTAGAAGAGCTTCCTTTTGTACTTGACTTGTATTAAATAAATAAGTTGTTTCTAGCTATATATCTCGATAGAACCACGAGTTAGTTAACACGTAATTCGATCGACCCTTATTATAGATAATCAAGAAAGGTCCGCATAATATAAGTAACAACTCTTGAGTATGATACCATGACTTAAGGATGAGGTTGTACTTGGGAGGATGTTACAACCAATACGTCTATGGACTCATAAAATCGCCAAAGAAGTCCTTATTCTTGCCTTCCCTCTTTATCTCACCTAAGCCTTGTCTCTGTTTTCCCATATGTTCAAACATACACAAGTGAAATTTATACATGTTCTTTTATATAGTTGCATCATGTACTTCCTTTTCTTTTCTCAAAGGTCAACGTACATCACATGTAGGCATTCAATTATATTAAAGGCTTATTCATGCCTCATAAGCAAGTATTTGAAATGATTAGCATGCATTCATATGCCATATACTTGGACTAGATATCATTCTATCACTAATTCATGCCATTCTTACCATTCCTACCCTGGAGATTTACTATTCTAGTTACAACATTTAATTTCCACATCAAACAGCCATTTCAAGAGCCATAAAAATTCTCCATGACACTTAAATATGTCTAAGAGACCCTATAAAAATTTCATAGCAAATGGAGCTCTCTAACCCTGTTAACTAAATTGTACAAATTTAGTGGTCAAAGATCACTTATTCAAGCTGAGACCAGGGTTTTTATAATTTTTAAACCTAGAAAATGATTGAATTAACTCACAATAAAATTTGCAGTGATAATTCAATATATTAGCAACTTCCTGTAAAAATTTCAAAGTGTAGTTATCGCTTTAGTTTCAACAATCAAGACAGCATTTAGCCCTATGTCAATGTTCAATTTTTTTAAGGGTATACCCCAATGCCCAAGAAAATTCATGTAGTTAGTTTAAGATGTTAGCTTCCACATATATTTTTCTTAGTTCATAAACATGACCACAAATAGGTCTAAAAATTCACAAAAATTTACTGTTTGCAACCAAATGAAAATCCAGGAGCCGAGTCAAAATTTCTTTTGATAAAAATGATTTTCTAACACCATCCAAACACACCACCAAAAGTAATACATCAATATGAACATAATATCAACCAATATAACTAGAAATTTCGGTCCTAACTCAATCAGAACTCATCAAAATAAATTTGAAAGGAAAAGGCAAAGAAAACCCTACTTTTAGTGACTTAATGAATCCTTGGTCCCAAGGTGCTCTAAGGTTGCTTTCTTCCACCCAAAGCTCCCCAAATTAACCCCAAATCCTTCCTAACTTAGTGAGGGTGAGGTAGCAAGGTAAGGTTTGGTGAGAAATAGAGATTTTAATTGGTTAGATTTGTAGGGATTAAGGTGTAGAACAAGTTTAGTGAAGGAGCTTTAAAGTTTCAACAACTCTAGGCTAGTGTTTATGTGCTTAGAACTCAAGATCAAGCTCTTGAAGTTGAAGATGGTGGCTAGTTCTTCTTCCTCCTTGTTGGCTGAAATTTTAGTGGCTTAGAGAAGAAGTTGGGTGTGATACTTATCTTGTAATTATGAGTGAAAAATCTTATGATATAAATGGTTAATTAATGATGTAAGAAGGTAAAATGAATGGTTAGGATTTAATCTTGGAATCCAAGATTAAATCTTGGCCTTCCACTTGTCTTAAATGGATATACATTATCCATTGGTGGTGATTAAAACATCTTTTGGTGTTAAAAATCACACATCGAAATTTCATTGAATAGATAAACATTGTACCTGATTATTGATATTACCCGAAATTTAATTCTATGTATAAAATTTTCATTTCTAACTATTTCTAACCTTATCCCTATGTTTTCTCAGTTTCGGATATCTCTGGGTCCCAAATCTAGGATTACAGCTCCGACGGCCCTGCTGGCCCACAAAATACTATTCACTTTTTTTTTGTTCATTCATAGGGTCGTTCTCATCATTACTATGTTTTTTAGAATATTAATATTCTCATTAACAAAGCCTAAACTAATTTCTAAAGAAAATTAGAGTGTTACACTATGGGGCCTATAGTCAATATTCATGCCTGGTCTTTTTTTTTTAGGTCGTCCATTGGGCTTCATCATTGCTAAATCTATTAGATTTTTAAAATTCTCATTAATAAAATTCAAATTAATTTTTTGAAACAAATTTTGAGGTGTTACATGTTTCTTGAGGGTGAATAGCCAAACATGAAGAGTAAATATGGTAGGTGATATTATTTTATCTTAAATTAGGTATAATGTTTATCTAATTTAATTTTTAATTTCATTCTTTTTAAAAAATGAAGTGGATGGCTATGATTTGGTCTTGTTAGTCAAGATTGAATTTTGGGCATTCACTTGGCTCAAGAGGATTGCATTATCTAAACTTAAAGGTTAAGCTATTTTTCACTATTAAAAATCGCACATCGAAATTTTATCAAATGGGCAAATCACCATACTCGAGAAGTCAAAATATTATTCAAAGGTAATCCCAGGCCTAATATTCTATCCTAACCTTTATCCTATTCACCCTTGGCTTCAGGTATTTCCAGTTACCATTCTAGGGTTATGATTGCTCCTACAGAAACATAAAGTTTCTATTCATGCCTAGCCCAAAAATTCTTTTTTTTTTTCTACTCATCTATTAGGTCATACTCATTGTCACTACATCTATCAAAATACTAAAATTTTTATTAATAAAGCTTAAATTAATTTATGAATAACTTTAGGGTGTTAGGTTTACCACCTTCTACTCTCAACTTGAAGGAACCAAAGAAACTTGCATCTCCTTCGTTATTAAAGGGTTTGGCATTGGCATTACACCCATCGGACTTGTAGAGATCATCAATGCACCCCATGATGGACTTATTTGCTTACCCTACAGGAACTATTATAAAAAAATATAGCCAATGAAAGAGATATTTCTCAAGCTTTAACCGATTCCAGTCCACATGATAAATGAAATAAACACTATGCTCGCTCCTAAGCTAGAACAGGATTATCTGTTGTCCATTCTCATTATTACCTAGACTAGAGAGCACAAATGTCTTAATTGTATAGCATTCTATGCTATTATTCTGTTTATTAACCAAGAGAAAGGTGAATATATCAAGATTGATTATGAATAGTGCTATAGCCAAAGAGAGAAGAAAAACCATTGTTGTTCCATATGTGATTTTGTTAACGAGAATTTTTCAAAAGATTAGGTATCCATTGGCTGATGAATGATGAGTACATGGTGGGGACTAAGTTCACAATGAACTCATTCAAGCCAATAAGGACAATAAGAAAATAGCCCATAAAGCAAGTCCCAAGGAAACCAGCCTACAAAAAGGAAAGAGAGAATAAAAGAAAAAGGAAACGAAGAAGAACAAGAAAAAGGAAGAGAAAACTTCTTCTTCCCTTAAAGTTAGAGAGTAGAAGAGAGGACTATAAGGAAGCCCAATCAGAATATGTGCTTATCATAAACTTGAAAAGAAGAACCAACGATAGAGAAGAAGAAGCAGACGATGGAAGAAGAGACTTTAGAAACTGAAATATTCTTTAGAAAGTGAAAAGCCTCAAGAAAAACCTAATAAACTTCCCATCAGAATATAAGAGATTGAATGGAAGCTTAGAAGCCTTCCCAAGGGTGTGTCCAGAGGTTCACTTATTTTGAAGGAACAATTAGCTCTGGAACAAGTTGGCATAGTGGTAGAAGATGAGTCTGATTCTGATGAAGAGTAAATTAAGGACATCCTTAGAGAAAGGAAAACTCTGCAAGAAAAGAGAAAAATGGAGGAGGCTTAGAAAGCTCAGCAAGCCAAAGGAATTCAAAGCTCTAATAGAAGTCAAAGTGTTGCAGTTTTTGAACATTTTGTGTCTACCAATGAGCAACCCTCAGGCCCAATTTATGAGAAATTGGCTACACCTCATTTCCCATTTCTGTTGCTACTCCTAAATCCTAACAACTCTCTAAGATGGCTTCAAAATTTAGTTCAAAAAATGGTCTAAAACCTCCACTTGGCATCAATGCTGTGATTGATAAAGCAATCCAATAGTCCAAGGAGCCTAAGAAGTTAATTTCTAAAGGTGATGAGGACCAAATGTCCTTGAGTCAGATACTCAAATTTGTCACAATGCATTAGTAAGAAGAAACTTCTCATGTTGAGGGGGAGGGCATAAAGGAATTGAATCTTTACATGAATGAACTTTCAACAACCCTGGAGCTTATTACTAAAGAACTAGAGGAGCTTGAAGAGCCAGAAAATCCAAATTGTACTTTTTTCCTAAAAGGTATGCCCTAGCCTCAACCATCCGTTGAAATCATCTATCTGGAAGAACAAAAAGCTTTAGAAACAAAACTAGAGCTTGTTAATGAACCTATTGCTTGGCAGAGAAGGAAGTATCTTAGAAACCTCAAGGGTGGTGACATAGTTCCACTAAATTTATCTAATGAAGAAGCTAATGAACAAGTTGCACCCATCAACAATCCTTCATCATTCACAAATTCTCAAAGCCTCCTACAACCAAAGAGACTTAGCTGCAAGATTGGATAGAGTTGAAGCCACTAATAGAGATCTTGGAGCTCAAATGAGAACACATGAGGATCTACTACTATAGATTCTTAATGAAATTAAGGGTCTAGAAAGAGTGGCCAGTGATAGTGTGACTTTGTGCACTCCTTTTGCTTATGAAAAAAAGGAGAAAATTCCTAATGAGAAATCTTTTGCACAATAGTTAAAGAAGTCACTTATGGAGGGGGAGCTTCAGAAAAACCTTCAATTTCTCATGCATATCAAAATCTTTTGGATATATTTTTTGTTCAAGTTTATGTCATATCTCTTTGAACTATTTTATGATTTCCTTTATCAATATCATATTTCATTGTACATTGTGTCTTTTTGTTTATGAAATAAAATCTAATGTTTCTCTAATTAATTTGGATACACTATGCTGAATATTATGTTCTATAACAAGATTGTATCACAAATTATTGTCATATCTGATATATTTTACACATGTTAGTTTCTGATATATTTTTTTATGAGAAATTTACAAAATTTTGATCACAATAGGAAACTTTAAGAAAGCGATCTTTTTGAAAAGTCTAAGTTGTAAGCAAATTTTTACTAAGTTTTTGAAAGAAAGTTTCTCTAAGTCTCTGAACATTAGAGAAATATTCTTTCAACCATTCTCTAAAGGATTTTCTCAAAATTTGGTTTATCATAAAAAGGGGGAGATTGTTAACTTCAAAACCCTTGAGAAGCAATCACGACTTGATTGACAACAAAGTAAATTTTGGTAAAATGTTTTGAAGAAAGGACTAATGGTTTGCATAAGTTTCTTTAGTGCTTAACAGAAGTAATTTATTTCTTAATATATTGTTCATATTATCATGATTTTACATGATAGAAATCTCATTCAAAGAGATTCAAATTCTTAAGAATATGAAAAATAGCTTAGAAAGTGAATTACAATATGTAAGAAACTTAAGAAAGCAAGCTAGAACATCAAAAAGTGAAACTTGGAGCTTTAGAGACTAGTCTGAAGATGACAAAAAGTGCCATGTCAGCTAAGAAGACTCTTTGTCATGATCATATCAAGTTCACCTTCACCATATCTGATCATGGTCATATTTAGTGAAGTTAAATTCTCTCTAAAGATCATCATTCATCTCAGAAATAAGCTCAATTTAAATATAAAGAGCTCAGAAAGTGTAGAAGTACATTAGAAACTACATGAGTCATTAGAACTGAAATGAAATTAAAATTTAAATGAAGTCAAAGCCTTAGAAAGTTATGATTGTGACGTATCAACTTTATTCTTAAAAGTTCACTATCCCAAGTGAAGTCTTTACAAGTATAGAAGTTCAAAAACCATATTCTATGTGATAGATATTGTTTGAAACTCCTTCAGAACCAAAGGACAATGGTCTTCTATACTGTAATAGTTGTCACTAACACAGTTAAGGTCACATGCCTAGAAGACTAAATTCTAGGACACCTAAAGTTTGGCCAACACATGTCCAGAGAAGAGAAGATCAAGGGGGCAATAGTCCTATTCAAATTCAAGTATAAAAGGAGAAAGCATTCAAACAAGAAATAAAACTTTTGTGCATAAGACTTTCAAGCATTCTTCACTTTTCGATGTTTTATTCTAAATCATTTTCAATTTCTCATAGGAAAAATCTTCTTTCTTGTAATCATTATCTAGCATTCTTCTTTAGAAGATTATAAAGAAGTCTTTCAAGTATATTCCTTACACATTTCTTTATCCTAGGAAACTTGAGTATATTTGTTGCAGCGATAAACACCAAACTCATATCTTTTGTATACTGATCTAGTAGTGATCAAGAGTAAGATTAGCTTGGAGAGGCTAAGATCAAAACTATTTGTGAATGAAGGTTGACTGTACAAATTGTTCACTATAAATAGATTGAGAAAGCTAGTAAAAAGAATATATGAGTTTCTCAGGTAGAAAAAAAAGTTGATAGTGGAATTTAAGGGTTTAGTTGAGAACTAGTATAAAATCATATGTGTGATATTCTTATCTCTTTTCCTTTTTTAATTGTTGTGTGTTTTTCTCTACAGTTGTGTGTGATACTAAAATTGTTCTAATATCTTTTTGAAGTTATTTTAAGTCTTAGGACACTTTAGAAAATCATTTTCTAAAGTTAACTAAGTCATGTTTTTCCGCTGCCTTCAAGTTTGAACACTTGATAGATTTTTGTTTTAGTTTCAAAAAGTAAAAAGTTTTTGAAAGCATGATTGAACCCCATTCTCATGCTATCTCTTCACCTACAAAAATCTCTATGCATAGTTGGAGCTTCATGTAGAGTGAGATCTTCAAAGCATTCTTCTAGATCTCTAATGCTCTGTTGAAGTCGTTCTTTCTTTCGCTGAAAATGATATCCTTCTGTTGTCAAAAGAGTATATCCAAGGAAGATTCCATGGTCATATTTTGGATCAAACTTTGCAAGTTTATCCTTGGTGTTAAGGATAAAACACTCAAAATAAAAAACATAGAAATGAGATGTGTTGAGTTTTTTTCCTTTTCATAATTCATATAGGGTCTTCTTCGGATTGGTGTAATGCCTCAAGTCCACATATCCTTCGATAAGCCTAATATAGACTTAGAGTATCTCGAAACCTATCCAGGTGGCGGACTTGTTAGCTCCAAAACCCTTCAGAAAACTGTAGTGCTAAATGTTTTGAGTGACAACAAACCAATTTCATGAAAATATTTTGATGAATGACTAATCTTTCTCTTGAGTTTCTTCAATACTAAACAGGTTTATTCACATTAGGATGTATGTCCTTAAAACAAGGTTATTTTCATAATAGCATGTGCAAACATGATTAATCTCATTCAAAGAGATTAAGAACATAAAAGGGAGTGAAAAATAATCCTTGAAATGGACGTTATTATGCTCAATGCATGAAAGAATATTTTCAAGAACAAGAAATCAAGATGAAGACCTCAAAAGTATCCTACAACTTTAGAAAGTAACATTCAAGTGAAGATTTCAATCCATCTGAAGCAAAGAGTGGTTACCACCTTCAATCATCATTATCATAATATTTCATTTCCAACAAACCCTGATTAAAGACTAGAAGATCAAAAGGAATGTCCAGGAAATTAATCTAGCGCTTCAGAAAGCACATTCATTGTAAACGGTGCACTTTATAGAAATGGCAGGAAATTCAAATTTCAAATTAAAGTCAAACTTAGTCAAGGATTGATAATGACATCTTATCTATAACTAGGTCAACCATCCCAGTTTCTAGAAGAAAAATTTTAGAAACCTTGTTCAAAAAGCAAAAATAATTTCTGAAGATGGACTCAGAAACGTCTATTAGACAATGGTCTACAACTGTAAAAGTGGCTCTAACACGCAGGCTACTTTTCTAGACTATATTTCAAAGACACAAGAAGAGATCAACACATGTCACTAGAAAACAGATCAAGGGTAATAGTTATTTATGAGAGATCAAGTATAAAAGGAGATCATGTTCTTACAACTCAAGACTTTTGGATATCATTTTGAAAAGCTCTCAGAACACAAAACTTCCTTTCATCTTCTGTAAAGTTAGTACAACATGTAATCAATTTCATTCTTCTTGTAAAAATCTTCTTTCTAAGATTCTTATTAGATAACACATTCTTCTAAGGAAGAATAATTAGAAAGAAGTCACCTAAGTTTTCATCTCGTACACTATCTCATCTTAAGAAAACTTGAGTGTTTGATAGTTGGAGTGAACAAACCCACAAAAATTATTATACCATGATCCAGTAGTGATCATTGTGAGGTAGCTTGAAGAGGCTAGTCAAGGACTACTTGGAAGTGACAGGAGAGTAAGCTTCATGTGAGATAGCTTGAGAAGGCTATAAAAATACTATCTAACTTTCTCATGGTTAAGAAAAGGTTGATCAGTGTAACTCAAAGGCTATAGAGAACTGGATATAGAAGGTTGGTCAAACTATTATAAAATCTCTTGTGCAGTATTTCTCCTTCCTTGACTCTATTTTATTTTCTATTCTCTATTATTTGTCAAAGCTTTTCTGAAAAACCAATTTATATTAGTTTTCATATATAGTTGTTTTAAGTTCAGAAAGTTACTTTTTGAGACTCACTAGCATCATTCTGCTATGCTTCAAGTTTCATTTGATACTATTTGTTTAAGTTTTTTAGAAATAAAAAAGATTAAGTATAGTCAAAGCATGATTCAACCCTCTTTTCTTGTACATTTTTCAACCTATGGGACTAACACCTAAAATGCAGAAACAACAACCATTTATGCAGATAGACTTGCCATGGCAAGGTACCCTTTCGTCATAGCAAGGGACTCACCATGGACCCCTTCCGTAGCGAGGGACTCTCCATGGCCAGGTACCCCCTCGCCATGGCTAAGTACCCTCACCATGGCTAGTGAAGTGCTAAGACATCTTGACCACTATGACCATTACCTTTGCCACAAGGAGACCCCCATACAGAAATTCCCTAAAAATGATGCAGTTTCATTAAGTGTCCTCCTCACATAATAAAAACCCTCTCTACATGTTGATATCCCAAAAATATGAAACCTTAGTTTCTAAACCTCCTCTTCCATCTTTCACTACTTTCCTCCTCTAATCCTACCTCCTTCAAGCTTTAAGGTAAGGATTTGTTCATGATTTATGTTGGTTTCCTCTCTGTTCCTCCATGTTTATAAGTTAGGGTGTTTATGTTCACAGTTGTTGTCAAGTTTGAGTACTCTTCCATTGTTTATAGAGTTGTTCATGAATAGGTTTAAGCTCTTTGATTTAATTTTGGCCATTGTGAATAGTTTATATACAAACATGAATGTAGAAATTTTACTATATGAATATTCTTTTAAATTATGCCAAGTTAAAAAAAAACTATGATTTTACAACCTTCCATGAAAATGCGTGACTTTTAGAAAATACATGGGACCATAGTTAATGTCTATATGTCATTTATAAAATTATATCTTTTAACTACTTCAAGTAAATTATGAAAAGAAAGTATTTATTCTAGAAAATCAAATGTGATCTATAAAAATGATGGAAAACACTAAATTGAGATTTCTAGCTTTGAGATTTTAGCATGTTGACTATGAGTGATATTTGGATAGGAATTAGAGAGACATAGCTGTGAGTTAATGATAATAAATTCGTTAACCTTGGTACCATGACACCCGTGAGGGCAACTACTCTTCACTTAGATTTGTCCATGAGAGGTACGGTTTACGAGGAACTATTAAAATCTTAGTTAGGTGTTTTTGTTCGGGAGACTGACCATCACCTATAAAAAATTCTTTAGCAATTCTGTCTCATTTTAATTCCTTAGAAAAATTATTATGCTATCTTATGCTTTACATGAAACTAATATTAGTGCTATTATTATGTATTATGTATAGAAATGATATTTTTTTAATGTTGCATTACTATCCTTGTACTTTTCTTATTGTCCCATATATGGTTATGGGTGAGAATCTGCCTAATGAGTTTTAGATGAAACTTACTCATCCTTTTCCTTTTGAAAATATAGTTGGCAGGAGTAATCCTAATATCTCATCTTAGTAGATGCTAATTTTGTTTTAGGGTAAGCTTCACTTTGGAGTGGAGTAATACTTTTTAGTTATGTTAATAGTGCTCCATTAAATTCAGGACAGGACTTATGGATCATGCATTTTTATATTTTTATTATGTTATTATTTGAGGATTTATGAAAATTACAAGTGAAAGATTTTATGACCCTTTATTTTACCATTTGGATAATGTTCGTGGATTATTTTATGACTCATATGAAACGTGTTTATCTAGTTATTATTTAAATTATGTTTAATAAAAAATTATAAAGTCTTATGCATGTTATATCATATAAGGGCTTGGATCGGTTTCCTCGTGCCATTCACATTCTCAAATCGAGTCTTGACAAAGTGTTGTCAAAGTCATAGTTTCCATGCATAGTCCTGGAGCAAGTGTCCACAAATAGCATGTCGTTTATGTAAATGGAAGCATGTCCATTTGCACTAACACAACACTATTTGATGCCTTTCGAATGAGTCAGTCATATCTAGGTTCTATGAGTCATATCCTTTCTTCATGCGCTTTATCTTACCTCGTGTGCTTACCTTTCTTAGGAGTTATCATGCCACTTTTGAGATGTACCCCTTTACATCGTCACTTGGCAAGTAGCTCTTCTAGAACTAGTGTTTGCTTTAGGGTTCTGCATCAGGTAATGGCCAACCTCTCTAAAGTGTTGGGTAGGCAAGCCAAGGCTGCAATATGTCAACCTCCAGTCCAGCCTATGGTTTAGCAACTAGTCTGAGACCCACATGACTTGGCCTTGGAGCAATTTAAAAAGATGGATCCATACACTTTCCAGTCGACTTACAACGGAGGACCTCCAGAAGTTCTTAAGGGAGACTAAAAAGATTACTAGAGTGATCTACTATTCACCTGAGAAAGAAGTAGAGTTGCCTGGCTTCTACTTGGGAGGTCAGGCAAGCTTATGATATGAGTAGTTCCTTCAAGGGCATGGTGATCCAGGACGCACTGTCCTAGGATAGTTCAAGGTCGTATTCTTGAAGAGATTTCTTTTGGATAGTCAAAGGGCCCAAATGGTGAATGAGTTCTGGAAGCTTAGGATGACTCCAGGGATGTCAATGGCAGAGTATGATGAGAGATTTACCCACTTGGCTTTGTGGCTTCAAGCATGTTACTTACGATAGATAGAGTGGAGCAATTTGTTCAAGGGCTACCCAAGGATATGTTTGTTAGTCTCAACCACACATTGGGGTTATGGATTATGCTCAGGTAGTGGTTATAGTGATTGTTTTGGAAAATGGCTTGGCAAAGAGTAGGGCATTGATTCAGCCCAGGAAGAAGGCCAAGTTTCGCTCCTTCTCAGGCGTAGCGGGTCAAGCAAGAATCACCATCAGATATGGCAAGGAGGGGCCAATCGAGGAGGGTAGCCTTCTTAGAACCCACCTCAACAACCTCTATCACTTCCAGACATAGAATAGAGAACGTTGTCAACTTCATTGGCAGAGTTTTCAGTCTTATCTAGATTGTCAAACATGTGGGAAGAGGCATTTGGGCCAGTGCATGGGAGATTCTACAACTTTTTTTATGTGTGGCCACATGACGAGGGATTATCCCATGATTGGGAGAGCTTCTAATCAGGGGTTAATGAACCTACCATGATAGCACCATCCTATTAGTCAATGACCTGAGAGGCCTCTTTTACTCCGTGGGCGAGGAGCTAGGGTAAAAGTTTAGGAGATAGGGACCAGGTGCAGAGGCCAGGGTAATAGGGGACAACGCTATATGTTCGCTTTTACGGGCCATGATGTACAAGCATCCAATGCAATTATGACGAGTATTATGATAGTTTGCTGTTTTCAAGCTATGTGTTTGATCGACCTAGGGTCTACGCATCTTATGTGTCCCCATTCTTTATCATATGGTTTGAGAGATTCGCTTCCAATTTAGATGAGCCATTCTTTGTTGGGATGCCTTTAGGAGAGCCTCTCTATGTGTAGTCAGTGTATTGATCATGTGAGATCAAGGTTTGTGCCATGGATACACTAGCAGATCTCATAGTGTTAGACACAACCAACTCTTATGTTATCTTGGGCATAGATTGGTTAGCTTTATGCCCTGCAATGGTAGACTTTTATACCAAGACAATAAGGTTTAACATTTAGGGAGGTACATCACAATAGTTCCAAGGTACAAGTGGATTAGTTCCTACAAGTTTGATTTCACCTTTGAGTGCCTTGCGGCTTATGGTTGAAAAAAGTTAGGGTTTCTGGCTGTAATTAGAGATGTGGAAGTAAAGGCACCTAGTTTGGGTTTGGTTCTAAGTGTTTGTAAGTTTCCAAACATGTTTCTTGATGACCTGTTGAGAATGCTACTGGAGAAAAAAAAGTTGAGTTTAGGATAAAGCTTGAGCTTGGAGTGAGGCCCATCTTTATGCTTTTACATCGCATGGCGCAGTAGAGTTGAGGGAGTTGAAGGACCAATTACAAGAGTTGCTTGATAAGGGGTTTATCTGCCGAGTATCTCGTCTTTGGGTGCTCTAGTATTATTTGTGAAGAAGAAAGATAGGATAATGAGGATGTGCATAGATTGTAGGTACTTGAACAAGGTGATAGTGAAGAACCAATACCCCTTGCCTCACAATGATGATTAGTTTGATCAGCTCTAGGGGTAGTGTGTTTTTTAAGATTAGCTTTCACTCTAGTTACCATCAGTTGAAGATTAAGGGTGAAGATGTATGAGGACAGCTTTTAGGACTCGCTATGGAAACTATGAGTTTTTGGTGATGTCCTTTAGGTTGACGAATACCTTTGCAGCCTTCATGGATCTGATGAATAGAGTGGCCAAGCCATTCCTACATCACTTTATCATTATCTTCATTGATGACATCCCGGTGTATTAGGAGCAAGAAATAGCATGAGCAACATCTAAGGTTAGTCCTGGAGACATTGAGGAGAACCAATCATACGCTAAATTCTCTATGTGTGAGTTTTGGCTTGAGCATGTTGCGTTTCTTGGGCATATATTGTCTAAGGATGATATCTTGGTGGACTTGAAGAAGGTTAAGGCCGTGAGCAATGGCCAAGGCCTTCCAAGGTCTCTGAGGTTCATAGTTTCTTGGAGCTAGCAAGATATTATAGGAGGTTTGTTAAGGACTTTTCCAAGATAGAAGCACCGCAGGGTTAACCCAAAAAGTGTCAAGTTCCATTGGATAGATGAGTATAAAGAGAGTTTATAGAATGTTCAAGGGTTGTTTGACCACAAAGTAAGTTTTGGTGCTACCTTCCAGGACAGGTGGGTTTTTGTATTCTGTGATGCTTCAATGGTTGGACTTGGCTATGTCCTGATATAACATGACTAGGTTGTAGCTTACACCTCATGGCAACTCAAAATGCATGAGTACAATTACACCATTCATGATTTAGAGATGGCAATGACGAAGATTGTTGCTACCTTCTCAAATTAAAATTAAAATAATAAAATTAATTTAAAATGTTGAATGCACCAAGGTTCTGAAAAAAATTGACAAAGGGTCGGCAAGGGTTCAGAGGTTCAAAGGTTCAATTGGTTCCAGAATATAACCGGTATATAATAAAATATGTATTTATATAAATATATAAAAATATAAAATAAAATATATGTCATAAAATAACTAAAAATTAAATTAGGCATCAATAAAACTCATAGATCATAACATAATTCATCTCTTAATTAAAATAAACATTATCTATATGGATCAAATCTCTCAGGTTACTACTTCCCATATTAAAAAGAAAAAAAAATTAAGAAATATAAAATTTTAGGCTTTTTTTTTTTAAAAAAAAACCCCAAAATAATGAAATTTTGCATTTTTTTAGCAAAAAAACAAAAAAAAAATAGTTTGAACCGGTTTTTTGGCCTCCGTTTTCCAGTTTTGCCGGTTTTCCGCTCCGGCTGTTCCCGGTTTTGAGGTCTTTGCAAAGCGGTTTTAGGTCCAACAACAGGACGGAGGGTGGGTTAAAGGTTGGACAGCCGCCCGGTTCCGTTTTAGAAGAATGGAATGCACCAAAACTGTAGTTAGGATGTAACTCGGGCTATCTCTTATGGAGGCTATGTCACTTAGTTGGAAATTTGGGGCTTTGAGAATTAAAATTGAGACAATTAAAAATAAGTGGGGAAAATCAATAATTAAAGGCACTAGTGCAATGTATTCCTCGGATTGGAATTAATTACCATGGACGAAGTATTGAACACATTAATGGCTATTGGTAATCACTTACTAGTAATTATACTAATGATCAAATCGACCTCTAGCATTTGACCAATGCAAATAACTAGCAAATGGAGTCCAATTTATTAGAAATTATATTGATTTAATGTATCAATTGCTATAGCCTAACCCCCAATTGAAAAGTTAATTTTGATGTTCTCCCTTAAACATAAATCAATTGATTAATCAATTTATGCCCAAAAGGTTCCCTAATGACAATCGCCAATTTATTTATTCTAATAAAAATTGTAATAATCACAACAATAATTATAAGAATAGAAACTAAAGAACATTTAGAAAACTAATACATTCAATAGCAAAAGAGGTCTCAAATATCACCCAATTTATACAGAAACCCTTACACTAGTAAGAAAAACTATTCCAACTCTAGAGGATTACAACAATGAATTAAAAGGAGTACCTGAAGACAATAATAATAATCCTTATGAAAATCTCCAAGAACAAATCCAATTCACTAAAGGAAATCCTAGGGAGAGAGAATTGAGAAGAAGAAAAGGTAGAAAGATGAAGAGATGAAGAGCGAGAGAATCCTAGCTATTAAAACTCTAAATCCAAAACTAGGGTATGCACAATTCCCTTAAATATTGCTCTCTAAAATAGCCAAAGTGGGGCCCAAAATAGAGTTAATCATCTGCTAATTGCAATAGTCACACGAGCGTTGTAGCACTAAAATGAGTAATATAATGCTCACTAGAACCTTTTGACGGTGCACTTCTTCTGATGACTTCGTAAAGCACTGCACACTCATTTCAGAGCTATAGCACTAAACAAAGAGTGGTTCTTTGCTTCTTTTCTCCACTTATGCAACCCTTTAGCTCCAAGTTCACTCCAAAGAATTCCCAACCTTGTTCTTGGTATTTTGCACTCAATCCAAAGCTCCTATATACAAAATCATACTCAAAGACGAGTTAAACGCAACAAGCTCTAATCCAATAATTATTCTAAAATCAGTACAATAGTCAATGATTCTATAAAAAATACACAATGAGGACCAACTTAAAATCCTAATTATTTACATCAATAACTCAGTTAAACTTATACAAAAAGCTAAGATGCATAAATGTCCCTTATCAGACTTCATGATTTTTACCTTGAAGATTTAAGGGCATTACCTATAAAGAGATACTTATGAGATCTTCATGAATCACAAAAGCTTGAAGCACATCTTTCGCAGAAGGACTTGAATCTCAAGCAGCATTGATAGTTAGAGTTGCTAAAAGACTATGATTTCATGATTTCTTATCACCCAGGCAAGGTGAATGTAGTGGAGATACTTTGAGCAAGAATTCTATGGGCAATTTGGCTCATATAACACTTTTGAGGTAGCCGTTGATAGAGGATATCCATAAGTTGGAAGCAGATGGAGTCTAGTTTGGTCTTAAAGATTCAAGAGACTTTCTTGCACACATTAGGTCCTAGTTAACCCTGGTAGAGCAAATCAAGGCCCAATAGGGAGAGGATCCCAAATTGGTCAAGTTTATAGAAGATGTCCGCAAGGGGGAGAATATAGAGTTTTCAATTGATATGGAGGGTGTGTTACGTTTTGATGATCATTTGTATGTACCCATTGTGGGTGAGTTGAAGAGGAAAATAATGGAAGAGTCCCATAGCACATCACACTCAATTCATCGAGGCTCAACTAAGATGTATCAAGATCTAAGGCAATTGTACTAGTAGGAAGGCAAGAAGAGAGATGTTGGTGACTTCGTGACATGGTGTTTGGTTTGTCAATAAGTCAAGGGTGAGCACCAAAGGCCTACAGGTTTGCTTCAGTAGATACAGATTCTAGAATGGAAGTGGGAGAGGATAACCATGGACTTCATGGTTGGGTTACCTCAAACTACTAAGGGTTTTGATTCCATATGGGTGATAGTGGATAGAATGACCAAGTTGGAACACTTCCTACATGTGAATACCACTTTCAGTCAGCATAATATGGCCAATTGTTCATTGATAAGATAGGCAAGTTGCAAGGGGTACCAGTGTCCATCATCTCAAATAGACTATCCCAGTTCACTTCGCGATTTTGAAGGGCATTTCAAGAAGCCCTTGTGATGCTAGTAGACTTAACCATAGCTTTTCATCCGAAAATGAATAGCCAATCAGAGAGAACAATTTAGACCTTGGAGGATATGCTCAAAGCATGTGTAGTAGGAGTTGGTGTAATCATTTTTCATTGATTAAGTTTTCATACAATAATAGTTACCGCAAGTATCTAGATGGCACCATTTGAAGCTTTGTATGGGAGTTGTTGGGATAACCAGGAAATTTGAGCTTGGGGAAGGTAAGTCTAGCAGGACCTAGTTCAAGAAATCTTAGAGAAGGTCAAGCTAATTAGAGAGCGGTTGTTAGTAGCTTAGTCCAGCAGAAGTCCTATACAAATAGCCGACGTCGAGACTTGGAGTTTACAATTAGTAACCATGTGTTTCTGCAAGTGTCTCCAATAAAAAAGGTAGTGAGGTTCAGTAAGTAGGGCAAGTTGAACCTTCATTACATCAGCCCTTTTTGAGAATTTTCAGAGAGTTAGAGCTATGGCTTATAGGTTGGAACCATCACCCAATTTATTAGTTATCCACTTAGTTTTCCATGCCAGTATGCTTAGGAAATACATGCATGATGAGACTCACGTGCTAACACCGTAGGTGGTTCGTATTGAAGAGAGTTTGTCATATAAGGAAAAGCAGATTGCCATAATGGATAGGCAGATCAAGAAACTTCGGTTGAAGGTGTAACACCCTCCAAGTACAACATCATCCTTAAGCTATGACATTAGACTTAGAAGTTGTTATTAGCGGACCTTTTTTAAGTATCTAAAGTAAATGTGATCAAATCATCCAATAACTATTTCATAATTCTACTAATATATATAACAAAAAAACAAAGCATATATTGAATACAAGTTCAAATATAAGAAAAAACTCTTTTATGAGCCTTAATGTACATGTCTTTTCATATATATATATATATATATATGCAACAAAGTAAAACTAAGCAAGGTACTAAACTGTCAAGCTACTACAAATCAATTATTCCATGGTAGAAGCCTCATTGTTCTCTTGAGCAATCTAGAGACAACATGAGAACGCAAAACATATGGGGTGAGAATTGTGAAATTCTTAGTAGGGCATCCCCATAATACACAATACACAATAAAATCTATGTCATTTTCATCATCCCAACCACTTCGATTGTTTAAAAAATGTGATCATGCATTAAATAACAAATGTTCATTTTAAAGTTTAAAAGCATCCTTCCGAAGTAGATTTCTTTTAGCATTCAATCACTTAAGTTCACATATATCATAAGGCTCAAACTTAGAGTAAATAGTCTTAGACAAATAATTCAATATAATATGAGTATCATATGATAAATGCAATTACCTGTCTTTAGTGAGATTATCTTGACGTGTTTTTGAAGGGGATTTATATACATCTTTATCATCTTTACGTGCCCTGGGTACATCAAAGGGATCTCATCTTTTACATGCCCTTCGCATACGAAGGAGATCTCATCTTTACGTGCCCTTGACATATTGAAAGGATCTCTGATTTTACGTACCCTTGACATATGGTGGCTTATTCCACTCCAATGTAATAGATTGCTTATCAAGACTGCTCATTCCTATCCATGATCATCAGATTTACTTTCTCTAACTCTTACAGGTTTATTCCTAGTTTACTTTCCCTGACTTAGCGTCAAAGGATCTCTTAATTCATATTTCATGCTCCATGTCACATGCACAAGCACCATAATCATATATGCATAGCATCAACAACTAAGTTACATAATATTCACGATCTCAAGCCACAATCTCAATAATTCATGATTTCAAGCCATAATCTCAATCTTATTTTCATATAGGAGCAATTGTCATGAGCATTTCTCATTTACAAGTACATAATATCCTCAACAAACTCACATAGTATAAATGAGATCAACTCATCGAAATTTCATCATAGTTTCAACTAATTGGTATGCTATCCAGAATTTTAGTCTTGAAGAAAATTATGGCTAAATTACTAAACATCATCAAACTAGAGCAAAAAAATTTTAAAAAATAATTCAATATGTCCATGAAACCCTGTAAAAATCTTAGAAAAATAAGGTCTCTAGCTATATTAATAAAATTCTACAATTTTGGAGGCCAGTAACCACCTAAGTCACCTAAGTCCAACTAAAAGTCAGGATTCTCAATTTTATTACTATATCAAATGAAAAGATTAAATTCTATAAAAATTCAAGGTTGGAATTCAAATGTCCAAAATACCTTGTAAAAATTTCAAGTCAAAATTAGATCATTTGATATAGTAACAAAATTAAACAAAATCAATGCTACACAATTGACTATTCAGGCAGAAACCCTAACCGCTTGATTTTTTAATTTTTAAAAATAGTAAAAGTGGTCAAATGAACTCAGGAAAATTGCTGAAGATAACTTCATACTTAGGTTCATCATGTAAAAATTTTAGCTCAAAATCATATTTCCTATTAAGTGAGAAAAATCATATAATATCACCTACCTGATTAAAATTAAGTTTCCAACACACAACTCAAAACTTGTTTTCATAAAAAGGATTTTCTAACAATATCAAATCATTCCACCTATATATATATATATATATATATATATATATATATATATATATATATATATGATCATCTAATAAAACTAAAAATTTCAAGCTGAAACACTCAAATAATTCTAGAACCAGTTTTGCAAAGAAAAAGGCTAAAAGAAACACTACTTGTTGGTAGAAGTTCCTTTGCACTTGTCTTGATTTCTCCAAGTAGTTTTCCACCCAAAACCTCACCAAACTAAGCAAGATCATTTCTTTAACAAAGAAGGAAGTGGCATATTCTTAGTAAGGATGTGGGATGATGCTTTTAGGTTAGAATTGGAGGTATAAATGAGTAGATTAAGTTTTATAGTGAATGATCTGATCTTGTAAGTAATGGAAATGGAGTTTTTGAGGTGATTCATGAGGTTTTGTGAAGTTGAGACATTAAGTGGCTAAAAAGGAAGAAGAAGGCTGAAATTCTTGAAGGGAAGAAGAAAAAATATGTGATTTTGGTGTTATTGATATAAGAAAATATGTTAAAAAATTTTACCACAAAATTTTTTTATTTATAATAAAATTTAGAATTTTATGTTCTTGTAATTAAATCTTGATAAAGACAATGGGTGATCAATTCCTAGCCATACACTTGTCAAAGGTAGTAGGAAATTTTAATTACAAGTTTTATACAATGTAAGCAAACTGCACATCAAAATTTTACCGAACAGGTAAACACCATACCCAAGAAAATAGATACTACCGAAATTTAATTCAAGTATAGAACTCATTTAACCATTATCCTATTTTTTCTCTCCAGACATTCTCCTGGTCCCTACTCTAGGGTTTTTGCTATAACGGGCCTACGGGCCCATAAGATTACTATTCATGTCTTTTTCCTTAGAAGTTCTTATTATGACTAATTCTATCAAAATCATGAAATTCTGATTAATAAAGTTCAAATAAATTTTGGAATAATTTTGGGTGTTTCAGAAGGAGGTGGCCTAAATAAAAGTCATATAGAGGAACAATTTCGTGAGAAATAACTTGGGAAGGAAGAAGCAATATCAAGTATCTGAATAAGTATCTAATCTTTCCCATCTCAAGGTATGTTTGTTTAAGATTTGGGGACTAAATATCTTTTAAAGGGGGAAGTATGTGATGTCTAGGTCTGTGTCTTTAGATAAGCCTAATACAACCTTAGGGTATCTCGAAAGCCACCCGAGTGGCAAAGTAAACCCTAGAATGTAGAAATAGTAACCATCTATGTAGACAAACTCGGCATGGCCAACTACCCCATCGCCATAGCAATGGACTTGCTATTAGGGGTGGCAAATGGGGGGCGGGTTAGCCTATTTTGTTTATTTGGGTTGAAAGTGCCAACCTACCCTATCAAAAATGGCGGGTTGCAGGTGAACTTGGTGGGTCCAACCCATTTTGCCACCCCTACTCGCCATGGCCAGCATCCCCTCACCATGGCCAGCACAGATAGCCCCTGAAAGAGATGTGCTCAGACATCCTCATTGTAGTGAGCCTCCCTCACCACGGCAAGACCCCGATACCAAGAAACCCTAAAAATGGTGCAGTTTCATTAAGCGTCCTCTCCACACTATAAAAACCCTTCCCTAAGCATTGATACCCCTCCCCAAAATGTGAAATCCTTGTTCCCAAACCTCTTCTTCCACCCTTCACTCCATTCCTCCTTCAATCCTACCCTTTAAGCTTCAAAGTAAGGATTTGTTCATGGTTTACGTTGGTTTCCTCTCCATTTCTCCATGTTTATGAGTTAGAGTGTTTGTGTTCATAGTTGTTGTCAAGTTTGGGTACTTTTCCAATGTTCATAGAGTTATTCTAGAGAGGTTATAGTTTCATGGGTTTTGTTGCTTCCATTACAGACATTGGTGTTAGTCCTACTCTCTAAAGCTCCGGTGGTGTTGACACTGGAGGCAGAAAGCACATGAGAAGGAGGGTTGAATTGTGCTTCCCTTTTTCTTTCCTTCTTAGCTTCTTAAAAGCTTAAGCAACATACTATCAATATTGCTATCAAGATATGAACTTGAAGTGTAGAAAATGCTTTAGTTACTTTAGAAAGCTACTTTTGGAACAACAGCAAGTATGATAACAACATGTGTAAAAGATTTAAAGATAACACAGAATAATAAAAGTAATGAGGAATACAAAGGAGTTAAAGGAGAGAGATATTGCATAGAAGTTTTTATCCTGGTTTAGCCAACCTGGATACATCAAGTTCTCAACAATTAAGTTCCACTAAAACCTTTCTCAACCCAAGAAAGAAAAAAGATAATCTTTATAGTAGCCTTCCCATGCTCTTACCTGTGACCAGGAGCAAACTTTACTATCATAGACCGAGTAGTATTTGACCAACCTCTCCAAGCTCTTACTTGTGACTAGTAGCTAACCCTTACCGTCACAAATCGAGAAGTATTTGACCAGCCTCTCAATCTAAACCGTGATCAGGAGTTCACTTCTCCTCACGTTGCAAGTAGTCTTTTCTTGGACTTTCCAAGCTATCTTACACCAATCACTTTGGATCGAGGATACATAGGTTTGTGTTTGGGTTTGCCACTCAAATTAACTTACACTCAAGTTTCGTAAGATGAACAATAACAGACTGGGAAAACTTGAATGACTTCTTTCTAAGATTCTTCCTAAGAAGAACATATGATCTACTAAGGACGTAGAAAGAAGATTTTTATAAAAAATAAAACTAATTAGAAGATGTAATGAACTTTACAAGAGATGAGGAGAAATTTTCATGTTTCAACACTTGTATAACATCCAAATCTATTTCTTTGTAAACACAATATCTCTATTTATAGATGGTCTTCATTTATGATTGTTGCCCTTGATCATTTGTCCAAGTGACATGTGTTGATCATTTGTTTGTGTCTTGAAAAAGCGTCTAGAGGAGTAGCTCGTTGTTTGTTAGAGCTGTTCCAAAAGCCATTGTGAAATAGAAGTTTCTGATCTTACTTTAGAAACTAATTTTTACTTTCTGAATGAGGTTTCTAAACTTTTCCTTCCAGAAGATGGAGTAGTTGACCAAGTTAGGAAAAGAGATGACATGCCCATTTGTAACTAGATTTGACTTTAAATTTGAAATTTAAATTTCCCTCCTTTTCCTTTAAAGTGCACCGTTTCACTGTAAAGTGAACTTTCTGAAGTGTAGTATCCTTGATATATATATATATATATATATATATATATATATATATATATGATCTTCTTCAATGAAAGCTTGTAGATGATGAGATAATTGCAATCATGATGATTGAAGGTAGTAGAACACACTTGCTTCAAGCTGGTTTAAAATATTCATTTGAAGTGTACTTTCTAAAGTCGCGTCCTACTTTCTAAGATTTGTGTCTTGGTTTCTTGTATACGATGATTTCTTCAGTTCGTTAAGCATGTATACATTGAATTCACGATATAATTTTCACTTTCATTGAGTTCCTATCTCTTTAAACGAGATAAATTATGTTTGCACATATAAAGTGAAATTATTTTCACTTCAAGAAACATGTTACACAATGGAAAAACCTATTTGCTATTTCAAGAAAACTCAAGGGAAACATTAGTCGTTCTTCAAAATATTTTCTCTAAATTGGTTGTGTTATCACTCAAAACATTTTGCATTAACGTTTTTTGAAGGGTTTTGGAGCAACAGACACTTCTTCCCAACCCCTCTAGGTGAGTGGGTTTAAGCTCATGGCTTTAATTTTGGCAATTAGAATAGTATCTACACAAGGTTTGCACCTTCCATGAATTTAGAAATTTTATTATGCTATGAATATGCCTTTAAAATTATGTCAAGTTAGAAAACTATGATTTTACAACCTTTCATAAAAATGCATGACTTTAGAAAACACATGGGACCATTTGTTTTCATTTACAATATCATGCCTTTTAACTACTTCCAGTAAATTATGAAAAGAAAGTTTTTATTCAGAAAATCAAATGTGAGCTGTAAAATTGATGGAAAGTGCTAAATTGAGATTTCTAGCTTTGAGATTTTAGCAAGTTGACTGTGAGTGATGCTTAGATAGGAATTAGATAGAGACAGGGCTATGAGTTAACGATAGTAAATTCATTAACCTTGGTATACCATGACGCCCATGAGGGGCAATTACTCTTCACTTAAATTAGTCCATGAGGACAAGGTTACGAGGAATCATTAAAATCTTAGTTAAGTGCTTTTATTTGCAAGGGGCTAAGCAGTGCCTTTATAAATCCTTTAGTAATCTATGTCATTTTATTTCCTTAGAAAAATTATTATATTTTCTTATGCTTTACATGATGTAACATCCCACTTTATGGATTGACGCTTGATTTGGATTTGAAACCCCAAGTCAAGCACGCTAACTATGGAATTCTTTTGTGATGGGCTAACAAAGAAATATTCTTTATGGCATAGGTAGTACCAATCAATTCATATAAGCCTCCTTAAGTATAGTCCCATACCTATATAGGATTCCTCTCATTCGAGTGTGTAATCGGTTCATTTATGTACCCTCCGCTTGAAGGCAGGTGCTCCTTGTCTATGCCTTCTCGACAGCAATCACTCCCTATCTCATTCCGGGCATTACATGCCCACCAACTTCCGCTTGGTTCGTCCCTGACACCGTACCTGGGAGAGGTGCAGGCTCTGAGACCATTTGTAACATCCCCTACTTTATCGATTGACGATTGCCCCCACAAACCAACACAGGTCTTTTTCAGCGCTTTGTCCTTACTCACACTCTTCCTGGGAAAACTTCTGAGGAGGTCACCCATCCCAAAATTACCCCAAATCAAGCACGCTGGCTGAGTTCTTTCATGATGGGCTACCGAAAAGAAAGATGCATCTTTATGGCATAGGTAGTATCAATCAATTCATATAAGCCTCCTTAACTGTATAGTTCCATACCTATACAGACTTAGGATCCCTCTCATTCAGATGTGTAATCGGTTCAATCATGTACTCCTCCATTTAAAGGCAGGAGTCGCTCCTTGTCTGTGCCTTCTGGCATTGATCACTCCCTACCTCGTTCCTGGGCGTTACACATGAAACTGATATTATTACTATTATTATGTATTATAAATAGAAATGATTATTTTTTAATGTTGCATTTCTATCTATCCTTGTTCTCCCACGTATGGCTGTGTGTGAGAATTTACTCATTGAATTTTAGATGAAACCTAGCCTTCTTTTTCTCCTTACAAATATAGTTGATGGCCCATAGTCTTCCTAGATACCTCCTCCTTGGTAGCTATTAGTTTTGTTTTTGGGTGAGCTTCACTTTGAAGTGTAGTGCTCCACTATATTGCAGGCATGATTCATGGACCATCCATATTTATATTTTTATATTTTGAACATTTGGATTCATGAGTATCAATAGGCTTACATCATGTCATGCCAACCTCTTGTAGAATATCCAAGGCATATTCTCCTTGGAAATAGAAATGTCAAGTTTAGATTGTGCAATTTCTATACCTAGAAAGTATCAGCTTGAAATTGTTTGAAAAGATATTTCAACTCTTCAAAACCGGCAAAACCATTACCAGTTATGATACTATCATACACGTAGACAATAAGGTATATGCATAGATCAGAAGAATGACACTGGTTAAAAAACATAATGATAAGCCTCACTTCTAGTCACGGCAAAGTCTTGTACTACAGTACCAAAAGCGTTCAAACCAAGTGCATGGGGATTGTTTGAGACCATATGGAAGTTTATGAAGCTTACAAACTAGTTCAGTCTCCCTTGAGTAACAAACCTAGGTAGGTGATTGCTCTGTGTATATTCCCTTTTGCAAATCTCCATGAAAAATGCATTTCTGATGTCAACAAATAGCAACTAAGGCAACCAAAAAAAATAGAACAATTTTTGCCACTAGAGACAAAATGCCACCATAATCAAGACCATATATTTGATCATATAGCCTTTTGTTACTAACCGAGCTTTTAACCAATCAACATGCCATCGGGGCCAACCTTCACCGTACCTAATAACAACCAGCATCAGACTTGCCCAGTGACACTTTCCGGTGCTTGTCATCAATTTGGATCAAATAGTGCTTCGCATGTGGTTTTGGGAATAGAAATAGAAGATAAACTCAAAACAAAGGTATGATATTGAGGAGAAATGCAATCATAACTATTAACTAAGGCATATCGTAGAAGGCAATGATGAGTGGATCATATACCTTTTGAAAGATCAATAGGATGACTTTTTAAGCATGATTCGATTTAGGAGAAGTAATTGGTGAAGGGGTTGAGTTTTCAAGAACATCCTCCATAGTCAGCATGACTTCAGGCAAGCAAGAGCGATGCTGACAGATAATAGGAGACCGAGGGACACCAGTAAAAGGACTCGTATCTGAAGAACTATTGGAACAGAAAATATCTTAGGGTAGGAATCGTAAAAAATAGGTGTAGGAGGAATAGTATCTAATTGAGAAGTATCGGAAGGCGAAGTTAAAAAAGGTTGTTGACATCTGACCCAAGACAAGCTGGAAAATCGGGTCTTTTCTTGTTGCCCAATATATTTATGTCATGAATATTGGGAGTGTATTCTGAAAGAAAAAGTGTTATTCGATAAATACCCTTCTCACGACATATGTGCAGACAATACATGGCAAACAAAGAACCGCAGAGAAAACGAAATCATGAGTGAGAATAAAAGAGCGAATTCCGAAGAAAACTACTTGCAATTCACGCATTTCCAGCAACAATCGAATTTTAATCTATGCCAAGTATCAATTTCCATACTGAAAACCTTCGACCACACGAAAAATAGGAACCTTTAGATTTCCACACTTCCATTCCATAGTCTGAGTAGAACCTTTTTCTTTTCAATTATGCAAGCAAAAATTTACAATATGTATATACAATATACAACAATGTTGGTCCTCTTTTTCCCCTGGGGTGAGATTACACGAATTGCCCAATAGAGCAAATAATTGAATTATGAAGCTTGAGTATCTCAGCTACTCTAATCGTTCCAAAAAAAAATTATACAAGGAAAAAGAAATTCAGACCGTGGGAGATCCTACAACTATCATCCACTATCAAGGGCTAGGAGGGACACCTGGACTAGTTTCAAGCAATTTCCCAGCGTCTTCATCCACAGGGATCTTGCTCCAACCAGAATTCCTCATAGACAAAATTCTTGCCCGCTCTAGGCCCGTGCCTCTGAATCCCGTCATTCTTGATGACATCATTGGCATCACTAGAACTGAAGATGCATTGATGGTATCTTCCCCAAAACCAAGAGATAATGCACAAGAAGTCTGCGAGGAAATAAAAGCTTAGTTAGTCAATTATCAAATAATATGGCCATCTGAGAAGAATGTTGACGCAACTAGTAATACCTTTGCCTTGACCAACATATCTGTAATCTTCATTAACATTCCTTTGACAAATGATCTTGTGTCCTTGTTCTGTGCTTCTTCAGAAGACACTACCAGCCTACAACAGATAAACAGTATTATCTTTAGAGAAAGTCACCAATAGTAACAAGAACATACACATCAATCATGAATAAATCAAACTAAGGAAAAGAAAAAAACAGGAAATTCACTGTCATTCATAAGCACACAGCACTGGCAAGAAATTTAAAAGAAACTTTTCTGTTTTGGAAGATCGATGCAGAAGCTAAAAGAATATAGTCAAAGCTTCTTAACAGACTTCTTTTTGTGTTGAACTATAGTTAAGTTGAAACAAACCTACAGTTTAAACTTGAGATCACAAAATATAACAGCTAAATTTGATGTCTCATAAATATGGGAAAGTTTAGGGGTTGCCGGTTCTCGGTTTCCACAAATCATAAAATGAGCTCATATTGCACCTGTTCACTTCTGTTGATATGGAAGAAGACACCATGGAATCCAGAGAACTATCTTTACTCTCAGCACCTGAAACTTTTTAGAACAAGCTATGTATCATGCACGGCATCCCTTGAATTATAGTAAATCTAGAAAATATATAACTACAAATTTATAATACCTTTTGATTCATCAGGAGCCAGCAAAGAAATGCCAATGAACACACACATCATTCCTAGTATAAACATTGTTGTCCTTAACGCATCAAATACCTGCTTTCAAGAAGATAATATTTCAAACTTGTGACACAAATAGTAATATGAGAAGGACACTGATTTGAATGGTATGAAACTATGAATTAAGCCAACTCTGTCTTAGTATGACTGAATGAATAATTCTTATAATAGAATCCCTTCCTTTCCCCTAATTCATATGAAAGTCTTTAATTTGCTGTTATAAAAACTGCCAATTTTATTTTGGATTTCAATATTTGGTTATGCATTTCCATGTAAAAAATATTTTGATACATTTTATCAATCTCCTTACTATATCGTTCAAAATATGAATTTAACCAGTTTTAACTGGTTCTATGGAGGTAACAATAGATATTGAGCAATAAGAGTAATATATACTTATATTAACCATGTTGTGGGGCATCTCTTTTTTCTGGCACCGTTATTGAATAAATACGACTATTTTAGACTAGAATATGTTAAATCAATTTGGCATCTATTCAATCAGTTGGTTTATCTTCAAGAAGATCCTTTCTAGAGTGTTCGGTTGGGGGTAAAAGTTTCACCGGATGCAGGAAGAACCGTGATGGAGAGAAGGGAAACATCACCGGCAAGGTTGGTCAAGATGGATCACAAAAAGTGGATTGAACCGGGCAACCGTCAAAGATCCAAGTGCAGCAGCTGGCGGTGTGTCTTCAGCAATTGAGGCACCAACAAAGATGGCAGTGACAGCTCAGCATCATATTGGAAGAGCCAGAGGGAGGGACCAATGGTGGCGGTAACAACAGCCAAGAAGTTTTGGGGTGGCACAGGATCGACTATAGAGGAACAGGGATGGCATTGCAATGGGGTAGCAATGATCAGGAGAGGGGATTAGGGGGCGGCGGAGGGGGGTCAGCCACTGCCACCAAAGTCGCTGCACCCACAGGCAAAGGTAGCCAGGGTTAGGAGTGGTAGTTTCCACATGGGATTCATTTTTCGCCTTAATGGGCCAGGCCCACATCAAGGCAGATAAGAAGGATGGATTAGCTCAGTTGGGACCAGTTCTCCTCATGAGGCCAAAGTGAACGCAAATCATAACCAAGAAGATATTGGGTTTTAATGAAAGCCACTATCTTTTGGAGCTCATAGTTCAAGCCCAGTTAAATAGAAAATGTATAGGAATTTGCTTTCTGATGTTAATGGGCCTAGACAAATTTGTTGTCTACCAAATTAAGACAATGGTTCCCACGTGGAAATTATTTGTTGGTGAAAGGTAATAAGTCCTTTACTCCCACCTTAAGGACAAGGTGTTTTCCCCACTTTTTTTGTTGGTGGGGGGGAGGACATTGGGACAATGGGTCTTATAGTAAGGAATAATAATTAGTTAGTCAGAAAATTGTTATAAAAGAGAGTGTTATAAATTAAGAGGGGGAGTTGAGAAATTAGTAATTGACCTAGGAGAGTAAGGGAACTATCTAACATGTCTGACCTCTCTAGTCTATTTAGCAAATAATATATTTTCTTTAGTTTTCTTCCATATTCTGATTACTGGTTTGAACAGGTTTCCCTATAAATATAAAGATGCTAACAATTAACCACGAGGCCCAGCACATTTGATAGCTAACTAGGTTCTTTAAGCAACTAGTCAGGAGTTCAAATCCTAGCAGTGTGTATAAAGAGGGTCTAGTGGCCAGAGGTTTACCCCTAAGAGGTGCTCATGCCTCGAAGGGATTAGTCACTGCTGTTGGCAATGGATAATATTCTGGGAAACCAAAAAAAAAAATGCTAACAATTAAGTACATCAAAGCAACCTGTCACACAGGTTTTCTTGTAAATGTACACATTTTGCCCTTCATCTAAACAATGGTAGTAAGGTAAATGCTATGTAAAGTTTTTTGTATTATGAATGGTAATCCTATTCAGTGCAGTTTCTGTCTATTATCATATTTTATGTACTTTTGCTCTACAATTTTAGACCAGACTAGATTGTGATTTTAAGGACAGATGTGAGGAAATGGTCGACAGCTTCCTCTAGAGAGGCAGCTTTGGACAGATGCAAAGAAAATTTGTGCATAGTATAGTAAGAAAGGAAAATTGGCAAGAAATCAATTTCATTCCAGCATAGATTTGGATTTGTTCCAGACCAGGCTTAGATATACCATTTAAGAGTCAAGAATGAAGAATGTATCCACTTTGTTTGAGACAGAGACTTCTCATTTCCTTTCCATTTTCCCAGGTATTATCCGTATATCTGGCTGACTTCATGCTTATTACAATTTTCTAACATAATTTAGTCTTTTCTTGTTATGATAACATATATTACATTTAGGGAACTCTTCTAAGGCATTTCTGACGAAGAAGCACCATGAAGACAGGAAGTTACTAAAGAAGAGAAATGTGGATGACTCGAGAAAACTGACGACAGGTGCAAAATTTGTCAAGGCTGATTCTGAATGTAAGTTCATATTAAAAGTTATGTCACATATCTTAAAGAGCAGCATGGTAGAAACCCAAAATCACAAAAGAGTGGCACGGACTAATGCAATATATTTTCTTCTGGCAGATATTGAATGGCTGTACATAAATCTGCCTTCTTTGACAAGCTTCCTCACAATCATCCAAGGGATTAAGAAAAGCAGTCCCCGCATCTATGACTGGCAATGTGCTGTGATTGCCTTTAGTTTGTGCTTCATAGTCTATTGAACATCTGCTCATGTTACTTAACATAAACTACGAGAGTGACACAAGTGATGTATAAATTGAGATGTTATTGCCTTAGTGGTAGTCAAATTATCCTGAGAATTGCTTTGCAGACAGTAGAGATGTAACACTTCGGTTTATGTAAATTTTTTGTTGTGTTTGTAGTATAACAAACTTTGTTAGCAGTTCAGCAAACGTGCTTACATTTTTTTTTTCCAAATGATGCCAATATAAAGAAAAAAAAAACTCTTATTTCATCATTTCGCTTTCTTTATTTAACTTCTAGTATTATGCAGTTTGTACAATTGACAATATTTCAACGTCAGGATTTGTTTCTCTAGCATCCTTTACATAATGTCCCCCTTATTAGTTTAGACTATTTTACATGTGTGTTGTAATGGATGGATTTAGTTAGCCATCCTTCCTACTTTCATTTTATTATTTCCTTGTTTCCGTAACATGTTTAATTTGCTTGCATATTCTGCAAAGTAGTTCACACTGTCCCTCTGAAGCAATTTATGGTTCAAGTGGCACAACGAAATGATTCATAGCAAAGGCTGCTTCTATAACCTGTGTGTAATTTCAGTAGGCTTAGCCCATGACACACATACAAACTGGCTTACAATCATCACCAAAGAATGGACCTATTAAGTAATTATGTTACGAAACACCACTTCTTGACAACAAAGGAAACGTTGAATGAAAAAACAAGATAAGTCAACAGTCTGAGTAACGTTATCTACGCTAGGTGTGTTGTATCCTCTAGAAAGTGATGTTATGAATTTGGGTTTCTATAACAACTAATCAAATTATTCCATTTGATCAAATTAGAAGTTGAAATTTCATATTGTATCATAAATAACATGATTGAAAACTTCTGCCCTGCAAGATAAGGGATACTGAACAGTTTGAAAAGGATAGTCAATGTTCACAAAACCACACAAAAAAAGTCAACTGTGGGTAAATGTGAAAGGAAAAGTACCTGATATTCTTGAAAATATATAAATCCTGTGCAGATTGAGAAAAAAGTCCATGCTATCTGAAACATGGGAACAATAAGAATGGCATCAAACAAAGACAGTCCTTCATTCAGCCTGGTCATCTGCACACAGGAATAGACTGGGTTAGCAATCATGCTGGTCACATTGATAAATAAATTCTTAATCCTTAACCAAAATCTATAACCCAAAAGAAAATGCCTTACCCAAAATCCAGCTGTACTAAGAAATAAAAGGAGAATAGAATATGTGAACCAGCTGTGCAATTGATAATCACTTGACATGGCCAATCTCAGGAGGTTAGAACTGCCAAAATGAACTTGAAATTAGGCATAAAGAGAATGGCTATCATGTCATATAGCATATCAACGAGTTGGAATAGCTTACTTACAGCGATTTGGCAAACAACACGGAGCATGAACCCACAGCACCTGAAACTATAGCATATGAAAAGGGCAGTAGCATGTTCCAATAGGGTTTGAGGTCATGTCCTGATACTGCAAGCATAAATTCTCCTCTCCTGCATATTCCACAGGTTAATCACAAAGAAGAAAAGTTGTTTGACTAAACTAGCAACAAATTATTAAATCCTACTCATTACTTGTAAATGTAGTGATGCAAGGCAACAATTGAGATCAGAGCCAGAAGGTACAGAAGGAATGCAACATTGGAATATTTCTCTGCCAACTGCTCTGGTGTATAAACTGAAATACAATCAGTTAACAACAAATTAGTTTGCACCATTGAAATCAATAATTGCTTCATAATACAATTGAAAAGTTTGGCAAAAGGAAATCTCAACATTCAGCAGGCATATAGCACACATTATGAAATCAGTTAACAACAAATTAGTTTGCACCATTGAAATCAATAATTGCTTCATAATACAATTGAAAAGTTTGGCAAAAGGAAATCTCAACATTCAGTAGACATATAGCACACATTATGTCAAATGAAGTTTACAGATGCCCATCCAATCTCTCACCGATCAAAGCCTAGTATATTTAAGTAAGCAGTTTGCCAAATTGTGCATATTGCTTAAGTCAATTGTTCAAGTACAGATAATATTTGATATTGTCTAAAACACTACATGAGTATCAGCCTGATTAACATAGTTTTTTCCAAAGAAACCTTCAAGAAGTGATTTAGATGCACTAAGCAAAACATTTCATACCAGGTGATTGGTGATTGCCAAAAGCCACAAGAAAAGTGTTTCCAAGAACAATAAAAGCTGTGGCAACCAGTACCCTGTTAAAAGGACAAAGATTAAACCATAAGAATTCACATCACTATAATAAAGTTGTGAACCAAAAAGTGAAAGTAATCTCAATTCATATTTGGCATACTTGACTGTCACCATTTTGTTCAAGACAAAGTAAGCAAAGGCAATATTAGATACAAACTGAACAGATCCCAGGGCTGCAAGAAGAGACTGCACAGCACACACAAAAAAAAAAAAAAAAGCCAATCAGAAAGGAAGGAAATACATCCGTCAAATCAGACCAAAGGAAACTACATACTTAACTAAATATATGCTAACCAACCAAAATACATAAAACTACCGCATGCTATCATAAATAATATAAATGTTAGACTCAAAACCCCAAAAATATTTATCTCATGGAAAGCTTACCTGAGCAGCATACCCAAAGGAAATGAAATTAAGGCAATTTCCAAGAAAGAAAAATATGATACCTGCATATCATGAATTATGCAAGCAAAACAAGAATCAGAAATCAGCCACACAGGTCAAATGTTAAAAACATATATATAAATGCAACTAGACCATACCAATTCTCCAACTCTGGAAGTATATAACGGGCTTCAGAGGTATCTTTCCATTTACACCATCACTTCCAAGTAAATGTCTTTCTCTCTGCAAAAAATACAGTCCAACCTCTTCATGTTTCCCAAATAATTTGGTATTGCAACTTTCAAGACATAGTAGTAGAGCTCTGTGACCATTGCCACAGATTGTGCAGACTGCAAATTAATATGGATATTCAAAGAAGTCATATGTGTGAATTTAAACAATTTTGAGACAATGAATTAGTTGCAATTAAAATATAAGAAAGCCTCGGTGCTTCACTTTAACAATGGAAGTCAACGTAACAAATATTTATGATCCAACTAGTCCCTAATCTAAAAAATCTTGCTGACTATATCTTTTATACATGCAACATTATTGATGTCAGCTGAAACCATAATAAGAATGCGCTGACAAAGTGAATTTTGTACCTCATTACAAAAAGGACAGCAACATATTCAAAATGTGTACACCACAGATGCTTCCAATGAAAAGCAACTTTGCGTCATACCTCATTATGCCCTAATTTGAGTAGATTGGTCCCAAAGTTTATAGCAATGCTGCCAAAAGGTTGATGAAAGCTCCAACAATCCACTCCCCCATAGATAAAATGTGACACAGTGAAGGAGACCCCACATGCAGCAGAGAGTTTGAGAACCCTGTTAAAACAGATGCTAGTTCTCAAATTCTGCACGCAAGGCAGAAACAGGGTAGAAAGGGAGATAGCCTGTCTTGTATGCACCAAGTAGGCCAGTTGTCAGAACAACAGTAGTCTTGTGTCACCTGCAACCATAAATCAAACTATTATATCAACATTCAAGCATTCAACAATGTTGTAAAGTACAAATAATTGTAAAATGAGAAATTGTTTATGGAGGGAGATCTATGTCTAAAATTAATGAAACAGGTTGAGAAAAGGTGGGAATGAGAAAAATAAATAAATAAATAAAAGGAAGAAAGAAGTAGCTAATTCCATATGAAAAACATAAATCCAACTGGTTCAGCCCATAAAAAGTGAAACACATCTGCACAATGAATCTCGTGTGTAGTTAAACTTATCAGGAGGAAATAAAAACTAATCAAAATTGAGGGGCAAAACACCACAATGCAGCTGTTTTGATATCTCTTAACATTTTCAGACACAAACAACAATTCAAACAAGAAAACCAGCACCAAAAATAAAAGAGAGGCAGCTCCTAACCCAACATGCTTCCTTAAAGGACCCCAGATCTGCTAAATTTACAGCCAATTTGCACCACTGAACCGATCCAACTCTATTTGTGCGGGTTGATTTAAAGAATAGATGAATAATTACAAAAATAATAAAAATAAAGAACAAAAATTACGATCACCCAAATGCATGTATGTGTTGTATGGTCAATTAGGAAGCGAAAAAGCTAGAAAAAGCAACTTGATTACCTAAGAAACAATCCACTCACCCCTGGAAACAGAAATGAAAATTGTTGGGATGCTTGATTCCGTCTAACAACAGGATCGAAGATAGATTCATTCAGAGGGAAGGGAAATAAGGGCTTAAAAAAAACACTCAAAAAATGTGGATAAAAGCAAAAAGCAGTATTTAGTACACCTTCTCAAAAAATAAAAATAAAAAATAAAAACTAAATAGGAATGAGACTTTTCTTGGTCCAAAATTAGCGGAGGTTATGTCATTATATTCGAGAAGGAATACGGAAATGGAATTGAAATGTCATAGATGCACAGCGGAATGAAGAGAATGGGAAAGATGGAGGAAGTTGTTGGGTCAAGGTCATTAGAGCAAAACAGCGTGAGACTTGAGCGACCGTTATTACCGCAGTCTTCTAGCATAGGTAGAGAATACGTATCGAGTATACAATTGACTAACGTCGTTAAGTTGCACTTCCAAAGTTTCAAACCAACTTTTCTTTTTCTTTATCGTGAAATATATGGGTTAAATTAGTACGTTCTGCACACGAGTTCTAATAGACTTTTCATATTATATAATATGTGATATAATAGTATATAAGATATTATATTTTATATTATTATTTATTATTATTTTATATTTTATATTATCTATACAATACATACAATAAAGGGGATGCATTTTATGAAAAAAGATCAAATCTAGGCACGATACTCTTGTATTTAAGGTGAATCTTGAAAAGGTTTATGATAAGGTTGACTGGAGCTTTATGGAGCAAACGTTTTTTGTCTACTCTTCAGGATTTCTGTCAAGGCTTAGGTATGAAGAATAATTTTGATAAGTCTCGGACTCACAAGTGATCTTGGTAAATATTTTGGGTTTCCTTTAATAAGAGATAGGGTGAAATGATCCACTTTTCAAGGTGTTATTGATAAGATACATGGGCAACTAGCCTCATCGAAAGGTAGGCTCCTCAATAAAGCAGGTAGAATTTGTTTGGCAAAATCTGTACTTTCCTTTATCCTAGTTCACCAGATACAAGTCCTTTATTTTCCACGTAGCATTTGTGAGGAAATTAACCAAACCACTAGACATTTTATTTGGAATGGGCGAGATGGGTCCAGGAGCTTCAATTTGATTAGTTGGAAGAAGCTAATTACACCCAAGTGTTATGGGAGAAAGGGGGTTCGTGATGCACATCGAACTAATTTGTCATTGTTGGGCAAGTTGGTTTGGACTATGATGCGTGATGATGGGAAGTTATGGACTCAGGTTATTTAGAATAAATATTTCCTTAATGGCTTCTCTTTGACTGGTTTGCACTGTGCTGCCCCATCATGTGTTGTGCGTGGTATTCTTTGAGCACTGGAGGCTTTAGGAGAGGGCTTTGTGTGGACTCCTGGCCAAGGACCTATATCTTTTTGGTATGATGCTTGGTGGCACTCTAGGCGGCAAGTCCCCATATGTGCATGTCTCTAATACACTCCTTACTCTGAATGATGTTTGGAGCAATGGTAGTTGGCACTAGCATATATTTTCAACTCCTATCCTAGAAGTCTTAAGGGTGGAACTTGCTTCTCTCCCTATGCGATCCTCTGGTGTAGTGCAAGCGAGGTGGATTTGGCTAGCCACTTCTTCATTAATTTACTTAGCAGCTTCAGGCTATCTGTGCCTCCTCCAGCAGTATCATGAATGGGATTGGACATTAAATTGGGCCTAGCTTTGGTGACTGGAGTGCCCAGAAAAAGTGCAAGTTATGCTTTGGCTTTTCCTCCATGAGGTTCTTCCAACACATTTGTTACACTTTTGAAGAGGTCTTGTGGTGGATCCTACTTGTACTCATTGTAGGCAAGATTAGGAGATTGACAGTGTCATCATTCAGAGTCCAACATTATTCTTAAGTCATAACATTATACTAAAAGTTGTTACTTATAAATTAGCGGACCTTTGTTAATTGTTTATAACAGAATCGGTAGAATCGTGTAATAATTAAAGGGATTTGACAAAGTTTAAACTCTTTCTAGTTTTTAAAAATAAAAGAGATAAAGGAGATTGTGTAACATCCTCTTGTTTTTCTTTTGTTTATCTTGTTATTTACAAAAAATAATAATAATAATAAAGGAGATTGTTCCCATTTGGGGTCCAAATTAACTTTTCCATTTGTATGCTAACTAATAACACGCTAGTAAAAAGGGGTAGAAAGGGGTAAAATGGTAAAATATCATGTTACCAAAAATGAAAGAAATTAATCTATTTCCTACCGATTACATAAGCATGGATTAAGCGATTAGAATTTGAGGTCAATTCAAATATTTTCTTCTCTCTCTTTGTAATTATCACACAAATTTGTCTAAAAATGTCAATACCTCTTCGTTTGTAGTTGATAACTTGCATTTATGGATATTATTTTCTCTTAAAACTTTAGGCATTTTTGCATCATGTTGCGCATTGTTATAATCCATTTGCATTGAAAATAACAATGTCCTCATTGTCCATAATTGTTAAACTATTGGATAATTGCACCTCATTCCGGATTTATTGATTATGGGAGCCCAATGCATGTGACCCTTCTCTCTGTGAGTGTTATTATGCATATAGGATTTCCAGTTAAGTGCAAAACAACTTGCAAGGGACCTTGAGCAACTGGAATGTAAGATTTATAGTGCAATAAGCATATAGTCAAATATTGCGCGTGCTTAGTATTTTGTCAATATCTGGTTCCAAGAAGTCAGATTGAGATGATTTTTATGGCATTAGATATTTGGAGCCTAGTATTTTGTTAAACTTTTTTCTTAACCTATGCTTTCACTTTTTCTCGCAATTTCCTGACAAATTCAGCTTTGGCTTTACCATCCTTATGCACTCCTGATAAATTGCAAGAACAAAGATTGGTAAGGATTGCATTTTTGTGGTTGTTGGTAGGTTTTCTAAAATTGCTCATTTTATTTCTTGTAGGAAGGTGGATAATGCAACTCATTTTGTTCTTTAAAGAGATTGTGTGTAACACCCTCCTATTTACCATATTCCTCGAGTATGGATATAGTAATTAGCAGAGTGTTACCTGGAGTACCATCTATACTAGTCGGGATAATCCATGATAAGGAAGTAATACATCTATTTCCATAGCCAAATTTACATCCAGGAACATCATACCAAGTTGTACATCATAAAGATAAAGAAAGAAAAGAAAACTAGAGAAACGGCCACAAAAAGTCCAGAACTCCTGTGTCTAAGGCTAATCCCCCTACCTATACCTAACCTGCTAGGTACTCGTGACAAAATAGCATAGACGTATATACATATACAAATAGAGCAAAAGGAAACCAAAAGTACATTAACCTAGGTAGGTAATTCCTAACGCTACACCACTACCCTATATATGTCGACTACTACTAATGACCTCGCCTCCTCCTCCAGAAAACCATTGGCCATAGGTGCAATGGCCTCACCTCCCCGGGAGCATCTGGGCCCTCCAAGGGGTCCGAATCGGAAGAGGAGGATGAAGGTGCTGGTGCATCTGCCGGCGGTACACAGGTGGGGCCAGGGGAACCTCGAACACGTCTGGATGGGCCATATGGAGAGGCACACCCTCGTAAGGGAAAGTAGGGTCGAATGGAGGCAAATAGAGAGGTACTAAACGACCGATCAAAGAACATATAAATACGGAATGTCGAGTACCCAAGGCATACATAGCATCCAGGCTGGGTCATACTGCCACACCCATTGTGGCGAGTCAAGGAAAAAGATCAGGGACGGCATCTGCGAATCTGAACAATGCAATACATACAACTTAGGGGTGAGAATAATGTAAAATTCTCAGGAGGGTAACCTTCCCCCATGTGCCATACATAGTACAGAAATGAAGTCATATATATATATTATGTTCACATATATAAATCATAGGCATCTGTATTTAATCGTAGATCATGGAAATTTAAACTAACCATGCAATGATAATTCATGCACAACCATAATTTTCAGTGCCACATATCTTTCTCAGTTTATAAACATAGGGAAGGCTTAGTTCACATAGGGCCATCTCAATGATTAACAATCTCATAAAGGACAATAGACTGCTAGGACATGAGCTCATTCCTATTCAGATATCAAACTTCATTTTTCCATTTCCGGATCACTCAGTTCTATGCCTAGCCGATATGTCTACCGACTCATACTTTCCTAGGGAAGTCCTTCTTTTTGCCTTCCCCTCATCCCCTCTAAGCCTTGTTTTCTTTTTGCCGTATGCTCAGTATACCACAATAGCACATACACAAGCTATTTCAGTACTTTTTCACAATTTACATTACATACTTCTCTTCCTTGTCTCAATAGCATGCTAACTTTACAATTATATAGTCACTCGCATTAAAGGTTCATAAGTCAGAAATTTAAGCAATAAGTGTGCAGTCACATGCCATAGATTTGGGGTAACTAGCAAGTTATCATAATTTCATTCATTATCACTTTCCAGCACCCTGACAGCATTCCCATTCTAGGTGCAACAATTAATTTTCATATCACCCGGCCATTTCCAATGCTACAAAAATTCCACAAGTTAGTTCAAGATGTCCAAGGTAACCTGTAAAATTTTCAGAGGAAACCAAGCTCTACAGTTGTATCAAAAAAATGTACAAGTTTGGTGGTCAGAACCACAAATTCCCAGTCCAGATTCTAGTTTCTCGGAATTTTTAGCCCTAGGAATTGACTGATTCAAGACCCAGAAAATTCACAGTGACATTTCAAGGTGTCCTTAACTCCTCATAAAAATTTCAGGGGCTGGATCAATCAATTTCTAGGATAATAAAATCGGGTAATTTTGTTGCTTCAGTTTCAGCACCCAGGACAGCACCAGTTACATTTCGGTTCTTGAATTTTTTCAGGCAGCAAACTTCAATATAAACACCAAAAATTTTTTATGGGACTAGCCTAAGATGTTAGGTTGAACATACATTTTTTTCAGCTCACGAAAAGACCTACAACATATCCAGAAAATTGAAGATCCCAGACTGCCTACAAGCAGTTCGAAAATCCAGCCTGCCAGTCCAAACTTTCTTTGATAAAAACCCCTTTTTAACACAACCCAAACCCACCACCAAAATTTACACATCAATACCAACATGATATCAACCAAAACAATCAGGAATTTCGGACTTAGGGCATGTCCAAACAGGTTAGAAAAATTTCACAAAAACAGGCAGCAGAAAACCCTACTTGTGGAGACTAGTGTGCCTTTGCTCTTGATTGCTTCAAGAGGATTGCTCTTCACTTCAAACTCTTCAAACCACCCCAAATCCTCCTATAATCAGTGATGGATGAGATGAAAAGGATGAGGTTTTTGGAATTCCAATTGGATAGAATTGTAGAGGTGGGAGTGTAGATCAACTTTAGTGAAGGAAGTTTTGGGTTTTGTTGATTCTAAGCTATGGTTTTTGCAAGATGAAGTCAAGGTGAAGCTCTTGGCTATGGAAGCTCTTCCTCCTCTGGTTTCCTTGCTGTTTGGCCGAGTTTATGCTTGGATTTTTCAAGGAAAATTGGTGACTAAGCTTGTATTAATGGCAAAGCAAGATATTTGTTAAGAAATCATGATGACTTGGTGACTAGGCTATGATGGATGGCTAGGATTTGATCTTGGATTTCAAGATCAAATCTTGGCCTTCCACTTGTCTCAAATGGATAATATCCATTATAAATCATTTATCAATAATGTTAGAAATGTCTTTGTTAGAATCACACACAAATCTCTCATGAACGGGTAACCGTACAAATTCACCGATATACAGAAATTTAATTCTAGGTATAAAATTATCATTCCCACACCTTTCTAATCTTATTCTCATATTTTCTTAACTTCGGGCACCTCCGGTCCCAAATCCCCTTTAACTTCCAACGGCTAAGCAGGCAAATTATTCACGTTTTTTTTTTTTTACTCCCTCATGGAGGTATTCTCATCACAACGGTTCCTGCCAGAAATTCAATATTTCCATTCACCATTCCTCAATTAATTTCTAAAGAAGCTAGGGTGTTACATTACCACCCACCTTAATAGAAATTTTGTCCTCAAAATTTCGTACCTGGAAACAATTCTGGATAATCCTTCTTCATGGTTGATTCTAGCTCCCAGGTGAAATCTTCATGTCCTGGTCCACCCAAGCTACCTTGACTAGTTGCACCGATTTGTTCCTTAGTTGCCTAACTTCTCTATCCACGATCTGACGGGAGGTGCTGAAACGTCAAATCATCCCGGAACTGTATAGATTCGGGTTCAATGACATGGGTAGGGTCTGGATGATACATTCTAAGTTGAGATACATGGAAGACGTCATGGAGATTGGATAAAGACGGGGGTAGGGCTATTTGATAAAAGCTACCCAATGCGTTTAAGGATTTGAAAAGGGCCTATAAATCTAGGTGACAATTTTTGACCTTTAAGGCTCTACCTACTCCTGGAGTAGGTGTGACCTTCAGGATACGTGTTCTCCCTCCGAAAATTCTAAAGGCTTTCTCCTATTGTCTGCATAGCTCTTCTGACGATTCTGCGGCGAGGATTTCTCTTTGATTTTCTATCTGTTCTCTCGTCTGGTTAACCAGATCGGGTCCTAACAATCGTGTTTCCCCAAGTCATACCAACACAATGGAGACTGACATCTCCTTCCATATAGGGCTTCATATGGGGCCATGCCAATACTAGCATGATAGCTATTATTATAAGAAAACTCCACCGCGGAAGTACTTTATCCCAACTCCCTCTCTTGCTCAATCACGCACGCCCTCAGCATGTCTTCCAGAGTCTGTATGGTACGTTAAACCTCCATCCGTTTGGGGGTGATAAGCCGTACTCAAACACAGCTTGGTCCCAAAGGCCCGTTGGAAGGCTCCCAGAACCTTGAAGTAAAACGGGGGTCCCTATAGGAAACTATTGAAGAAGGAACACCATGTAGCCTCACTATTTCTTGGATGTATAAGGAAGCTAACCTATCCAAAGGATAATTAGCTTTGATGGGCAAGAATGGCGACTGGTTAGTCTTCCACTATGACCCATATAGCATCATAGCCTGATGACGTCTTGGTAAACCCATTACGAAATCCATGGAGATACTTTCCCACTTCCATTCTGGGATTTCTAAGGGGTGTAAGGTTCCGCGGCTTTTGGTGTTCTATTTTGATTTTTTGACAGGTTAAGCACCTTTGAACGAACTCCACTATGTCTCTCTTCATCCCAGGCCACCAGAACATTTTCTTGAGATCTGCATACATCTTACTAGTCCCAGGGTGTATGGTGAATTCGCCTTTGTGTGCCTCCTTCAAAATCTCATTCCTGAGAGTACCGCTTGGGGTACACAGACCCTGTCCTTGTACCTCCATATACCTCGCTTCGTGGTAAATTCGGCAACTTCTTAGTGTGAGCTGATTTTAAAATCTCTTGAAGCTCTTGGTCTTCGGGTTGTGCAGCCAAAATTTGTTCCTGGAATTCGCTTGTTATTCTAATCTGACCTAACACCACACCTTCGGGGCTAACAGACGAGCTTAAGCTAAGCTTCTTGAAGTCTTCTACTAGTTCCGTTTCCTTGATCATCATGCATGCTATACTCAGGGACTTTCTGCTCAATGCATCGGCCACAACGTTTGCCTTACCTGGGTGGTAATTCGCTGAACTCGTAATCCTTAAGGAATTCCATCCATCGTCTCTGCCTCATATTCAATTCTTTCTGATCAAAGAGGTATTTTAAACTCTTATGATCAGAGAAGACATTGAACTGTACACCATAAAGATGATGTCAGATCTTTAAAGCAAAAACCACAAAGTTCAAGATCATGGGTTGGATAATTCACCTCATGAGGTCTCAACTGCCGAGAGGCATAAGCAACCACATTTCTGTGCTGCATTAACACACACCCTAAACCCTTACCAGAAGCATCGCAATAAACCTCAAAGGGTCCTTGAGGGCAGGTACACTAAGCGGAAGGATGGTTAACTTCTGCTTCAACTCCTGAAAACTATTCTCACATTCTGGTGTCCATTTGAATTGAGCATTCTTTCGAGTTAACTTGGTCAAAGGTAGAGCTAGCTGGAAAAACCCATAATAAATCGCCTATAGTATCCAGCTAGTCCAAGAAAGCTCAAATCATCACCGTAGTTGGCCGTTCCCAATTAAGTACGGATTCTACTTTGTTGGGATCTACGGAAACTCCTTCTCGCGATATCACATGACCAAGGAACTGAACCTCTCCCATCCAGAATTCGCACTTTGACAGTTTAGCATACAATTTCCTCTCCCTTAGGATTTGTAGCACGACCCTAAGATGCTCTGCATGCTCCTCTTCGTCCTTGAATAAATAAGTATGTCGTCTATAAAGACAACTACAAATTTATCTAGTACGCGGAAAATTCGGTTCATATAATCCATGAATACCGGAGCATTGGTCAGTCCAAACGACATCACCTTATACTCATAATGGCCGTATCGAGTTCTAAAGGCAGTCTTAGGATATCTTCATCCCGAACTCGAATTTGGTGGTAACCCGATCTAAGGTTAATCTTTGAGAAAACAGTTGCCCACGTAATTGATCCAAAGGTCGTCAATTCTTGGCAGAGGGTACTTGTTCTTGATCGTTACCTTGTTCAACCGTCTATAGTCCACACAGAGCCTCATACTCCCATCCTTTTTCTTTACCAAAAGAAGGGGGCTCCACGGCGAGGCACTAGGTCTAATAAAGTGTTTCCCTAGTAGCTCTTCAATTTGTGACTTTAATTCCTTCAACTCCAAGGGGACATTCTATAGGGAGCAATTGAAATAGGACCCGTCCCGGAAACTCATGGAAAATTCGACCTCCCGCTCAGGCGGAAACTCAGGATATCCTCTGGAAATACATGGATAATCCCTCACCACGGAATCGTATTCACATCATGGTTACTTTCGGCTTCACTAGCCGAGAGGAGGACATATTCCTGACGATCACCTTACTAAGGTTAGGTGTTACTAGGTCCAAGTAAAATGAAAAGGGAACCAGGAACATAAGAAGACATAAGAAGAAAGATAGGGTTTAGTTGGACAATGTAAAAGTACATAATTTGGTACCATCCAATCCATACCTAAAATGACTTCTAGGCCAGATAAAGGTAGACAAAACAAATTAGCCTTAAATTCCCTAGTATTTATAAGAAGGGAGATGGTCATGCAAGCTTGACAAGTCCTAATGGGACTCAGAGGGGGTGGATACAAGGAGGTCATACGATAATTAAACAGGTAATCCTAATTTTTGCACACATTCATAGGATATGAAAGAATGGGAGGCACCCAATCACCAGTACGTCTGAAAGTATTTCCATTTATTTCGCATTTACCTCTCAATTAGTCGGGAGACGGAAGCTTCATTGGCACTCACAACAAACACGTCCTTGTTGTTGTGGCCTAGGGTCAGACTGATGAACTTTCTTGTTGGGACACTCAAATATCTTGTGTCCTGGTTTCCCGCAGAAGCATGTAATCTGCGTGGTCCAGGATGGCCGATTCCCGTGAAACTTCCCACATTTAGGGCATTCTCGTCTCTGTGGAGATTGATTTGTTTCCCTCGGTTATTGTTGTTGTTGTTAAGTGGAAATCCTCCCTAGACTGGTCGCAGGCTTAACGAGGGCCTTGGGGTGCTAATCCTCTCCTGATATTGTTTTGTGTATATCTGAAGCTAGCAAGCTTCTTGTTCAAGTCCTCAGCGACACTTGTTCACGTGTAGGATAATCGCGGATCTCCAGGAGGCTTCAGCGGCTTCTATATCTTCACGCAAACCCCCTCATATTTCATACATTTCCAGGCTTCATTCGGTCACGTTGATAGATTGTAGAAAATTTGCAGAGTTCTTCAAACTTGGCAGGATACTCTGCCACACTCATAGGTCCTTGCCTAAGAGCCATAAATTCTAGCTCCTTTGCATTCCTCAGAAGCAGGAAGTACTTATGATAAAAAGCTTCCTTAAAGACATCCCAGGAACCTCAGATCTGGGACGCTTCAACAACCCTCTTGTACCTACCCACCAAAACTCAGCATCTAGCATATAGGTGGCAAAAGCCACCTTTTGAACCTCTTGGGGTAGAACTGAGAAATCCATTGCCTTGATCCACTCTTCTGCCTTGCAGGGGTCAAACGCGCCTCGAAAGGCGGGGGATTCGCCTTTCTAAATTCGCAAATTTCTGGTATTCTCCATCCACTTCATTCCCACCGGTTACCAATCGGGTGCCTCCTCATTGCGATTCAACCTTTCCATCATGCGATTGGCAATTGTTGCTTGCTCCCTCATTGCGCGGCCATCTCACGAAAGTGTTCATCATCTCAGTGTTATTTCCCCCACTCCTAGTCTGCGATTGACGTCATTGATTCCTGTCACACCAAATAAAATATTGAGTTGATCAGGCTCAATACCAATCCAAGTATGGCAGGAACCCACAACATTCCCAACCAGCGAGTCATACATACACATATATATTGTAATGCATGACAACTACTACGGAAACATAGTCGGCCCACTCCTAAGGCTGATAGGATACGCTCTGATACCATAATGTAACACCCTCCTATTTACCATATTCCTCGAGTATGGATATAGTAATTAGCAGAGTGTTATCGAGTACCATCTATATTATCGGGATAATCCATGATAAGGAAGTCGTAATACATCTATTTCCATAGCCAAATTTACATCCAAGTAACATAATACCAAGTTGTACATCATAAAGATAAAGAAAGAAAAGAAAACTAGAGAAACGGCCACAAAAAGTCCAGAACTCGGTGTGTCTGAGGCTAATCCCCCTACCTGATACCTAACCTTAGGTATCTCTGTGACAAAATAGCATAGACGTATATACATATACACAGAGCAAAAGGAAACCAAAAGTACATTAACCTAGGTAGGTAATTCCCTAACGCTACACCACTACCCTATATATGTCGACTACTACTAATGACCTCGCCTCCTCCTCCAGAAAACCATTGGCCATAGGTGCAATGGCCTCACCTCCACCGAAGCATCTGGCCCTCAGGGGTCCGAATCAGAAGAGGAGGATGAAGGTGCGGGTGCATCTGGCGGTACACAGGGTGGGGCAGGGAACCTGGAACACGTCGGATGGGCCATATGGAGAGGCACACCCTCATAAGGGAAAGTGGGTCGAATCGGCAGCAAATACAGAGGTACCAAACGGCCAAAGAACATATATATACGGAACGTGGAGTACCCAACCGCATACATAGCATCAGGGCGGGTCATCCGCCACACCCATTGTGGCGAGTCAAGGAAAAAGATCAGGGACGGCATCTGAGATCTTGAACAATGCAATACATACAATTGGAGGGTGAGAATAATGTAAAATTCTCAGGAGGGTAACCTTCCCCCATGTGCCATACATAGTACAGAAATGAAGTCATATATATATATTATGTTCACATATATAAATCATAGGCATCTGTATTCAATCCGTAGATCATGGAAATTTAAACTAACCATGCAATGATAATTCATGCACAACCATAATTTTCAGTGCCACATATCTTCTCAGTTTATAAACATAGGGAAGGCTTAGTTCACATAGGGCCATCTCAATGATTAACAATCTCATAAAGGACAATAGACTGCTAGGACATGAGCTCATTCCTATTGAGATCACCGAACTTCATTTTTTCCATTTCGGATCACTCAGTTCTATGCCTAGCCGATATGTCTACCGACTCATAACTTTCCTAGGAAGTCCTTCTTTTTGCCTTCCCTCTCTATCCCCTCTAAGCCTTGTTTCTGTTTTCCCATATGCTCAAGTATACCACAACAGCACATACACAAGCTATTTCAGGTTTTCACAATTTACATTACATACTTCTCTTCCTTGTCTCAATAGCATGCTAACTTTACAATTATATAGTCACTCGCATTAAAGGTTCATAAGTCAGAAATTTAAGCAATAAGTGTGCAGTCACATGCCATAGATTTGGGGTAACTAGCAAGTTATCATAATTTCATTCATTATCACTTTCCAGCACCCACAGCATTCCCATTCTAGGTGCAACAATTAATTTTCATATCACCCGGCCATTTCCAATGCTACAAAAATTCCACAAGTTAGTTCAAGATGTCCAAGGTAACCTGTAAAATTTTCAGAGGAAACCAAGCTCTACAGTTGTATCAAAAAAATGTACAAGTTTGGTGGTCAGAACCACAAATTCCAAGTCTAGATTCTAGTTTCTGGAATTTTTAGCCCTAGGAATTGACTGATTCAAGACCCAAGAAAATTCACAGTGACATTTCAAGGTGTCCTTAACTCCTCATAAAAATTTCAGGGGCTGGATCAATCAATTTCTAGGATAATAAAATCGGTAATTTTGTTGCTTCAGTTTCACACAGGACAGCACCAGTTACATTTCGGTTCTTGAATTTTTTCAGGCAGCAAACTTCAATATAAACACCAAAAATTTTTTATGGGACTAGCCTAAGATGTTAGGTTGAACATACATTTTTAGCTCACGAAAAGACCTACAACATATCCAGAAAATTGAAGATTCCAGACTGCCTACAAGCAGTTCAAAATCCAGCCTGCCAAGTCCAAACTTTCTTTGATAAAAACCCCTTTTTAACACAACCCAAACCCACCACCAAAATTTACACATCAATACCAACATGATATCAACCAAAACAATCAGGAATTTCGGACTTAGGGCATGTCCAAACAGGTTAGAAAAATTTCACAAAAACATGGCAGGAAACCCTACTTGTGGAGACTAGTGTGCCTTTGCTCTTGATTGCTTCAAGAGGATTGCTCTTCACTTCAAACTCTTCAAACCACCCCAAATCCTCCTATAATCAGTGATGGATGAGATGAAAAGGATGAGGTTTTTGGAATTCCAATTGGATAGAATTGTAGAGGTGGGAGTGTAGATCAACTTTAGTGAAGGAAGTTTTGGGTTTTGTTGATTCTAAGCTATGGTTTTTGCAAGATGAAGTCAAGGTGAAGCTCTTGGCTATGGAAGCTCTTCCTCCTCTGGTTTCCTTGCTGTTTGGCCGAGTTTATGCTTGGATTTTTCAAGGAAAATTGGTGACTAAGCTTGTATTAATGGCAAAGCAAGATATTTGTTAAGAAATCATGATGACTTGGTGACTAGGCTATGATGGATGGCTAGGATTTGATCTTGGATTTCAAGATCAAATCTTGGCCTTCCACTTGTCTCAAATGGATAATATCCATTATAAATCATTTATCAATAATGTTAGAAATGTCTTTCGTGTAAGAATCACACACCGAAATCTCATGAACGGGTAAGCGTCGTCCGATTTAACCAATATTACCAGAAATTTAATTCTAGGTATAAAATTATCATTCCCACACCTTTCTAATCTTATTCTCATATTTTCTTAACTTCGGGCACCTCGGTCCCAAATCCCGGTTTAGCTCCCCGGGCCTCGGGCCGCAAAGTACTATTCACGTTTTTTTTTTTTTTTTTTTTTTTCCCTCATGGAGGTATTCTCATCACAACGGTTCCTGCCAGAAATTCAATATTTCCATTCACCATTCCTCAATTAATTTCTAAAGAAGCTAGGGTGTTACATTGTGAACTTAATGGATTGCAGAGTAATGGAAGGAGTTCAAGGTTACATACTAAGGCTAAGGAGAAGATTAAGAGAAGCTTTGGGCTTCTGAGTGAGCCAAAATCTTTACTTATCAAGAGACCATACTCTTGTGGCGATCTTCAACCAAGACTTACCAATCTCCTGGCGGCACCCTCCATTCTTTATCTGATCTATTCTACTTGTGTTATTCTAATTTCACCTTTATCACATTTCTATTTATTTAGAATATTTTCTTTTAAATCTGTTCTGTTGATCCTAGTTCCAACTCTGACATCTAATTTTAAACTCATGAAAGTAGAGTTTTCATCAATTTACTTTTTGTATTTTTCATTCCTCTAAAACAATAGTGTTTACAAATTTCATAGACAAAATGTCTAAACTCAAGTTTAAGCCATCTTGGGGTGTGCTGCTAACTATGCCCATAACATGGTTTATTTCTTAAAATTACTAAGTAATCAAACTAATCAAAGCTTCTAATAGACCATAAAAATCTGTGGCCCTTATTCTATTTGAAATGGATTCATTTTAGGTCTTATTCCTTCAAGTGGACACAATTGACAATGCTTGCAACTTCAAGTCTTCGAAGTCTATAATAAGCTTCTTTTCAAACATGAGCCATCATTCTCCAAAGCTTCTCTTGATCATCTCTCCTTAGCCCTACTCATGTAACCTTGAATTCTTCCATTGCCTCCAAGCTTAGGTCAGATCTTTAGTCTTCATCAATTTGTGTTGTTGTTAGTGGGTTGTAGTGATGGTGCTCATTGTGCTGTCATTGTTAGTTGTTGGTTGTGTTGTTAGGAAATTTGGTAATAGATGTAAAGGGGGTTGGCGATGGTGGTGGTAGGAATTATGGTGATGGCATGAATCTAGAGGTCGTGATGTTTGTAAGTGGATGGTGTTGTTGAAGTTATAACCAGGAAGAAATCTTGTGTATGGCGGTGACTAAGTGATTAATCTTGTTCTTTCTTCATTCTCGTTGACTAATGAAGTGCATTTCAAGTTCAAAAAAAAAAAAAGGGAAATTACGTACAACCCATACTGGAATGATGTAAAGCTATCCAATTAACCTGCATTTTGGAGCAACTTAATTCTATCTCATGCCGTCGAATTTTGTAACCTTGTGAATAGTTATAAAGCTATTTGTGATATTTGGCCAATTATCATTTTAAATAGCACGTTGTGCCGATAATTAAATGTTTGCAAGAATGACTACAATGTATCTCGTTAAGATTACGTGTACTGTATAGATAAAAAACATAACATGATAGTACATTTATCACTGTTGCATATAGCTCGATGTCTTCCTATTTCCATATTTTATATTACTTAAAAGGAATGAAGGGATGCATACTTAAAATTCTACCTTTGATAAGCCCTTGCAACCTGGAAGATCTCCCACTCAATTTCCACAACTACCTCGCACACTCAACATTTCTCAATCTTAAAATCATTTCTTGGATTATAGTTCCATTGTGCCAAATGCAGCTCTCTCTCTTAGGAAGGGCGTAGTCCTATTGGTTGAATCCTCTTACCACAGCCATTTGGGAGCTTGTCTAACCCCACTGCACACATCGAACATATGGTTTTATGTCTATGTCAGCATCACCCATTTCATCGTCAAAGAAAGTGTCTTTGTCATAATCTGTAGAAAGACAAAATGTAAAACCATTAACAAGTAAGCACTATGCTATGGTGGTATAACAATACCAATAATATTGACAAAAATTAATTGTTTACGGCACTATTGTTGATCTAAAGTAGTTTGCTTCAGGACATACCAGATGTATGGGTGTTTTGGCATCCTTACAGAAAGGTCAATTCTTCATTCCACTCAGGATTAATATTATTTTTCACGACTCGAGTCTTTAAGCTTTGTATCAAACTCAAATTAAGCTTTAAACCAATTATTTTGAAGAATCGAAAGTGCTACCAGGAATCTTTAGATGATAAGCATGTATTTCCCCTACACACACATGCACACACAACAACCCACACACACACAAAATTGAGAAGTAAAATTATAGATTTTAAATTGATAGGTTTTCTTTTAAACACAACCACAGGCCAGGTTTCTAGATATATATATGAGTTGACATTGTGTGTCTCAATAATAACCCCAAAAATACTTAAGTGCTCTAAGAACAAGAAAATATATCTATGTTGTTCTATTTAATAAATGTCATATCAGCATTGTAAACATGTTGCCTCCTATGTTCTTTGCATGTTTAATGCAATAGCTTATATGTTATTTATTAAATATATCAGAACAAATGCATTCTTTTTTCTTGAGAGCACCTAAGAATTTCTCTAATAACCCCTATGAAATATTATAGCTTAAATGATAAAAATTAATCATATTTACTTGTTTGACATTACAAAATTAAATAATAATATGAAAAAATGTTACATTTTTATTGTCTTTGATTATTATTGTGATGTTGAAATTAGCTTATGGAAATCACAACCACAATGGTAACTTACAATGATACATTTCATGTCACCTCAACATGCCATCTCTAGTTATTTGAAAGTTAAAACTTCTGTTTTTTTTTTAAGAACTTAATATTGGTTCATTGTCAAACTGAAAAATATAGCAAGGCATTTAATATCAAGTGAATAAAAAGAAAAATATTAGACATTTACATAAACTACCTTAGAAGTTTTAAACTGACTATGTATAAAAATCCTGGAAACATGAGTATGCATTCACAAAAAAAATTGGAATATAGAAAGAAACAATAATTCCAAAAAAATGCTCAATTAATTCCCACATGTTAAAAAGAAAGGATCATAGCCATAATTAATGAAATCTAACTAAACCATATCACAATCACAAAATATAAGAAAAGAAAACTACAAGAAATAAAGGGTAAATGCTAAGAAAGGACATTTTACTAAAATCTCCAATTTAACATTAGTTCTCACGACAAGATCCAACGGACTATATTACAAAAATTGTTATATAAAAACATAATTATTAAAATAATTTTAATTCTAAACTTTTCCAAATATCTTACTTGTTCACCCATGTTGACAACAACATAGGGTCACTGGAACGACATCGCGAATAGCGAGATTAATTCCTTTTTTAACACGAAGTTTGAGTAGACCAGAATTTCCCATTGAAACACACCTCGCTATTGCAAACCAAGCCTAAAAAATCAACAAAGGAACAAGATGATGGACAATGGTCGACTGAAGCAACTCTTGTCACCTAACAAACAATCGAGTTCGATTTGTTTGGATTAATGTTAACGTGAACAAGTTGGACCAGGTACAATATACTAAACATAACTAATGGTTTAACGTATGAAAAACAAGCCAAGGAAAAAGAAGAGTGGATCCTATTAAAAGGAATCTTTAGACAGCTTTCCCCATATCGAAGTTTACTGATTCAAAACAAAATGCTGAACGAAAGAAAAACTAGGAAATTAAAGACAAAGAAAAGTCAACATAAGTTTTGGCAAGTAACAAAATTTTCCTGTGTACATAACATGTTCTTGCTTTCTCTTCTGTCCCTACAATGCTGCATCACAAATATTTAAGAAATATTTTTTGAAAGCTATTCACTTTGGTTCTATCTTTAAACAAAAAATACAACATAAGTTTAATTTTGATAATATAAAATATTTTAATCCAGATAACCAATCATATATTATCAAATTAACAAAATAAGCTTGACCCTCATAAAGTCATTATATATAGGGATTTGATTGGATAAAAGTATCATGCATTTAAATTAAACTCTTTCAAGATGTTATTTTGGCTATTAATAGAGTAGATTCTAAATTAGTCCTTGCTACTATCATTTATGGAGTTTATTCCAAACAAAAATAAATTAGCCTCAAGGCCCCCTATAATTATAATATATGGACATGTTACTCTTAGCTCACTAGCAATTGATAAATTAATTGGTAAATCATTACCTTCACCCCATATGTTTTTTTTGAATGTTTTTTTCTCTAGTGGATTTACTTTTTGTTCTTTTAGGGTCTGTTGCGAGCTAGGGTTTGGGGAAAAGGGAAGGGATGGGAAGGCAATGGGGATTAATCGATGTTTGTGAGTTTTATGAGTAGAGAAGGAGGAGTTTCAGGGTGTTTCAAAATCCTCCTAAATCCATTATACAGTTCAGTTCCCAATTTGGGGTATTTTCAGTGGAATATGAATTAAAATTACGTTTTTACCCTTACTCACTTTTCCAATTTCCAGGATTAGCCAAAAACCACACCAAAATCACACTATTCCACGTGAAGATTCTCATCTCATCTCTTGCCTCTTACCAAAAACCCTAATCCTAATCTTCTTCATCTATCGCTCCGTGTGCGCATCGCCGTCCACTTAGCCTCCATCGTCATGGCGTCCTGCTGTCCACTCGCTGACCACGCGCTCGCGTGCATTTTCGCTCACTGCCCCTCTGCCTGAACAACCACCATCGCAGCTGGCTCTTCTCCTTCCTCTGCAAATGTTTCGTGATTTTCTAGCTTTAGTTTCTTTCTTCAAATCTTTTATTGGCTTCATCAAGTGTAGTGTACGTTTTCAGTATTATCCATCTGAAATGGAAATTAGCTAGTGTTGTTTTGCTCTTAAGGTTACATTTTTTTTTCAACCTTAAAATATTCTTGATTGGACTTCTAATTAGTATTTGAATAACGAGTTTCGCAATTTGCTCTCTTAAACTATTTTTTTTTGTCTTCATTTTGATTCAGTTTTTTTTATTT
>JAMLFY010000004.1:40559575-40621453 GCA_030441495.1 Dalbergia oliveri | reverse complement strand
AAATCTCATTTTCTGAACTTTCAACTCAAAATGACCAAAATACCCCCTGTGTTCTACACGGGTAAAAGGTGCCGTTTGAGCCGAAATTCTTCCAGGAAGTTTAGAATAATGTTTTTAAGTGATATTTGATGTTTAGTCGGGCCTGGTTGGTCCGGGCAGTTAGTGCAAAATTACCATTTTGCCCATAGAATAATGTACAGTGAACCTAATGACGCAATTAAGCAAACCTAAGCAATATTAGGCTCTAATCGAAGATTAATTTATTTCGATAATTAATCTAGAGTCAAAATAATTTATTAAGGTTAATTAGAACCTAAGATTGCTTAGTTAAACTCTAATTGCATTCTTTAATTCAAGATTCCTAGTCATGGAATCTTGAATAGTATTTTCTTTCAATTCCTTAAATTAAGGAATTGTGCCCATACCTCATTTGACCAAAAAATGGTTTTAAATTGTTAATCTAGCAAGATTACCCTCCTAATCAAGTCTTGACAACCTTAATTAGCCAATTACCTCACCTAAACACTTTCTTACAACTCCTAACCAAAACCTTAATCAAAGAAACACCTAAACACATCACTAAAACACAATTACATGAGCAAATTAATCCCCCCTTTTGCTGCCCAATCTGGCCTAATACATGGCCTAGGAGAAGTGCCACATGTTGTTTGATTTATCACTCAAGAGCCATGCCTAGGCCATACCTCAAACCATACCTCACCATGCTTTCAACCATGCCTTTGCCCATATCTTGTAAGAGATTTTCCTCCCCAATTGACCAAGCAAGGCCGTTGCCATCCTTCCTAATCAGCCTCCATTGTGCAAAATTTTCTATAAATACCAAGCCTTGAAGAACCTTGATACACTTTAGATTATTTGCTAAGTTTAGTTGTCTTGCATTTTGCTTTTTCTCTCAAATTTCTCTTCATCTTCTTCATCTTCTTCTTCCTCTTAAAGAATCCTTCCACCACCACAAACAATCATAAACCACCACTACCTCACCTTAAACCATCTCCTAAACACCCAAACTTTCCATTCCCAAGCTTAGAAACTCAAGGAAAAATCATCTCCTTTGAGTTCCCTTCTTGGCCGAAACACATACCCACTTCCAAGAGGAGATTTGTCTTCTCAACACTTCAAGAACTCAAGCTTTCTTTCACCTCTTCAAAGACTTTCTTAGGTAGGGGTTTTGTTTTAATGTTTTTACTTGTTTTCTTCAAGAAAAGTTCTAGTTTTCTCTTGGTTCAAACTCTTTTCCTTCTTTCTTTTCATTTCGGCCAAGAGGCCTTTTTATGAAGAGAACATGAGCTTGATGATGAGGTTTCAAGATAATGACTTGTTGATGTCTTGTGAGAAACCTCTAAAGCTTGAAATAACTTGGTCTTGGACCATACATGCTCTTGATTTCTTTCTTTTTCTTGGCTTAAGTTTCGGTTTTTCCTTTTCTTTCCTAGCTAAGTTTCGATTTTTCTCTTCCTTTTCCCTTAAGGATTTCGGTTTTTCTTCCTTGGTTTTGAACAAAGTTTGCTAAAAATGTAAAGTAGATCACAAAAGTTTTGATAAAGAAAATTAATCCTATGTTTTCAAAGAGCTCTAAGCTTACCCTTGCCAACCTTAAAGTTGGTCGGCGTTCTAGAGTTTTACTCTAGATTGAAGCCCATGAGCAATAAAATAAAGAATATGACTTAGTTCTTGTATTTTGTTTAGACAAAGTGTTGAGCTTTGTGTCTATTTTCTTGAGCTTGATGATGAAGTTCAAAATCAAAGGCTTCTTTGAAGTCTTGGTGCCAAGAACTCTAAAGCTCACTTTATGTTGTTAAGATGCATAATGGGTTAAGGTTGTAATGTTCCTTTAAAGTCTTGAAAGAGCTCTAGTCAAGAATAATGAGTTGCACACATGTTTAAGTTTATGCCTTGCATAGCATGTTTATTTTGATGCCATCACTAAGTTCTCAAGAATAATTAATTGGACTTGCATTATCATGTTTAAATTTCAAGCTTGCATTTCATGTTTATATTTCAAGTCATCACTTAATCTTTAAAGATAATAATAAGGTTGCATCTCATATTTATTTTATGCTCTCACTTTACTTTCTAATGAAGAATAAAATGAGTGCATATCATGTTTAAGTTTATGTCATCACTTAAACATCCTAGAGCTCAAAGACTTGTCCAAGTATCTTGCATAAAGTTTTAGAAAATGGAGGCATCCCAAGGATGCCATTTCGGCCTTATGGTGATGATGATGGACTTGGATGAGTTCATCTAATCATAAATGCCCATAGTCTACGTCTTGGAATTTTTCCAGGCTTAGATGCACTCAAGGAGCTTTATGAACCAAGTTTTATGTTTTAAAATCCATTCCTTGAGCTAAATAAAATAGCCACTGACCTAGCACATTTTCATGTGATTTTAATGAGTTTAATTGGTTTCTAAAAGAGTTTTGAGTCCCCAAAGTAATCCCAAGAGAAACTAGCAACTTGTATGCATTTAAATTCATGAGATTTTATGATTTTATGGGCTTTACATTTCGGTTCTGCCCTCTTATGTTTGGCCACTGCATAATCTCTGTTTTACAATGTTAAAATGTGTAAAATTATGTTTGAGTGAAACAAGGATCGATTTAGAGAAGTTAGAAAAGAACAAGTAACTTAAAAAGATCAAGAATGAGAATTCTAGAACACTTTAATGCACAAATATGCAACCCTGTTCCAGCATGATTAATTCAAGGATAAATGGTTCATAATCAGTAAGATATGCATAAAAACCTTTCATAAATGATTAGGTATTAATTACAAAGCTTAAGATGATGTTAAGGACTTAAAATGAGAATTCTAGCACACTTAGACACATAATAAGCAATTCTGTCCAGCATAGTTAGATGGAGGAAAAATGACTTATAACTTAGTAAATATGCCTAGGAATCCCTCATATTTGTTTTAGGAATTGATTATGGAGCCTTCGGCGAAGACGGATCTTAAAAAGGGTTTAAAACGGAAATTTTAGAACCCCATAATCATGAGGTAAATTTTCTGCCCAAATTACATAATGCTGTTTGGAATTTTTAGTATGCCTAGGACTTAGTGAGAATTATAGGTAATGATCCCTTAGGTGTTATAAAAATCCTTAATAAATGTTAGAATAACCGGAACAAAAGTTGAGACCCGTAAGGGTCAAAGCATAAGATACCATGAGATAGGAGGTGTGATGTGAGCATGAAATCGAGCATATTCTTGATGATGTGATTATGTCAACATTTTGAGCATAAAACTCTATGTGTATAATTGGCATGTTGATGTGATGAAGTGTTATGCCATGATTTGAGATACATGAGTTTTAAAACATGAATGAGTTAGAAGAGTATGCTCATGTGAACTAGAAATTTTTTAATTAAGCAAGTTCCATAAGAATGATGCATGTGATTGAGATTATGTGGCATGACTCAAATTTAAGGAAGTTCAAATGTAGCGTTATGCCTCGAATTTCCGTCAAATTTGAGGGACTTAAAGAAAGTTTTGAAAATAAGATGTTTAATGTGACACACCGAGACGTACTCCCCCCTTGGTGAGGAGAAGGCAAAATCGTGAGGGCATAGACATTAGCCTGAAGCGGACAAAGTTGCTTGGCTTAACCAGTCAATGCATTTCGAATAAGGAAAAAGTCCCATGATAGGTGATCCTTAGGCCCCCTACCCGTACTCTAGGAGTCTGGATTATTATGATGATTATGAATATGATTATGATTATGATACGCTTATCAAGAAATAAGTAAGAACTAGTGACGACTAGTTAAGGTATGAGCTCATAGCCTAGTTTTAGGGGTGCGGTTACTATGATGATGCTTAGTGTCACAAGTATGAGAAGAGGAAAGATGTTCAAGAGAAGTTACATGCCACTTACATGTTGTTTGATTATTGTTTGGCTTGCCTAAAGTACTGTCATGCATCCATGTACTATTATGCCATACAAGCATTAAGATTCATTATAAAAGACATGGACCTTGGATAAATATCTTTTGTGAAAACCTCATAATGAACCTATGCATGAAACCTTTTATAATAAATCCAAGGTTCCTGGGAACGTAAACGATGACATTAGGATAGAGGATTTCCCTATGAGATTCTTTAGCAAGATTCTCACTCCTCGTTTCTTTTCCGTTGTGTCTCCAGACCTGATGGTGTCGTTCATGATTTTTGTTGATGCACCCGTGTGGAGCTGCACTACGATCCGGACCATCAGTCCTACCACTTCGAGGGTCGTTGTGCCATACGTATTTTTGCATACATGGGTCGTCCTTTTGCATTCCCAGTTCAGTTTGCTTCACCTGACTTCCCCTATAGTGATGACCTGATTTTTGAGAGGACGCAACCCGCGATGAAGAACCGCCGTGCCCAACCATCATCTTCAGTGCGTGACTACCCAGAGTACCCCTCATACGTCATTGCGGAGACTTATCCGAGGTTCCTGCCGATCCATATTCGGAGGATTCCGTTCTCGTGCCTTTGGCCGTCGGGAGGGGTAGTAAGGACACGGTCTCTTAGCCGAGGCCTATGAGGCGTGTGCGTCAGCCGAGGCGCCTCGCCAGGAGGCCACGTCGACCACCGATTCGTATGCCTACACCTCCACTTCATTGGGCCACATCCGAGGAGCTTCGGAGTTTCGCGGTGATACTCCGTCTGAGGAGCGCCATCTATAGACTTTTAGAGGGCAGGGTTGATGTTATCTGGTAGTATATTTTGGGGACTTGTCCATGTATTACCTTTTATGTTTTCTTATATTTCCTGTGGAAGCTCTGCCCACTCGTATGGGTAAGACTTTATGTTATATTTTCATTGTTGTACTAAACTATGAGATTAAATATTATGATGTTTGTCTCCATGATTGAAGTGTTCCTTATTACTTTGTTTGGATGTGATTTATTTATTCTTCCATTTACATTTTGTTTATGTCATACGCAAGCACTTGGTTTTACATGTTTCCTTTCAAAAAAAAAAAATTTACCTGTATTTTCCTTAAATTATTTTATAAATGATGTTTAAAGGAAGTAATGACTAATAATTAATCTTAATGTGTCCTAAGCGTATTGGGTTAAATATTAGGGTATTACACTAACTATGAGGACAGTTAAGATGAATAACTATACAAAGAACACCAACATAAGAAGAACAGTTGCAAAAGGAGCATAAACATGACCAACACCTCCTTGTTTTTAATATTTAAGATTGCAAAATTACATAATAGGCAAAGATCAATTAATTGAGCACCAATACCCATATACTATGCATAGGATGTTCATAAACATATACTCCATTTCGATTGATTGAGCACCAATACCCATATCCTTTTGTGATAGAAAATATTTAGTGACAAAGCAAAAACTAGGAAAAGCATAAGTTAATCACACCTTCTAAGCTGAAAGAAACAATAAAGAAAAAACCTCAGTGCTCTACTAGAAATATTATGCAAACCTTAGTGCTCCTGTTCAAGTTCATCTTCCTTAAATGGCTGGTAGAAATCTCTAGAAAGAATGATGATGGGTTGGATACAACAAACCAAATCTTTTCACAATAATACTAAAAGATGGCATATTATCTTCTTTATACTATTTAAATGCAAAAGACAAAAATAACAGCCACAAAAAAAACTAGATTGGACGCAAAGCTAGGAACCTTGCAACACATTTTATACAATAAGGAAACAAACGAAAACACTCAACTTAGGAAATCAAATAAAACATGTCAAGTTGTAAGAGATATTGTAATCAATGAAAGATAGCTTTTCAGAAAATATTATAAATAAGAACTTCTAACAAATAAAGTGTTATAATTAGTAATGCAATACTCATTTTGAAACTTGAAATTTTGAAACAAGTTGTTGATATTGAGGGGAAAGGCAACAAAAGTGCAATACCTTCTTTGGGTGTAACTCAAGGTAAATATTTGAGACTTCAATTTGTCAACTTGGCTTTCTCTATTGAAGACAAACAAATTATATTAAGAAGTTTAGAGATGAGCATAAGGCAATGTTTTAGAGAAGAAGATAAGAGAGAGAGAGAGAGAGAGAGAAAAGAAACTAGCAAGGATAAACAAATTGGGATCTAACCGGTCATCTAAGGGAATATATCTTCACTTGTTTCATGAGAATAATAGGTGAAGATTTTATTTTGAATCAATGAAAGTATTAAAGATTAAGATTAGATAGTCAAATAAAAAATCTCTAAAGTGATATCTATTGTTGATTTCTTGATGAAGTTAGATTCCATTTTCCATCATAGTCAAGAAGAAAGGGGAACAAAATTTCTCTCTTGTCATCTTGAAAATATCTTTTTAAACCAAAATTTTAAAAATTAATCATGTCAAATCGGTTCATTTCATTGATCAGTTTATCAAATAAATCACAGTCACAATCAATGAACTTTCCTATTTCCAATCAAATCAATCCTATAATTAAAGAGATGTATAGTAGAGCAAGTCCAAGCTAAGTTAAAATGGCAATGGCTGCCTAGAATGACCAAGCTATCTAGCCTTACTTAATTTCATTTCATTGCCTCACGATTAATGCACTTCCAAGTTATGGAATAAACTTCTTACAAAATGGATAATAAGGTTGCTAGTATAGAGTAGCACAATGGAAACTAGAAGACATAATTATTTAGTAAGTATGAAGTAGAACAAAAGCCAAGCTTACAATGATTGCAAATTTTATTTTTTTTAAAATGAAGGGTAAGTTTTAGTGTTAGGAATGAAATTCATCGATGAAAGTTAATATATAGCCACACATTTTAACACAATGCACTCCAAAATGAAATGGGTTCCACTATACATGCAGCAAGGTGTTGATTTTAGAATAAAAACTAATTGATTACTGCTAGGAAGTGAGAGCTACTAGTTGAAGAGCTTGTCGATGATTTAGAATTAATAGGCTACCACTACGCATTGCTGCCATCAAGGGTACTACCAAATACTGTTGCCTTTGTAATGAAGCACCTATGGTAGTTGGCGGCCAACGAGCTTTGTGTAGGCCCAAATTACGAATGCCAAGAAGCTTTACAAAGAATCTTTAATGGACGATCACCTTTTGTGCATGAGTGCTACTTTATTCAATTAGGGTTTTGTCAGTGGAAGTTCCTTTGGGTTGATTAGGGATTAGGGCTCTATAGAAAATAAGGAACTAAGAGGGGAAAAGTAGTCGAGTTTGTTAGAAATTACTCAAATTTGGAATATTTTGTTTTGGAGTAAGAAAAAAGAAAAATTGGTTTGTTTATGGTTTAAGTACGGTGCAAACAACCAAAATTTTGGTGGACTAATTTTTAGAGTCATGCTAAAATGTTTAGACAACGCTTTTGTAGCATAGGTAATTGGATTTTTAAAGGCAACACTTAAAAGCGGAGGCTATTCACAAATAAATGCTGGCTCATAAAGTTTTAATGCAATGCTTTTAAAGTGTGCTTTATTCTGATTAAGCCCACGTTTTTCAAGCGTTACATTAAATACTAACGCCCAATTTTTACTGTAATTTTTACTGTCATTAGGAATTACCGAATTACTCTAGGTAATTCTTACATAAAATTTGAGACTAAACAATCCTCAATAAAGGAATATAACATTAGAAGAAAGGTTAGGAGCAATTCGTGCGAGAGTTGCAAACCCCGATTTTCTGTACGTGTAAAATGACCAAAATGCCCTTGAGGTTATTTTACTAGAAAATGAGGATCGTGGGCCCCACCCATCCTCAAGGGGATGTTTTGATGATAATAAGGGATTGTTTGTGTTATGTGTGTTAATAGAGGAGAAAAATCCTAATTTTGAGCTTCGACCCGAAATGACCAAAACGCCCTTGCCCGTTTTAACTCCATTGAGTGCCGATTGAGCTCGAACCTCACTAAAATGTTTTAAAACATGTTTTTAAGTTATGATTAACCATTGGTTAAGCTCGGGTGGCCTCGGGCAATTTTTAAGTAAAATAACCGTTTTGCACCTGCCTTTGTGCAGTTTTACAAATTTTGAGATTTTTGATTTGCTAACGAAACCTAAGCAATATTAGGCTCAAATTAAAGCTTATTAAATTCTAATTATTAATCTAGAGTCAAAATTATTTATTTAAATTGATTAGAACCTAAAATTGCTTTAAAACACTCAAATTGCTTACTAATTCACCTAAGCCCTTAACCGTAAATTCTCTAAATTGCATGAATACCTTGCCTACACCTAAATAATACATGGAACACACAAAAGCCTCTTCCATGAGGCTGTAATGCACGAAATAATTCAGCCATAATCATTAGAATTATTGCAAGATAATGCACTAAAACAAAATGCCAAAAAATTCCCTAAAACATGGCATAAAACATGCCTTAAACAAGAAATGATTTTCCTCCCTTTCTTCCCCATGAAAAATCCGAAAATTATGCCTCCTCCTCTTGTCCATACATGAGCTTGAATTCCTCTATAAATAGGCATGCTTGAGGAGCCTTAGAAGCCTTGCTCATAACTTACACAAATTCTAGTTTTAGGAGCACCAAAAGCTTTCTTTCTTCCTTCCCCTTGGCCAAAATTCTTCTTCAACTTTTCAAGGAGATTTTCTTTCATTTCACTCAAAGAAACCAAGTTCTCTTCCTTTCCTTCAAACCAAATTAGGTAGGGAGTTGTCTTTAAGCTTATTTCTATGTTTTGCTAAGTGTTGTTCTTGGTTCAAAATGATGATTTCATGGACTTTCTCTAGCTTTTCCAATTGGTTTTCTTCTTTCTTTTTCTTTAATATTTCGGCCATAAGGCCTATATGGGATATGATGATAGCTTGATGATGAGGACCTTGAGTGTTGGTTGTAAATCCATCACAAGTTAGGCCTCTAAAGCTTGAAAATTCCACTTGATGCAAAACTTTAAAGAATGATGTTTTTATGATGTAAAAATAAAGATCTTGAGTTTAGAACTTGAAAGATGTATTTTTCACTTTGTCTTGCTAAGATATATTAGGTTGAATTTATATTTCTCTAAAGTCTTGGAGGAGCTCTAGTAAAGAAATAAAATGAACTTGCATCCATGTTTAAGTTTATGCCTTGCATAACCATGTTTACTTTCTATGTCATCACTAAATTCTCAAGAATGAATAAATGAACTTGCATATTCATGTTTAAATTTCCAAGCTTGCATTTCATGTTTATGTTTCAAGTTGTCACTTAATCTTCAAAGATAATAAAGAGGATGCATCTCATATTTATTTTATGCTCTCACTTTATTTTATAATGGCTAAAAGAATCAACGCATGACATGTTTATTTTATGTCATCACTTAAAGATCCTAGAGCTCAAAGACTTGCCCAAGTATCACAAGCAAAGTTGGAACCATGGTAATAAAAACTCTAAAGCTTCCTTAAGATTATAGGAGTCAAAGAATTCATTCTTTAAAAAGTCTTGAGTTTGGAGCTTAATAAGATGTAATAAGAATTCTCTTCTCCCTTCACGGTCCATGCGGACTACCGCCGCTTTGGTTTCTTAAGATTCTCTTCTCCCTCCACTTGTCCAGTGTGGACTACCGCCTTCAGTTTCTTGCATATCATGTTTATAATTCCAAGTTATCACCTTATAAAGACAAGATTAAAATGAGGTTGCATAGCATGTTTATGATTCTAGTTATCACCTAAATCTCTAAAGCTCAAGACTTGCTCCTTTTATCTTAAGTGAGAATTTTAATCGTGAAGATTCTTTCAATATATAAATCGGCCTCATAATTAAGGTAGGCCCAAAGTGATTTAAAATAGCTACTGATTTAGTTCTATAATTTCTTTCAAGATTAACAAAAAGAATTAGTTTCTAAAAGAGTTTTAAGGCTTTGCAAAGATTTTTATGGGAAACTAGTATCTTACATGTACTTAAAATGTAATTTTAAGCAATTATGTGAGGTTCATGATTCAGCCACTAATATGAGTTTAGTACTACTGTATGATGATGGTTTAATATGTTTGAAGTTGTGATAATTATGGTTTATTGCTAAAGAAATGATTCTATGCATGTTAGAGATAAAACTAGCTTCCTAGAAAACCATAAAAGCAAGATTTCTAGAACTTTAGAGAATGAAATTTATGCATTCTGTCCAGAGCCTTTAGTGACCTTAAGAACCAGATTTTATCATGTTTAGATAAAGGAGAATGATTCATAATTGGTTTAGTAATTAATTTTAGCATCATAGGGAAAGCCGGTAATGAGAAAGGGTTAAAAACGTAACTTCTAGCACATTAAAACCTTAAGAACAACTTACTATTTATGCTGCCCCATATAGTCTAATAATGTTCTTAGGACTTATAATTGATGGTAATAAGTCCCTTAGATGCATAATTAATTAGTTCAATAATTAAGGTTGCCCGATTCTAGAGATTCGATTGTTTAAGATAGCTTTTCGATAAGGATTTATGATGATGCCTCTTTGATGTTTTAAATGATAAGTCTATGTAGTGATTTGATGCTTATTAAGTATTTGACGTCATTGAATGATTTCCGGACTTGCATATTATAGTTGTTGTTGCAAACAATGAGAATGCTTATGCATGAAATAATGAAATATTCTTTGTTATTTAAAAATTTACCCTTGTTGCTGGAAGAAAGTATATTACTTAAAAGTGTAATTTGGAAAGGTTCTAGCTAGGAAAGACTTGGTATTTAAGCGTGTCCATTTGTGACCCACCTCTCTTTCCTGGAATCTCCCAAATGCATGATTACAGTTGGTATATATATTATTCCAAGACTATAAACGAGAAAATGTTATAAATGATTATGAATTGAGAATTGTATTATAATATAACATGCAAAGACTTAAAGGTGACTCAAAATATATGAGGAAATGACCCTTTGGACCCATCAGACTATAGGTGGTGAAAAGGTGATCCTAGAAATGATCCTTTGGACCCGTCAAACTATAGGCGGTGAAAGGTGATTCTTGCCCCTAGTCGTTCTTAAAAGGGTAGAGACAGGTTTTTACTTATCAAAAGGGATAAGTATATGCTGGTGATGACTAGCAAGGTATGAGCTCATAACCTAGATTACTCCCAAAGGGTGAGTATATGGTGGCCCAGGAAAATGATGATGAAAGTAACTTTAAGTCACCTAAGAAACTAAGTAAATGCATTATGTGAATATGATGTTCTGCTATGCATAGTATTTATGAGATGATGATGAGAAATATGATGTTCTGTTATGCATAGTATTATGAAATGATGATGAGGAATATGATGTGATTTTATGCATAACTATGTTATTATATATGAAAGGAAAAGTTCATTATATACATGACATGCTAAGTTTATGATGCATTATAAGACGCATGATTAAAACGACGAACCTCGGAAGTATATTTTCGAACTTAATAAATCAATCTTAGCATGCTCACTATTTCATAATGAAACCCGAGGTTCCTGGGGACGATGATGATGACACAATGCATCATGAGGTGAGTACCTTCTTTTTATAAGTTTCTCACTCCTTCTATTTTGCTTTCCATCTCATCTTCAGAAATAGAAGGAAGCGTTCATGAATCACATTGAAGCTTTCACCGGTAGTTGAACTTGATCCTTAGTTTCACTCGTATATTTCAGATATCTATCCCTATCCTTGGAGTGTTATTACTAGGTGCCATTAATGGATGTCCTTCCATCCATATATTATTTATGTTTTGTTAGATTGCCTACACCTAGTCTTATTCTGTTGGTAGGAAACTATCTATGTGTTATGTAATTATGGATGTTATATGATGGAGCCAATATGATGTGTTTTTCATGCTATATCTGCACGTTATTCGCTTTATTTTGATTATTGTTCATGTTATGTGCGGCTCACGCTTTCAATTATGTTTAAAAAAAATGGCTCGTAATTTCACTAAGTATTTTCAAAGTATGATGAAAGAAATGAAGCAAAGAGTAAAATCTAGTAATTAATCAGATACAACCTAGGTGTATTCGATTAATTATTAGGGTGTTACAAATACTATTGTCTTAACCCAATCCAAATGCTATCCCTATAAAAGTGTTGCCTTAGAACATATAAGGCAACCCTTTAAGCGTGCCTTAAAAAAGTGTTGCCTTAGATAAAAAATGTTGTAGTGTTTGTAGTTGATCTACTTGTGTTGGAAATGAGACCAAGAACACTTATATAGAGACTTCTGGATCTTCATATGACCCCTCAAGTGATATCCTAGTAGAGTTTCTTGAGTTGGCTGCTATTTATATTGGATTTCTTTGGGTTATTTTGTGAGGTGATTATCTGTGCCCATATGTTCAAGTATAGTGGCACGCCTAAAGGAGATTCTCTAAAGCTAGTACAATGTGAGATTGCAATTTTGTTGGATCCAAATTTAATCGGTTAAGATTGGCTTGATCTAATTAACTCAAACATATAAGAAATTTAGTGAAATGAAAAATTGTGCTAAAGTCAAAACTTTAGCCTATGGGTTCTCCAAGTCACTATAGAAAGGTTTTGGAAAAGATTAAGCCACAAGAAGTGAAAGAAGAAATAAAAGTAACTTGCACTAATTGACAATGGCAAATATAAAGAGAAATAATAACTGAAAATAATGAAAGAAATGGCTAATTGTTTGGAAATTATCGTGCGTTTTTTTTTACACACAAGATCCCCTATTTATGGTCCATTAGCTAAGCTATGTATACGATTGTAGTCGTTCATATTTTTTAGTAGCCATTACTCATGCTTTCATACACGTTCCTCTAGTTATAACACTTGTTGGGCTAATGTTCCTTCAAATCATGCAAGCCCATTTTCTTAGCTATTTCCTTATTTTATTTGGGCCTACATTTCTTTTCATTTAGCCCATTTCTCGATCATAGCAATGGTAGCCTTTAGCCGTTGATTTTGGGCCTACACAAATTCACCTAATAATTTTGGGTGTCTAACATATGCCCCTACGCCTCTTAGCTCAGGAGCTATTATGAGCTATGAGGTTTTAATAAATGCTTCAGCAGAAAGCTTTACTAGCCATTACACTTTTCTTCTTCTTCAATTTCCTTGTATGATTCTTTGAATAGCTTTCCCCTTCAAACTTATGTTTTAATCTTTTCGCTTTCAAACTCTATTCCGTTATTGCTCAATCTTTGCTTTCCATTTTCACCATGTCCTCCTTTCAAGGTTCTGACTTTCAAAACCCTTATTCCTCTTCTTCATCATCATCATCATCATCATTCAACTCATCTTCTAGATTGCAGATTCTAACACAATTATTGTTGCTCTTGATCATTTTCAATGATCAACAATAGTAGCCAAAGGCTCTTCTTTTGTTCAAAAAGATGAAATGGCGTTTTTGATCCTTTTTGGTGATGAAACTATTCACTACATTCCTGGTCCTATTGTTTCTGAAGCTTCTGATTTAGAACTCTAGTTGAAAACTCTCCATTTATTCTTCTTGGTTTTCCATTTCCAAGCATCCCTCTGAGATTCACGGCTAGCCTCGCCTTAATTATGCTTACACAAACTAGCTCAATCCGGTTAGGAGCAAAAAGGCCACCTCTGGAAAACATAAGGTATTTATGACATAATCATTTTTTCCAAACAAGAGTTGAATTGAGATCTTTGGTAGCCTTTTTGGATTTTTGGAACATCTCCATTAATGCATTTGTCTTCCCGTTTGGCATCTTTACCATCACTTTATATGATATAGCAACTATCTTGGGTCTTCCCATAGTGGGGGATGAGCTTCCAACCCTATACAATGTTTTCTCCTTAAGTCATGTTTGTATTGTTAAATGAAACAATGCCCTTTACCACGTGTTCCTCTCCTAGCATAACCACATGACTGGAACTATTTCTGATATTAAACACCATGCTTTCTTCTCTTTTAGATGTGCAAATTCTTTCTTTGCCCAAGTTCTCTTCAACTTGTTGACTCATACAACTACTATGTTGCGGCTATCATGTTTTAAGTGAGTAAACCTAGCGGCTTTGTTCCTTTCCCTATTCTATAGATATATGAACCTTTGGGTTAAACCAGTTAAGACATCTTTATCCAATAAGGATCTCATCAGCCTACTCTGGTTCCTTTATCTTTGGGTGAATGAGTACTTCCCCATATTCTTTTGTGATAGTAAGGCAATCACGGTTCCTATTGTTGATGCTTCGATTACTACCAATAAGTTCAAGGATGTACCTCCACCCATACAACCTATCAAATTGTTGATCAGCTATTTGGAATGGAGTAGGAACCTTCATTGATGCTTGCCCATTTATGTATCATGAGTTTAGGCTAATCTAGGTACGTACTAACATCCTAATGTTTAACCCACACGCCTAGGACGCATTCAGGTTAATTATTAGTTATTGCTCTTCGTTTCAATTCTTAACTTTAAGATTTATAAAATACTTGGCAAAATATAGGTAAATTTTTTTTTGAACATTAAAATCAAAATGTGAGCTGCGTATGTAGAAATAAATTATGTCATCCGTTTTGCATATAAGAAGAGAAGAAATAAAACATGTCATAGGCATATATGAATTACAAATGAAACACGAAATCATGAGCGGAAACATATCATCATATATATATTTATTTATTTATTTATTACAAACTTCAAGTGTTCCTCTTGTGCACACCAAAATATACATATGTTATATATTAGCATCCTACCCACCAACAAAGGTTAGGTTAAGTACATCATCCATAGAAATCATGAAAGGACAAAAACTAAAGACTAGCTAACTAAGACCTTTCTTCCCTGCTATTCCTACTAGGGTACGCAGGTAGATAACCTCTAATTCAAAAAGGCAAAAGAAGGCTATCCTAATCCATGAAATATGCACAGGCGCTCTGAGGTTTGCTACCAACTCTCCTGATTGCTCTGCGAGAAGGAGGATGGTAGCTAATCCATCAGGCCAGCACGTCGTGTGTGGCAAGACAGTGGGAGGTCAGCATGGGTACCTCGGCGGGTTGGGTGGCTCCTCCCGGAGATGACTCCTCTCATCGGCTGCATGAGTGGCCTCTCCATTGCTACCATCTCCTAGCACCATAGGAACGGTGGAGGAGAACCACTGGAAGAAGCTGAGTGGGTGAATCCTCTGAAGGGTCGACCATGGCTCGATGGGGTGAGGTGGTGGTTGAGGTACGTAAATGGGGACATCACAACCAATCACGCAGGAGGCGGGATGACAGACTCACCCACGCGGATGAGCGTACTTAAAGATGAGGTCATCAATAAACGGAGTGGCTGGAGTAAATCTATAGCTGGTAACTGCTGAAAGGGCGTCCATGAAGACAAAACGCGGACAGCACATCGGCCAATGAAGTGATAAGTGGTGGGCGGCATCGAAGTACATTTCCCAGGTGGGAACGTTAACATAGATCACGAAGGTCGCCATTTACCTCTGAAGACGAGATGGAAAAGAAGAAGAAAGGATAAGAAACTTATACAAGAATCTCAGGAGGGTTTCGCCTCACAACATGTGTCATCATCTATGTCGTCAGGAACCTCGGGTTTCATTATGAAATTTGTGGGCATATATACTTAGGGTTCATTTATTAAGTTTTAAACACGTTATCTAAGGCTCGTACATTTTAGCATGAATCTTAATGCATAAATGCAACATACAAAGTCATGAGTGCATGCCATAAGCAAGATGTCATAGAATCATATTAAATGGTCATGACATAGAGAATTTAAAATTCTTCTAACATGGTCTTTCATCATTATTCTTTTAGGTGACTTAAACTTCTTATTCTCTTTCTTGGGGGCCACCCTAATACTCTCCCTTTTGAGAGTTCTAGATTATGAGTTTATACCTAAACTAGTCGTTACTAGTCTACACTTATCCTCTTGATAAGCTAAATTGCCGATTCCCAGAGTGCGGGTTAGGGGCATAGGTTAACTTTTCCTAACCATTAATTCCTGGAGTCTAAAGGATCACATTTCCTAACCATTAATTCCTGGAGTCTATAAGATCATTTTCATATGTCTTATGTCACCTATTATCTCAATATATTATTTACAAGATGCAAAAGTGAGTATGTAATCATAACTTATCATTTAACATATCATGCTCATAATTCTCATAGATCATGCATCTTAATCATTCATTCATAATGCCACAAAATCATCATGTCATTGACCACATAAACATGCATCACATCTCTTTGCATATATTTATAAGCATAATATCAATTGTTATCTTATAGCAATAAACATGCTCCTACCCAGGATGCCAGAATTCAAGGACCAGACTTAGCTACTGCATATGCTATGCTTAACAAGATATGTATATATTTAACACACTAGGGATCATCATTCACATAACTCAAAACTTAAGCATATAGGGTCACCAATATGCTTTATCTTGCTTAGAACACTTTTATTTGTAGAATTAGGGTCCTGGTAATCAATTACATGTACTGGTAATCGATTACCAGAATCAAAACTTGTTTTGGTACAAAAGCATTCTGGTAATCAATTACATGGGCTGGTAATCGATTACTAGAACCAAAATTTTACAAAGAATCATCCTAGTAATCGATTACATAGAATCCCAAATTTTGAAAAACCAAAGTTTTAACTCAATGCAGGTTGCTCTTTTATTCCAATACCATTTCAAAGCATCTTTTGGGCATTCCTCTTGAAATCATACTCACATTCCCACAAAACAAACAAGCTCTTCACTAAAGTTTTGTATGTCATAGAAGCAAGATTCAAACCTCAAAAGAGAATAAAGCCAACATTAGATTATGGCCAAAAATACACTCAATAGCCATGATCAAGATTTCCATTTCAAGATATAAGAGCAAGTCTTTGAGCTTTAGGGAATTAGGTGATGACAAGAATCTTAAACATGCTATGCAATCTCATTTTTAGTCATTTGTTATTATAAGGTGATGGCTTGGAAATATGAATATGATGTGCAAAGCTTGAAATATAAATATGGGAATGCAAGATTATTTTTATGTATTTAAAGCTTAGGTGATAACTTGAAATATAAACATGAAGTGCAAGACATGAAATTTAAACATGGAATTGCAAGTCCATTTCTTTAGTCTTCAACGTTTAAGGTGATGACTTGCAAATAAACATGATATGCAAGGCATTGAAACATAAACATGAGATGCAAGAGCTTGAAATGTAAACATGATGCAAGTCCATTTTCATATCTTGCTAGAGCTCATTTCAAGACTTTAAATAATCAAACTCTCAACCCCAATCAATCTTAATGAAATGGAAATGAGCTTTAGAGTCCTTTAACATCATGGTTCCAAGAACCTCATCTCTTGGACTCACCATCAAGCTCAAAGAAAAACTAACAAAGATAACCAACAATAATCTATTTTTCATACTCTTGTGAAACCAAAGAAAATAAGTCAAGCCTTGAGCTCTAAGGGTCAAACACATGATGGTTTCACAACCAACATCAAGACTCTCATCATCAAGCCATGGTCTTAAAACATCAAAGAAAGACAAAAATATTTCAAAGGAACCAACAAGTATTCTACAACCATTATTCTTTAAAACAAAATAATAAATCAATCCTTGGGCTTAGAAGTCAAGCACATGATGGTTTCACAACCAATATTAAGATCTTTTATCATCAAGCCATGGTTTTTGACCAACAACTAATCAATGAAACCGAAAATAAGAGAAAAGAAAAAGAAGAGGAACTTGTCCATCAAACCAACGTAAAATCTGAAAAGGCACAAGGAAAAGAGGAAGAACAAAAATGAAATCCCTACCAAGGTTGTTTCTTTAGTTGAAAATGAGGAAGCTTGATCTTGGAGTGGAAAGGTTATGTGTTTGAGAGTTGATCTAAGGTGGAGGTGTGGTGGTTTGAGGTTGAGAGGAGGTTGAGAATGGAGGTGGAAGAGGAAGAAGATGAGAGCTTGAGTTGAGAGAAGAAGAAGGATTTTTGGCCAACTTGATGAGCAAGATTGCAACAAAAAAGTAAATAGTGAATATGAGAGTTCCTTTGAGTGTATTGGTGTTTTATGGAAATTAAAATATGATGGGGAAAATGGGGAAGGAGGTTGTGGCCTCTTGGTCACTTTTGGGGGAAGATTTTCATTTTCATGTGTGATAGAACTTGGTTTAAAGATAGATTTGATTAGCGAATGGGTTAGGAATTGATAATTAGGTGTTTGGGTTATTAACCAAGTGTTTAAGGCCTTGCAAGACATGATTAAGGAGTGGTCTTGCACACTTAGTTTGAATTAACCCCAATTAGTCTGAATTTAAAACTCCAACACATTTCCTAAAATTAGGGAATGGAGAGAGAAATTACTATTTACTATGACATGATATAATGTCTTTGATTTAAGAAGGGAATTTGAACTTCCTTAAACAAACTTAGGTCTTAATTATCCTCACATAAATAATTTGACTCAAAATTACTAAATAAAATTAATTTATCTTTAATTAGAGTCTAATATTGCCTATATTTCTGTGATCGTTTAATTAAGCTCATTTAGTATCGATTAGGGGCAAAACCATAAATTCACACAAGAACTCCTTGGGATCACCTGGACTTTCCAGATATCATGCAACACTTACAATTAACATTTCAAACTCTCGGTGATAGGTTTTACCGTTACTTAATCCGCGTTAGATTACCTCAGGGGTACTTTAGTAATTTTGCGTATGGGAAAAACTAGGAAGTTGAGATTTTCATCTTTAACACATCCATGACACATTTAATCCCCTTCAAACATTAAACTAACCCCCTTGAGGATAGCCTGACGCCGTCCGGTTTCTGGGAGAATGACCTCAGGGCATTTTGGTCATTTTTGCACATGGAAAAAATTCGGCGTTACATGCACTGATTTGCTTTAGGCCTCTACTAAAGAACTAACTACTTGTGGCCCTCATTGGGCTAATGTGGTTACTACTAGAAACCTTTTGAATGGTGTGGATCCACGTCAAGATATAGCAAGATCTCTGTGGAGCCCACTACGCCAACCTTGTTACTACTTTGCTAGGTTTTGTCCAAGGGATTCTCGTATTGTTTCATTCCAAAGTAAATTAGGATGATCCTGACTACTATTCTCCATAAAACTATAGAAGAGGTGAGAGATCTCAACCATCATTTTGTGTCATGGTGGAATATGATTATGCCAGTTACTTATCCTACTAGTCCTCTCCCCTTTTTGAACAAATTATCCATAAAGCCAGCCGCTTCTTCCTCCAGACTCAAACTGCTAGGTCATGAGTTCCTTGGGTTTCTTTAGATATATTATGTTATTGTTTTAATTTTCCTTGTCAGCCGTTGTCACCTTTTACTATTTCTAACTAAGTTCCTTTATTGCTATTTTGTTAGGCCTAGTTATAGTGGATATGGAGACTTATGTACTTCTTGCACCTAGCCTAACCAGAGGGAGTACTAGACAAGCCTCAAGTGCTGTCCTCATCAATGTGGCTAGCTTGACTGTCATTATTCCAATCCCAAATCCTTCTCCTTAGATAATTTTGAATTTATCATTGCTTGTTTTCATTTGCTAAGTTTTGTTAGCTCATAATCCTTTTCTGATTATAGGTTGAGTGTCCTAGAAAGAAAAGGTCAGATATGGCTTCTTTCCCCTAGGATAAAAAGTCAACAAAGAAGACTCTTCCTCAGCTTGCTATTAAGAGGAAGACCATGCCCGATATAAATGAAAGTTTAGAAGATGGTGCAACCTCTGGCCGTAGGAGATCTCAAGTGGTTTCTAGCCCTAAGTTTGATAGTGCACCATCAACTGGAGTTGGTAAACTACAGACCTAACTCTTGAAGAGACCATTACTCCTATAGCCAATGACGTGCATAACTTCCCTTCCTCTATGGGGATTTGTTCTACTCATTTGGCTATTGAATAACCTTCCTTCTTGGGCTCTTTAAGTGACATTCCTTTTCCTAATCCACAGTTGAATTAGGGCCTATCAGGATCTTAAAGTTGCAGCTTTTGTCTACCTTAAGTTCCCGTTATACTTCGTAGTGTATGTATTAAGTTGGCCTTAGAGTTGGATGACACTTTCCAACTTTACCACACTCATGATGAGCATAAAATGGTAAGTGAATATTGTAACACCTACTAATTACTATATTCTACTCGAGATATTGACATAGTAATTAAGGCGTATTACTTTCATCTGTGACCCATACTAGTCAAAATATACAGTAATAAAGAGGCTTTGATACATATGTTGCTACAACCACATTTACATATATAAACATAGTATATATATATATATATATATATATATATATATATATATATATATATATATATATACACACACACACACACACATCATAAAAGAAAAGTCAACAAAGCAACCCGTAACTAGTCAAGAACTCTGGATGAATGAGGTTAGTCCCCTACTTGATACGTAACCTGCTCAATATTTAGCCCGACAAAATGTCATATAAGTACAACGGAGCAAAAGAAAACTAATAGTACATCGTTGCAGGCTAGTAAAGTCCTAACACTATACTACTGATATGCACATGCCAATAGTCTCTGAAGATCTCGCCTCCTCCTATAGGAAGCCATTGGCCATCGGTGCGATGACCTCGCTTCCACCGGGCCCTGGGCCCTCAGATGAGTCCAAGTTTGAAGAGGAGGATGAAGAAACGGGTGTATCTGTTGGCGAGTATGCTGGTGGAGCAAGTGGAACCTCAAATACGTTCGGGTGCACCATGTGGAGAGGCACTCCGTCGTAAGGGAACATAAGGTCGAAATCTGCTAAAAACCGATGTACTAAAGGAATGGTCGAAAAACATATATATGCGAAATTGGGAGTAATCTACGCATACAAAGAGTCAAGTGCCTCGTACCTGCCACACCCATTGTGGCGAGTCAAGGAAGAATACCAGTGATGGCATCGTTAATCTGAAGTAATAGGACATACAGCTGGAGGGTGAGAATACTATAAAATTCTCAGGAGGGTAATTCCCAGATATTATACAAAATACAAGTAAGGAATTTATGCATATAAATCATTCATATAAAGATCGTAAGCATCAATGTTAAAATATATAGATTATGGGAACTTAGAATGGCACCATGGAATCAATCATATACTATTGTTTGCATCCATAGATTCAATTCCATGTATTTTCCTCAATTTGTCAACATAGGGAAGGCCTAATTCCACATAGAGCTTGCATCTGAGTTAATAATTTCACAAAGGACAATAGACTGCTATGACATGAGCTCATTTCTATTCGTGATCGTCCGACTTCATTTTTTTCCATTTCCAAATCACACAGTTCTATTTCTAGCCGATACATCTACCGACTTATAAATTTTCTAGGGAAGTCCTTACTTTTGCCTTCCCTCTTATTCCATTTAGGCCTTGTTTCTATTTTTCCCATATGTTCAAACATGTAACAGGAGAATTTATACATATTTTTGCACTTTCTCACATAACTCATTATGTACTTCTTTTTCCTTTCTCAAAACATGCTTACCTTACAAATAGGCATTCAATTATAGTAGAGGTTCCTTTATGTCTCAAGAATAAGTAATTGGAATAATCAGCATGGATCCATATGCCATAGACTTGGAATAGGTATCATACTATCATAAATTTTCAACCACCTTTACACTCCAGCACCTTGACAGAATTACCATTCTAGGTACAACTTTTAATTGCCAAAACAAACGGCCATTTCAAGAGCCAAAAAAATTCTACATGACACTTCAGTATGTCTAGAATAACCTGTAAAAATTTCAGGACAAATAGAGCTCTGGAGCTACTTCAGTAAAATGTACAAATTTAGTGGTCAGGGGCCACCAATTCACATCTAGAATTGAGTTCCCAAAATTTTTACCCCTAGTAATTGATGGAATCATGGAACAAGAAAATTTATAGTGATACTTCAATATGTTAATAACTTCATGTAAAAATTTCATGAGCTAATTCAATCAATTGCCTGATAATAAATTTGGACAAGTTTATTGCTTCAGTTCAAACAACCAAGGCAGCATTAGTCTAGATTTCGGTTCTTGATTTTTTTGAGGTAGTAGACTTTGAAATCAACACCCAAGAAAATTCATATAGTTAGTTCAAGATGTCAAATATAATATAATTTTTATGGCTCATGAAATTACCCACAACTATACCGTAAAATTCATGCATAATTACTGCTTGCAAGATAACTAGGAATCCAGCAGACTAGTCCAATTTCCTTTGAGAAAAACCCTTTTCTAACCCCATCCAAACACACCACTAAAATTCACACATTAATATCAACATATTATCCATCAATACAACCAAAAATCTCAGACCTAGGTCATGCAAAACAGATCAGAAAAATTTGACAAGAAAAGGCAGCGAAAACCCTACTTTGAGTAACCTATTAGCTTCTTGGCTTCAAGATTAACCAAGCTTGCTTCCTTCTACTCCAAAGCTCCCAATCCAACTTCAAACCCCTCTTATATCAGTGAGGTGTGAGGTACAAGACAAGGTTTTGATAAGGAATGAAAATTTTGTTCGGTTAGATTAGTAGAGAATTAGGTGTAGAACAAGTTTAATGAATAACTTTTGATGTTTCAACAACTCTAGCTTAGAGTTTTTGAGGCTAGAACTCAAAGGGAAGCTCAAAGGAATAACAATGGTGGCTGGTTCTTCTCCCTTGCTTGTTGGCCGAATTCTTGCTTGGCTTAGGGAAGAAGTTGGTGACTAGGCTTCTTATAATTTAAAGCATGGAAGATATTTATCAAAGAAATCATTATTATGTAATAAAGCAACAATGGATGGTTAAGATTTAATCTTGGATTCCAAGATTGAATCTTAGCCTTCCACATGTCCTAATTAGATAGATATCACCCATTTATGGTGATGGAAATATCCTTTGGTGTTAAAAATCACACATCGAAATCTCACCGAACGGGTAAACACCTTACTTGATAAAACCGATGTTGCCCGAAAATTAATTCTAAGCATAAATTGTCATTCCCACACATTTCCAACTTGATTCTCATATTTTCCTAACTTCGGGCACCTCAGGTCCCAAATCTGGAATTTCAGCTCTCCCTTAGCCTGTGGCAAAACACTATTCACTTTTTTTTTTGGGTGCTCACTCATAAAGTCGTTCTCATCACAATTGCGTCTGCAGAATCTTAATATTCCCATTAACCATTCCTCAATCAATTTCTAAAGAAAGAAAAAAAAACTAAGATGTTACAAAATATCAAGCTACAGAACTCTATTGATTGAAGGCTGAGAAAGTTAGGTTTCTGAATGAGTTTGTAAGCATAGGATACCCATCAAGGGTTGGCTTATCGAAAAGCAACAAATTAGTAGCTGTATTGCTCAAATTTGTGTTGTAAATTGTATTAGACTTCTGAGAGCACTAGTCAGCTCACCTGGAAGCCGCCTTGCAAATAGAATGGACCGAAAAGACTGGTCTATATAAGCAAGCTAAGGCTTTGGATGACAAAATCTTGTCTCTTGCTAGCCAATCCATTATCCTAGAATATACCATAGAAACTAGCAAGAGGGGTTTGGTGGTGGCCAAAGAGACTTAGGAAGCTTTCCGTCATTTTGATCGGCTAAGGCTAGTTGTGAAGGTATGGCATGATTTTGTTGTTTATACTTTATTTTAAAATGTATTTTTTGTACTAATATCTTTTTCGCCTTTTGTCTTTCAGCCTTTAAGTCTGCAATGAAGCTAGGGTTAGCCATCATCCCTTATGAAAAGCTTTGCTACATCTCCTAACCTCCCATCTGTCTACATCCTTGGCCAAGGTGAAGGGGTCCTATGTAACACCCTGATTTTTCCTTCTAAGCAAAATGACTAAAATGCCCTTGAGGTCATTTTGCATTAGAATCGAGGACGGCTAGTCCGGCCATCCTCAAAGGGTTAGTTTCCTGTTTGAAGGGAACTATATATGTTTTAGATAACAATCCTGTGAAAATTGCAATTCCTAATTTTTCCATGCATAAAATTATGAAAATACCCCTAGGTAATTTAATGCGGATTAAGTGAAAATTGACCCGATCATCACTTGGGAGTTGGATATGTTAATTTGAGGGGATATCTAATGTTTGAGTGAGTCTCGAGGAGTTTTTGTGTAAAATTACTAATTTACCCCTAGTTAGTACTAATTAAGCCTAATCAGTAATTAAGGGCATATAGGCAATATTAGATTCTTATTAAAGATTAAATATTTTTATTAATTAATTCTAAGTCAAAATAATTATTTTGAGTTAATTGAGGTACAAGATCAGTTAGAGAAGATTAATCTTATTCTTAGTCAAAGATTATTGAGAAAGCGACCAAACCTTTATAAGACCAGAAAGCAAAAGTAAGGGACAAAAGGTATTCTATTTGTAACATCCTCCCAAGTATAACATCATCCTTAAGTCATGACATTATACTTAGAAGTTGTTACTTACAAACTAGCAGGCCTTTCTTAAATATCTATAGTAGAATTGGTCAAATCTTGTAGTAACTAATTCATGGTTCTATCAAAATATATAGCAAGGAAACAAAGTATTCATTTAATACAACGTCAAGTACAAAAGGAAGCTCTTCTATGAGCTTTAATATACATCTGTCATCTCTAATATTTATAGACCTATACAAATAAATAAGTACAACATATACAAGTCTTCACTACTAAACCACTACAACTCCAATTTAATCCTTCCTGACTGCCTCACTATTCACCTGGATCAACCTGGAGACGACATGGGAACACAAACACATAGGGGTGAGAATTCTAAAATTATCAGGTAGGGTATTCCTAAAACATATACTAAAATCCATGTCATTGTCATCGTCCCAACCACTTTAGTTTATTAGAAAATATGAGCACGCAATGTACATCAAAGGTTCATTTTAAAGTTCAAAACCATTATTTTCGAAGTGGGCTCTTTTATTATTCAATCATTTAATATACACATGTCATACTATTCAACATCAGTACTCCATTCTCAATCTTACATGCCCTCGGTACATTGAATGGGATCTCATGTACATCATCCCTATTTTTCCATGCTCTTGACAAAATAAAGGGGATCTTCTGTGCCCTTAACATACTATTGGGGATCTCTCCGTGCCTTTAATATACTAAAGGGGATTTCATTCTTCACTCAACACATACATCATCCTTAAGCTCACATATAGGTATTACATTTCTATATGCATTAACTTAAATCTCCAATTTCATAATCCTTCAAACACATATATATCATTCATTCATTCCTCATAAAACAATTCTTAAAGTTTATAGCATGCATTCATACTCATCATGGTTGAATCAAAAGTCATTAATTCAAGGCATTATCACGATTCCAGCACATTGGTAGATTTCTCACTCATGTAGAAAAATCTATTTTTCATACCAAATAACCAATTCAAAGCCTATAAAATTTTTTCATGACACCTCAATGTGTCCATAAGGTCCTGTAAAAATTCCAAAGCAAGAATCATTCTCTTACTATGTAACAAAATTCTACAAATTTGGTGGTCAAAGGACACCTAATCTTAGCCCAAAGCAAATTTCATAATTTTTAACCCCAGAAAATGATTGAATCAATTTTGAATAAAAATCATGGTTGAACCTTAATATGTTTCCACACCCTTTAAAAATTTCAAAGGAAAAATCAATCATTTGCTATAGAAAAAAAATTAGCGAAATCCGCTTTAAGTCCAACAATTAAGGCAGCATAGACATAGTTTCGGTTCTTGATTTTTTTTAAAGGAGTAAAAGTCTAAAACAAAGCTCAAGAAAATTATTAGGACTAGCTTAGGATTTAGCTTCAACATATAATTTTTCTAGCTCATAAAAGTACCCACAAGCACATCAAAAAATTCGTGATTAGTTACTGCCTACAAAATCGAAAATTCAGCAACTAGCTCAAATCTTCTTTTGACAAAAAAGGTTTTCTAACATCATTCAAGCACTCCGCCAAATTAGACACATCAATATCTATATATTACCAACCAATACAACTAAAAATATCAAATTAAATCAGTGATTAAGATAGAAAAATAGATTTGAAGAAAAAGAGGTTCAAAAACCCTACTTTTTGGAGCTTTAGAGATCTTAACTCTAAAGGATGCTCCAAGAATGATTTTTCTCACTTCAAACTTTCCAAACAGCACAATCCCTCCCTTAAATAGTGAAGAATGAAATATCAAAGTGAGAAATGGTGAGGAATTAAAATTCCAATGGGTTAGTTTTGTAAGTAGTGATGAGTAGAACAAGTTTTGTGAAGAGATCTTGAGGTTTTATCAAGTCTAGGCTAGGATTTTAGAGTTTTGAATCAAGTTGTGATGTGTTTGAAGAAGTAACAATGGAGGTAGCTATGTTCATCTTTGCTGTCTAAGAATGATGCTCTCCAAGTGATAAGGTTGATAGCTTTAAATGATATTAGATTAGGTTGTAAGAATTTTGTAATATAAAATCTATATTATTTCAAAAAGAATATTTTAGATGAATGGATAGGATTTGATATCGTAATTCAAGATTAAATTTTAGCCTTACACTTGGCTTGAATGGATATACATTATCCATTTATAATGATTAAACTATCTTTAAATGTTAAAATCGCACACCAAAATTTTACCAAATGGATAAAACACCATACTCGGGTAATCAAACATTGCCCGAAAATTAATTCCAATATAAAATCTTCATTTCTAATTATTTCTAACCTTAACCCTCTCTTCTCAATCCCATCTCCTGTTCTTATAGGGTTTTTGTCTTTACCTGCGGGTTGGTAAAGATATTATTCATATTTTTTTTTCAAATCCATTAAATTGTTCTCATCATTGCTAAAACTGTCAAATTTTTGAAATTTTCACTAACAATGCTCAAATTAATTTTTAAATAATTTTTTAGGTGTTATACTATCTCTCCTACTTTCTCATAAGATGAGGAACATGCTTATATTTGAATTTTGAATTAATTGAGTTCAACCCAATTAAACATGCAAGACACCCCTTTAACCTTAGCTTAAATGCCCCAAACACCTAATTACCGATTCCTAAGCATTTCCCTAATTAAACTTACACTTAACCCAAATCCCCACACTCGTAAAACATGAAAAAATATGCCTACCTACCCTATATTGGCTATGGCAAAATAGCCCCCATTTCACTCTCATATTTTGACTTTTTCCAAATACTCTCACACTTTCATTTCTTTCCATAACTTTTTTGGCCAAACTTGCACACCAAGTTGTGTAAAAAATCCTCTCATTCTCTCCATCACAACTCTTTTCTTCCTCTTCATAAAAAAACCTCCATTGTTGCTCTCCACTCAAGCTCTAAACCTTAAACAAATACACTAAAACCATAGATCAAACCCCAAACACATAAGCTTTCTCCTCTATTGATACATTCCAAAATAGAAAGATGAGGAATGAAATTGGTTGGAGGCGCCACAATCAAGAATGATTGATAAGCCAAGGGAGATCGCCACAAGAGTAATTGGATACTCTTGATAAGACATAGGATTCCAAGCAAGAACCAAAGAGACACTCTTACTATAAACGTATTCTGATATAATTTTGCCAAAAAATCCTTCCAAAAGGTGTTGACAAAGTTTATAAACTAAAGTAAAGTTCAACAAGTGGGCTGTAATACTTAGCCCATGATTAAAATCTAAATTAAATAAAATTATGAAATTAACAAGTGATGGGTTGCATAAAATTCACAAGCCTAATTACATTATTACAAACTTTATTTAGTAACATAAAAGGCTTAAAAAGATGGTGGCAGTCCATATAGCATCAGGGGTATTCAAGTGGGGTGATGCAATGCACCATTTTGGGCTTCAAGTCTTCCAAATTAGGGCAGCCTTAAGAATTGTTGCTACAACTTCTTGCAATGCCTCCTTTGCTTTCCTAACCCTTAATCTTATCATGGGTCCTCCAAGTCCTCAAAGTGCCTTGCTGTCCTTGCCACTAGTCATGTCCTCATGACATAGTCACTTTGTCATTGTATTGTCCCATGGAAATGTGTAGCTCTATTTGCTTGCTCATAGTCATCTCTCCATTTCACTAAGCCATTGGAGTTTGTATGGCCTAGGATGTGGCTTGGTCTCCAAATTTAATTTGGACACTAATCTAGAACTGGCCATATTGGTGCAACTCCTTCCATCCACAATCAAAGAACATAGTTTCCCATTGATTGAACACCTAGAGTGAAAAATGTTCTCTCTTTGGGAATTATCAAGAGCTTGCATCTAACTTCCAAGCAACCTACTAATCATCAATAAATCTCCTTCTTGAGCCTCCACAATGACCTCCTTATCTACCTCTTCCTCTTTCTCGGCTTCATCAGCTGAAGACTCGCTATTAAGTTCTCCATTCTCTTTAAGTAACATAGTCTTCTTGGTTGGACATGCCAAAGCTATGTGACCTCTCCCTAAACACTTAAAGTATTTTATCTCACTACTCCTTGTTATTTTAGGGGTTTCATTGGACTTGAATTGAGTCCTTTGAGGTGGAGCCATGGTATTGTTCGAAGAAGTACCTCCCTTCTTCTTATTTCTTTCATTCCAATTTGAAGAATTGAAATTAGAAGAATTCCTTCTCATAGTACCTTTTCTCTTAAGTTGCTACTCCACTTTGGTAGCTTGATGTACCAAGTCTTCCAACTCCACATAATTTTGTAGCTCAACCACGTCTCTAATGTCATTATTCAGCCTATTCAAAAAGCGTGCCATAGTAGCCTCCCTATCTTCATTCAAATTGGCTCTAATCAAAGACACCTCTATGTCCTTGTAATATTCATCAACACTCTTACTACCTTGCGTGAGTCTTTGGAGCTTATTATGAAGGTCCCTATGATAATAGGAAGGGACAAATCTCCTTTTCCTCCTTCCATCAAGTCATTTTCTACCTTTATCATCATCATGATGTCCTTGATTTTCTAACCGCTCAATTCTCTCATATAACTCCTCTGTATCCTTCCTCATCATCCTTTGCATTTGAGCTGTAATAGCCTCAACTAACAATCTTTGTTTTCCTAAGGAGGAGGGGTACCATCACCACCTTCCCATAATTCAAGTAAAAAGAAAAAAAAATGAAAGCAATAGGACCTCACCACAATTCTCACATGTTTACACTCTTAGAGATGTATCACTCATGTTTGTTGCTCTCTAATAGGCTTTTATGTAAAGTTCTTTCTTGCCTTTTACCACTCAAGTGCTCTTGTAGGCTCTTAAATGGAATCACAGGCCAATTCGAACATAATCCAATAACTCCAACATTAAATCACAAAACAATAAGAGGTCAAACAAAGAAAACTCTAAGACAACTTTTAAGACCCAAAAGAGACAAGCAAGAAAAGCTACACAAGGATAAGCACACTCAAATCAGAGGCCAAACAAGACAAGAACAAGCTAAAGGTATGAAGAACAAGATAAACAAGCCACGTTTTGACTTTTTTTTTAATTCTTCTTTTTTCATCTATTCTTGATGATTGTAGATGAACAGACTAAATGGAATCACATCAAAACAAGCATATATTTAACAACTAAACATCAAATTAACAAAGCCTAGAAAAATTAAAATGAAATAATTCTCAAGAACATCAAGAACACATGATGAACATTCTCAAGAATGTTTGCCTCATGTAGAATTTGCTTATAATAGGGCTGTCCATAACATAACTAATTGTTCACCATTTGAAATTGTGTATGGATTTAACCCTATGTCACCACTTGATTTATTGCCTATGCCTAACATTACTATTTTTAAGCATAAGGATGCACGGCTAAGGCTAACTATGTGAGAAGCTGCATGAGCATGAGAAAGCTGCATGAGCATGTGAAAGCTCAAATTGAGAATAAAATTGAGAGCTAGGCCAAGCAAGCTAACAAGGGAAGAAAGAAAGTTGTATTTGAACCTGGAGATTGGGTTTGGGTGCACATGAGGAAAGAAGGTTCCCTGAACAAAGGAAGTCTAAACTCCAACCTACAGGGACGGTCTTTCCAAGTGTTGGAGAGGATCAATGACAATGCCTATAAAATTGATTTGCCTGGTGAGTATAATATCAGTGCCACTTTTAATGTTGCTAATTTGTCTCTTTTGATGCAGGTGATGACGCCTTGGATTTGAGGTCAAATTCTCTTCAAGAGGGAGGGAATGATGAGGACATGGAAGGAAGCCAGCCCAAGGAATGTGGCAAGGGTGAATTACAAGGCCTTGGAAGTCCAATGACAAGGGCAAGATCTAAGAAGGCTAAAGAGGTTCTAAATAAATTTGTGACAACTTTATTTGAAGCACGCCTTAGCCTTAAAGAATTGCAGCCTAAGATAATGAATTGCTTAATGCAAATTGAAGGAATAGAGGCTTGAGGGCTATATTCAATTCGTGCCCAATTTCTCCATCTAATTACTTGAGTCCAAATTGGTAAAATGGAGCACGAAGGCTGCGTTTATGTTTGGGCCAATTTTTGAATTTAAGCTTGTAATAAGGCCCATTTTGCTAGTCTTAGTTTTTTGCTTTTAGTAGGTGTTAAAATAGGATGAACATTCTTTTTTTTTATTGTTTTAGTTTACTAATAGTGGTGGGCTGAATTAGTAAGCTGTTGGGTCATGTCTAAGAAAACTTGTAAGGTGTTGCCCATTATAAAAGGCAAACCCTAGCTTTTGGAGAGGCAATTTCAGATCATATTTGCTTAAGTGTAGGACTTGCTCTCTTGGTTCTTCATAGAATTCTCTGAACTTATCAAGGGTGCTTATCCTTGTAGCGTTGCTAGGCTTATCAATCTCTTGATTGTGGTGCCTGTTCATTATCTTACGTTCTTGCTGTGATTTACTTTCATTTTTTAAAACCAAAAACATCCATTAACCCTCGTCCATATCTCAAGACATACAAATAAGATTTCAGTGATTCTTGAGCCTAAATTGTGTTTTGGAACGTCAGTTTTCTCGTTTTTGAATAGTCCAATTCCGAGACCTGTAGCTTGAGATATGATGCTATGTTAATTTCATGCTGAATCTGTGATTTCCAATCTTGGTAGATCCTTTTTGTATCATTCATGGAGTTTGGATCATATCATCCATACACAAAGCCACTACAAAAATTCCTCCTCCCATTTCCTCCCTATGGTTGAAAACACATCCCTTGTTAAAGAGAAAGTTTTCTTCTTTGTTCTTTGTAAGAACAAGCATTCTAATCCTTCAAGCAAGAAGTGTCTTTTAGTACAGATTTATTTTATGTTTTTCCTCTTATTTCTTCTCTTTTCTTTTTGGTTTTGTTGTGATCAAAACTATGGCTTGATGATGGTTGTGAGATATTTAGAGCTCAAAGTTTGATCCTTTGTTTCAAAAAAAATGAGAGAAAGAATGCACATTTTTCTTCTTTTGTTTATTTTGAGCTTGATGATGAGTCGAAGAGGAATAAAGTTCTTGGAACCACAAAAATAGGAGGCACTAAAGCTCATTCATGCCCTTTAAGGGCTAAAATTCACCCATTAGTTTATTTTGTGAGAAAGATCCTTATTTTCTTAAGATTGATGGGGTTACAGTTTCACACTTTTTAATGTCTTAGGTTCTTGAGACTCTAATGTTATGTTTAAATGGACTTACATTTCATGTTTATATTTCAAGTCAGCACCTCATATTCTTAAAGGATTAAAAATGAACTTGTATTTCATGTTTATATTTCAAGTCATCACCTTATATTCTTAAAGGCTTAAAAATGAATTTACATTTCATTTTATATTTCAAGTCTTACATTTCATGTTTATATTCCAAGCCATCACCTTATATTTTAAGGGCTTAAAAATGAATTTTCATTTCATGTTTATATTCCAAGTCGTCACCTTATATTCTTAAAGGCTCAAAATGAGCTTGCGTTGCATATTTATACTTCTAGTTATCAGCTTATGTCTCTAATGCTTAAGACTTGCCTCCCTTTGTCTTAAATGGAATTTTTGAATATGGACACATATCTATATATATATTTCGGCCAAGCTTGTGTAGGGGGTTTGAAGTTAGTTTTATTTTGTTTTAAAACCTATTTTGTGTCTAATGTGTTCAAAGGAATTTTGAAAGAGTTAGAAACCCATAACAAGCAAAAATGTGATTTTTGAACAAATAAGACCCCATGGATGAAATTTTGATTTAGCCACTATTTTAATGTCAATAAATAATTTCTCTAAGTGTGAAAATGATTTTTTGTGACTTAAATGTCCTAGAATAGTTTTTTAGAGAAACTAGTAATTGGAAGGGGTAAAATGTAATTTTGAAAACTTTTAACATTTTCAATTTTTGCTGTTACTCACTGTTTGATATTGTTTGGTACTATTTAGGTCTTTTTAAAATGTTAATAATTGTTGCAAAAATTATTTTTAGCTCCTTAGGTGTTAGCTTTGGGTAGTTTTACAAATGTTAAAAGTTGTACCTTGAACTTTTAAAAAATGAGATTTTGGCCAAATGAGGTTAATTAGAGTCAATAATGATTTTGAATGTATCTATGTGCTCAAAATACCATTTATAATGTTAAGAATGAATTTTGGAAGTGTTGACACTCACTAAGTGTCAAAAAGTGGAACTTTGTACTTTGACCCTTAAAATCTAACAAAATTGGCCAATTACTCAAAATGGTTTTTATGATAATTTAAAAAGAGTTCTAAAGTGGTAAGGGTCTCCTAAAAGTGTATATTAATTTTGATCATCATTAGTTTTGAGAAAAATTATTGAATGAGAAATTTACTCTTTGACCCACAAACTTTTAGAAATTTTAGTTTTGGTGATTGTGCAAAATTTTGTCTTAATGACCATACATGCTTGATTCTTGAATTATACAAGTGATAATTTTTGTTTATATTGTATATATCCTGTTGAGCACAACATATGCATTAGCTGAGTTTATCCTTGATTTTCAGGTGGGAACATGTTTACCTTTCAATGAGATATTGATGATAACATGCTTGTGGATATATGCAAAACTGATATGCATGCTTATGTAATCAATGGCATGATGATTTGTGGCATGTTGTGATTACAAATGAATAATTGAAATGCATGATTGATATGTTAAATAATAGGAAGCAAACTTGGGAACTTCATTTCGAGCCATTATTCTTGAATTATACAAATGATGATTTTTGTTTATATTGTATATATCCTGTTGAGACAGCATATGCATTAGCTAGTTCGGTCCTTGATTTTCAAAATGGGTAGGAGCATGTTTACCTTTCAATGAGATATTGATGATAACATGCTTGTGGATATATGCAAACTGAGATGGATGCTTATGTAATCAATGGCATGATGATTTGTGGCATGTTGTGATTACAAATGAATAATTGAAATGCATGATTGATATGTTAAATAATAGGAAGCAAACTTGGGAACTTTATTTCTAGCCATTATGCTGAATTTCCTCCAAATTTGTGGAATTAGAGAAATTATGAAGTTTGTGAGCATGAAAATGTTAAATGATAAGTTATGATAATAGATATGATTATATGCTCATGTTTGCATCTCTAAATGACATACTAAGATTAAAGATAACATAAGACATATGGAGATGATCCTCCAGACTCTAAGAATTAATGGTTATGGGAGGTGATCCAATAAGGTGATTCTTCAGACTTGAAGGAATTAGTGGTTAAACGTGATCCTTTAGACTCTAGAAATTAATGGTTATGAAAGGTGATCCAAGACCCTATAGCTTATCAAGTTAGATAAGTGTATGATATGATTCAGCTTTGTTTGGGTTGAATGGCTTAAATCAACAACTAATAAAACCTATATCACCTTGCACTTTTAGGTTAGAGTTTAGGGTTGTGTTTTAGTTGGTTTGTGTTCAATCAGAAAGATATAGGTGCAACACTTAAGAGAAGATGAAAGGGTGAGTGATAAGTCTTGTTTTGATCGCCACAAGTTGTCTTGATAAGATCAAATTTAGTTCTTTACCTAAGAATAAAGGGAAAGTTCTCATAATAGGAGAAAACTCAAAAAGAAGTCTATTCATAATCTGTCTTGTGTTTTACACCAAGTTCCTATTTATAATCTTAAGTGGACTGCAAAACATTGAGTTGCAGCCTATACACAATCCACTAAGCATTGAAGTCCCATCATCTAATTCACCCACTATCTATCATAATTGCTTAGGAACTCTTAAAACACTTAAAACTGACTTTGAAATCAACTAAAAAGCTTTTGAAATTGGAGACATGAAAAGGTGCATGAAAATTACAAGAAAATAAGACAAATTACACCTAATTAAAACTAATTGTTCTAGCTTAGCTTTTGCAACTTTATCACTTGAATTGGGCTTTATTCTTGGGTCTTCAAGTGACTTCTTCATGTTGGACTTGGCTATTTTTCACGTAGAATAAGAATAGTCCATTTTGGGAGCTTATGATCAACTGGATTGCTCTTGATCTTTGCTTCCATGACTAGGCCTTGCAAAGCTTCTTTTAGCCTTTTTGCTCTAGCTCTGGTCATTGGGCCATCCATGCCTTGATCTTGAACATTGTTGGCCTTGGTTGAATTCTTATCATTCTTTCCCTCTTGAAAAGGATTCGTCCTCGAATCAAGCTCATTAACTGCATCAAACAAGGATAGATCAATTACATTGAAAGTAGCACTAACTTGATACTCACCTAGAAGATCAAGCTTGTATGCATTGTCATTGATCTTTTCAATCACTTGGAAAGGTCCATCTCCTCTTGGTTGTAGCTTGGAATGCCTCTGGTAGGAAACCTCTCCTTCCTCATGTGAAGCCAAACCCAATCTCTCAATTCAAAAGTCACATTCTTGCACCCTTTGTTGGCTTGATGAGCATACTGCCATGTTTTCTTCTCAATTTCTTATTTCACCTTCTCATGAAGTTGCTTGACAAATTCAGCCTTCTTTTTGCCATCTAGATTACCTTGCACTCTCATTGGCAAAGGGATTAATTCGAATGGTGTTAAAAGATTAAAACCATAAACCTCTTCAAAGAGAGTGATTAGTAGTAGAGTGTGTTGCCCTATTGTAAGCAAATTCTACATGAGGCAAACATTCTTCCCAATATTTTAGATTCTTATAATCACAACCATTAACAAAGTTGAGAGGTTTCTATTAACTATGTTAGTTTGTCCATTAGTTTGTGGATGGCAAGTTGTAGAAAAAGGAGCTTGGTTCCTAATTTGTTCCATAAGGTGCTTCAAAAGTGACTTAAGAACTTGGTATCACAATCAGAGACAATGCTTCATGGCATTCATACGATCTCACAACTTCTTTGAAAAATAATTTGTAACATCCCAAAAATTATTTAAAAATTAATTTGAGCTTTATTAGTCATAATTTAAAAAATCTAACAGTTTTAGCAATGACGAGGATGATCCAATGGATGTGTAAAAAAAACATGAATAGTAACCTTGCAGGCCATAGGCCTCTAAAGTCTAAACCCTGAGATCTGGGAACAGAAGATGTCCAGAACTGAGAAAAGAGAGGGTTAAGGTTAGAAATCATTAGAAATGAGGATTTTATACCTAGAATTAATTTTTAGGCAGTGTTTGATTACCCAGGTACGTTCGGTAAAATTTTGGTGTGCAATTTCTAACACCGAAAGATAACTTAATCTCTACAAAAGGATAATGTCTATCCTTTTGATACCTACAATTTTTGGTCCTAGTGTATGATTTCACATAGATATACATGTATTTTCATAGGTGGAGTAGTTTGGTATTGTGAAAAAATTATTTTTATCAAAGAGTTTTAGAACACATTGTTAGAATTTCAGTTCTATGGTAGGCAGTGATAGGTCACAAATTTTCTGGTGTAATTGTAGGTATTTTTAGGAGCTAGAAAAATTATATGTTGAAGCTAACATCCTAAACTAACATCTAAAGACTTTTACTGAAAAAAATCATGAACCGAAATGATGCTTGTGCTGCCTAATTGTTGCAATAGAGGCTTGAATTTTGTTACCATAGAAAATGATTGATTTTTCCTTAGAAAATGATTGATTTTTCCTTTGGAATCTTTAGAGTGTTATAAACATCTTGAAATTCAACTATGATTTTTATTCTAAATTGATTCAGCCATTTGCTAGGGTTAAAAATTATGAATTTCCAGTTTAAGCTGAAAGTAAGTGGTCTCTAACCACCAAATTTGTCTAATTCTGTTAATATAGTTAGAGAATGATTCTTGCTTTGAAATTTTACAGGACCTTGTGGACACATTGAAGTGTCATGGAGAATTTTTATAGCCTTTGAATTGGTTGTTTGATGTGCAACTTAATTTTGCTACTTTAGTATAAAAATTTGTCCATGTGCTGGAAATGAACCCAAGACTTGAATTGGTAATGTAATGGAATTTTTGGTTCAAGTATGATGTATATGATGCATGCTAGTGACTTTAGAGATTGATTTATGATGCATGATTGAAATTACATTGTGAATTAATGCCTACATGTGGCTTATGCATGCATTTGAGAAAAGAAAAGTACATGATGTAATTATATGATAAAAGAGAATATATAAACTTCAATCGTGCATATTCTGACATATGGACAAAAAGAACAAGACTTATGTTAGAGAAAGGGAAGGCAGAAAGAGGAACTTCCCTAGAGATATTTTAAGTTGGTAGATGTATTGGCTAGGAATAGATCTATGTGACATTTGGAAAAGGAAAAAATGAAGTCAAATGATCACGTATAGGAATGAACTTAGTCCTCAAGGTATATTCCCTTGTATAGTGTGATCCACTATAAATACCATGTGGTATAAACTAAGAGTATAAACTAAGCCTTTCCTATGTTAATAAAAACAGAAAATTGAACCAAGTTGAGTTTTATGACCATAAATGAAACATGTCACTTTGAGATTATTTCACTGCATTTATTATATGCATACTCATATTATTCTAAATTGTCTGCCTAGGATGATTTACTATGTGTTGGAACATTTTGATATATGTCCATTAAGTGATTGAATAATAAAAGAGACCCACTTTGGAAGAATGAAACTTTGATAAATGTTGCATGACCACGTTTTCTTAATAAACCAAAGTGCTTGGACGATGATGATGATGATGACATGGATTTCCTTTATTATGTATTTTGGGGATGCCTTACTGACAATTGTATAATTCTCACCCGTATATGTTTGTGTTCCGTATCATCTCCAAGTTGATCCAAAGAACAGTGAGGCGACAACACGAAGAGATTGGAATTGTAGTATTTTTGTGCTTAGTGATGTGTATCTATTTGTAAATATAATAGAGAACATATGTGTATTAAAGCTCATAGAAGTGCTTTCTTTTGTACTTGACTTTATATTAAATAAATACTTTGTTGCTTTGTTATATATTTTAATAGAACCACGATTTAGTTACTCCCTAATTTGATCGATCTTGCTATAGATAATTAAGAAAGGTCTATAATTACAAGTAACAACTCTTAAGTATAATGTCATGACTTAAGGATGATGTTGTACTTAGGAGGATGTTACACAATTCAGCAATTTGAGTAGCATCATCCATTTTGTGGCAAGCTATGAAATGTGCCATCTTTGAAAACCTGTCCACAACAACAAAAATAGAATCTTTGCCCCTCTTGGTCCAAGGCAAATCAAAGTCCATAGACAAATCAGTCCAAGGAGAATAAGGAGGTAATGGAGTATAAGTAATGTAACACCCTCCCAAGAACAACATCATCCCTAAGCCATGATATTAAAATTAGGAGTTGTTACTTATAACTTAGTAGATCTTACTTAAGTATCTATAGAAAATTGATCTAATCGTGAAGTAACTGATTCTAATTCTATTAAAAAAATATAGACAAGAAACAAAGTATTTATTGAATACAAAGTTAAATACAAGAGGAAGCTCTTCTAGGAGCCCTATATTACATCTATATCATATATTTACAATCATATATACCTAACAAAATAGAATTAATAAGGGACATCAAATCATTGAGCTTCCATAGTAGCCGCCTCATTGTTCCCTTGAGCAATTTGGAGATGACATAGGAATACAAAAAACATAGGGGTGAGAATTATGAAATTCTCAATAGGGCATTCCCCAAATTCATAGTAATAAATGTCATCATCATCGTTCCAACCACTTCGATTTATTAAAAAAATGTGAAAATGCATTATATAATAAAGATTCATTTTAAAGTTCAAAATATCTTTCCAAAGTGAGTTACTTTCAACATTCAATCACTTAATACACGTATATCATAAGGCTTATGATCATAGTAAATAATGCTAAAAAATAATTCAATATGATATGAGTATACATATGATAAATTCAATGATCTTTAGTGAAATTATCTTTATGTGCCCTTGATATGTCAAAAGGGTTCTCATATACATCTTCCCCATTACACGTGCCCTTGACATATCAAAGGGGTTCTGGTTTTACTTGTGACCATAGAACTCAATTCCATGCATTTTTCTTTTCATCAACATAGGGAAGACTTAGTTCATACACCACACATGGATAATAGACGTTTATTAGAATTGAGCTCGTTCCTATATGTGAGCATTAGACTTCATTTTTTCTTTTTTAAATCTCATAATGATCTATCCCTAGTTGATATGTTTCCTGACTCATAATATTTCTAGGGAAGTTCATCTTTTTGCCTTCCCTTCATTTAACATATGTCTTATTTCGTTTTCCTATATGTCAAAATATACACAATTGAAGTTCATACATTTTCTTTTGTCACATATATGCATTGTTTACTCTTCTTTTTCCAAATGTATGCATTAAGCACATATAGGCATTCAATTAATAGTAATTTCAATGATACCTTATAAACTAAACTTTACTTCTTCTAGCATATATTTATATATCACAAGTCACATGCTCAAATATTCACAATCAAGTATTCATGTCATACTAGAACCAAATTCCATTATATCATCAATTAGAGACATTTGCACATTTTCAGCTCAACAGCAATTTCAGATCGTGACAATGCAATTTGTTCACACACCAAACTATAGCAAACAGAGGTACAAAAATTATTCATGACACTTCAATGTGTCCCCAAGGTCCTATAAAAATTTTAGGGCAAAACAAACTTTCTAAGTTTTATCTTAGACTTCAAATAAAACCACAAAAGGAAGGAACCTTGATCCATTAAGAAAAGTATACAAAAGAGCTTTTGTAAAAGTTTAATATGAATCAAGCCAAACCTATGAGTAACCCTATGCATCCATCTCAAGTCATTAATGCTAATGAGAATGGTGAAAAGGTATCAAAGCAATTATAGAGGAATGATTGGTTCACTTCTATCTTACAACAACTAAACCAGACATTTAATTAAGTGTGGGAATTTGTGCTAGATTTAAATCTAGCCCAAGCAATCACACTTAAATGCTGTTAAATGGATTTTAAGATATCTATCAGTACTACTAATCTTGGCTTATGGTACGAGAAAGGTACATCTTGTGAGATTGTAAGGTACTATAATCCTGACTTTGCTAGAGATAGAGTAGAGAGAGAAAAGCCACCAATAGATGCTGTTGTTTCTTTGGAAAGAGCCTAATCACTTGGTCATGCAAGAAGCAGAATACCATTGCTCTCTCAGGCTGAAGCTGAATATGTAGTTATTGCAAATGCTATCCTAGATGCTGTGGATAAGGAACTAGCTAGAAGATTATCACCTAAGGTACTGTAACACCCTAAAAATTATTTTAAAAAATTAATTTGAGCTTTATTAGTCGTAATTTCACAAATTTGACACTTTGGCAATGATGAGGATGGCCCAACAATGTGCAAAAAAATAAAAAAAATTGGGGTGAATAGTAACCTTATAGGCCCCACGGCTCGTAGGACAACCAAAACCCAGACCCTGAACAGGAAATGGCCGGACTAGAAAAGAGAGGTTTGAGATTAGAAATAGTTAGAAATGAGAATTTTATATCTAGGATTAAATTTCGACAATGTTTGATTACCTGGATATGGTATTTTACCCATTCGGTAAATATGAATGTGATTTCTTACATCAAATGAAACTCAGTGCAAGTTTGCTACTTAACTAGACAAGTGTGTGGTTAGAGTGAAGCCACACCATTTCCTTTTTCATTAACAAATAGGAATCTTACAAAATTTTATCTATTTTGTCTTAAGGAAATAATTTTTGTGGTAGAAAACAATTCCAATACATGTTATAATAAATGACCTAAGATCACAATTTTCTTCCTTTCTTCTATGAAATTTCGGCCAGCCTTCTTCTTTAGCCATATTCACCTTCTTTTCTTCCAAAAATCTCATGAACTTGCTCAAAATTCCATTCTACAACACCAAGAATCAATGATTTAAGCATAAAATCTCATCTAGCCCTTAAAATCTTCATATCAACCTCCATCGCAAAACTTATATCACACTTTACCATCAAAGAAGAACTAATATATCATTGCCTAATAAAGGGTTTTGGCTGATTTTGGGTTGAATAATTGGTGGAGGAACACTTAGAAGAATCAAGAACAAGAACAAGAACTTACAAGAAGCAAGTAGGGTTTTCTTTGGCCTTTTTCTTTCAAAATTTTCTGAGAATTTCAGATGGGTTTTAATCCAAAATTTCTAGTTATATTGGTTGATATTGATGTGGTAATTTTGGTGGAGTGTTTGGATAATGTTAAAAAAACTCATTTTGTCCAAAGAAGTTTTGACTAGCTTGCTGAATTTCAGTTCAGCTGTAACATAGAAATTTTGTGAATTTTTAGACATAACTGTGGTATTTTCATGAGCTAGAAAAAATATATGTTAAAGCTAACATCTTAGGCTAGTTCCAAAAATTTTCTTGAGCTCTGATTTTGATTCTAAATTCCTTAAAAAAATTGAAAACCGAAATGGTTCCCATGCCTGGACTATTGGAACTAGAGCTGTAAATTTTGCCAATTTTTTTAACGTAGCAAATGATTAATTTTTCCTTTGAAATTTTTACATGGTATTGAAAATATCTTGAAGTGTAACTATAAATTTTCTTTTGAGTTAATTCAATATTAGCTAGGGTTAAAAATTATGCATTTCAGGTTCTAAGCTAAGGTTAGCCTTTGACATGAAATTGTCTAATTTTTTTTAACATAGTTAGAGCTCTGAAATTTTTATAGAACCTTAAGGACACATTGAAGTGTCTTTGAGAATTTTATAGTCTCTAAATTGATTGTTTGATGGGAAACTTAGTTGTGCTACGAATATGTGAAATTTGCCACTATGCTGAAAATGAATTGATGGTTTGAATTGATGAAAAAATAACATTTTGGTTCTAGTATGACATGAATACTTGATATTGAATGTTCGCCCATGTGACTTGTGATATATAAATGCATGCTAGAGGAATTGAAGAGTAGTTTATAAAGCATGATTGAAATTGTACTGTGAATGAATGCCTACATATGGCTTATGCATGCATTTGGGAAAAAGAAAAGAGAATGTATAAACTTCAATTGTGCATACTTTGACATATGGACAAAATAGAAATAAGACTTAGATTGAATGATGGGGCAATTCCCTAAATTTATTTTGAGCGTATCAGCTAGGAATAGATCTATGTGTGATTCAGAAATGGAAAAATAATGAAGTCCAATGATCACGTATAAGAATGAGCTCAGTCCTAATAAGCAATCTATGTCCTTTGTGTGGTGTGATCCACTATAAATACCATTTGGTATAAACTATTTATTGTGGAGTTGTCCAGGCAAATACCCGTTGGGTATAAACTAAGTATTTTCTATGTCAATAAAAAGAGAAAGATGCACTGATTTGATTTCTATAGCTATAAGTGAAACCAGGTTACTTTGGGATAATTTCACTACAATTAGCATATGCATAATAATATCATATGTAATCTCTTGACTAGAATTACTTACTATGTATTTGAGCTTCATGATATATGTGCACTAAGTAATTGATTGTTAAAAGCTACCCACTTCAGAGACAATTTTAGAACTTTGAATTGAATTTTTAGTCTATATTGCATGATCACATTTTCCTGATAAATCGAAGTGTTTGGGGCGATGACGATGACATTATGATTATGTAACTGAGGAGTTGTCCTACTAAGAATTGTATAATTCTCACCCCTATGTGTTTATGTTTCCATGTCGCCTCCAGGTTAAGCCAAAGGACTATGACGTTGCTACACAAAAGAACTAGAATTGCAATAGTGTAGTAGTTAATGCTTCTATTATGTTGTATTTAGTGGAATAGATATGTATGTAACTATATTAGAGAACATATATGTACTAAAGCTCATAGTACTCAACTATGTATTCAATAAATGCTATATTTCTTTGTTATATATTTTAATAGAATTGCGCTTAGTTATTACAAATGTTAATCAAGCTTGCTATAGATATTTAAGAAAGGTCCGCTAATTAATAAGTAACAACTCTCGAGATGTCATGACTTAAGGATAGGGTTGTATTTGGGAGGATGTTACAGGTACTTGGACTCCTATATTATGTGATAATACTAGTGCTATTTGTAACACCCTCCTAATTACCATATTTTACTCAAGTATTAATAGAGTAATTAGAGAGTATTACTTGTGTTCATAAGTTAAACTAGGTGAGCGAAGGACAATAGAATAAAGAAATGTAGACGGGCATGTTGCAAAATGCGTATTCACATATATGGACGTAATCTGAGTGTATAATATGTACATCAGGCTAGCAAACCGGTTAATTAGAAAGTCAGGGACTTAATATCAAAGGGACTCGCTATCGCCTAAGAACCTAGCCTGCTCAAATATTCAGTCCAACAAAACCACATATAAATACAAATGGAGCCGAACATCCAATAATACATTAGTCGAGGTGGGAAAGCCCTAATCCTGCACTATTCCTGAATACAAGCCAAGGGTCCCTGAAAGCCTCACGTCCTCCTACAAGAAGCCGTTGGCCATCATGATAGCCTCACTTCCCCTAGGGCATAGGACCTCGGATGGGTCCGAGTTTGAGGATGATGATGAAGAGGTGGGTGCGTCTGCTGAGAGGGTGCTGGTGGAACGACTTGGATGTCAAAAACCTCTAGGTGTACCATGTGAAGTGGCACACCATCGTAGGGAGAAATGGGGTCGAACTCGCGAGTAAAGGCGGACACACTGAGAAACAGCCAAAAAGTACGTACACATGAAATTGGGAATAAACTACAGCATACAAGGAGTCTAGTGCTTGGTCATAATGCCACAAGCCATTGTCACGAGTCAAGAAAGAACACTATGGACAACATCTGCTGAATTTGAGTAATACAAGTACATGCAACTATAGGGTGAGAATATTATAAAATTCTTAGTAGGGTAATCTAACGCCCCAATTTTCGCTAAACTTTCAAAATGACCAAAATGCCCTGAGGTCATTTTCACCCGAAACACGAGGACGGCCCTTTGGGCCATCCTCATAGGGTTCATATGTTATATGAAGGGGATTGTTTGAGTGCGAATGCCTAACGAGGGAAAACCTCATTTATGAGATCTTTGCGCGTAAATGACCAAAATACCCTATACAGAATTAAGGGTTTAAGTTCCGTTTTGACCCGAACTTCGTCCAGAGGTTTAAAACAATGATTTTAAGGCGTGAACTATGTTTGTTTAAGTCCGGAGGTCCGGGCAATTTTTGGTAAAAATTACGATTTTGCCCTTGCATATCGCATTTTCAGCTTAATGAGCGTCAACTCTAAACCTAAGCAATATTAGGCTCTAATTAAAGGTTAATTAATTTCCATAATTAACCTAGGGCCAAAACCATCATTTGAAATTAATTGGAACCTAAAATTGCTTAGGGAAATTCAAACTTCATTCTAGTCTCTTTCTTTAAAGAAAAAAGAATCTGTGAATAGTGTTAAATAGTGTTTCCACTATTCACATCATCTTCTTTCAAGGAGAAGTTGTCACACTCACATCACTAGTCTTGGAGGCTTTGACTCCATTAAACCTTCTAAACCACCTCTAACCTAGGGGTCTATAGTTTTAATTAACCAATTAGTGTACCTAAAGTACCCACTTGGCAACCATTAATCCTAAGCCTAATCTATGTCACACCAAAGCACACTTCTAGACCATGATTTGAGGAGATATTTCTCCTCCCAAGGCTGCCAAAAGTGGTGCCACCCTCCCCCTAGAAATCACATAAAATTAGTCTAAGTGGTCAAGCTATCTTATGACACATGTCTTGAACACTTTCAATCAATGTTCAACTTCCAAGAAAAATGTCTTTCAAGATTCAAAGAATGATTTATATGGTCAATCAAGGTTTTCAATTCACTTCTAAAATAAAAAGAAATATGTCTTTCAAATTCAAAAAGAATTATTTGTTTTTGTGGTCATTCAAGCTTTCTATCAAACTTTCTCAAGACACCATGTCTTACAACACCTTACCTATGCTTTGGGAATTTAAGTCTAGAAAATTTTCTCCTCTTTTTGGGCATGGGGTGCACGGTTCCTTCAGCCCTTGGCAGCCCAAAATTTTGTGATTTTATGCATTTAAAAAGGTTTGAAAATAAGCTACAATTCTAGCCATGCTTTAGGACATGCATAGCTAGACTTTTCACCATGCTTTGAATGACTAACACCATGCTTTGAACAAAGATATTTCTTTCCCCAAAAGGCCACCATTATTCAATTCATTTTACTTATCTATAAATAGGTAGCTTAGGGAACTTGAAGCACCTTTGTTCATTTCACTAAAGCTTAGAGTTTAAAGCACTTTGGGGTCTTCTTTCCTCTCAAGTTTAAGAGTCCATCTTCTCCAACTTCTTCATCTTCTTCACTTCCTCTCAATCTCAAACTCTAGGTAGGGAGCTTTTCAAGAATGCTTTCTTTTATCTTAATGCTCAATGTTTGATCTTGCTTGAAAGTTGTGTTGTAGTGAGTTTCTCTCACAAGTTCATTTTGGTTTCTCCTTTTTCTTTTCCCTTTCATTTTCGGCCTTAGGGCCAAGGTAAGGAGGGCTTGATGATGAGAGTTGTATGTTGATGTTTGTCACATGAACAACCTCTAAAGCTTGAGTTTTCTTAAGATAAGTTTATTATTTCCAAGTTTTGCTCAAGACATAGTTATGTTTCTCTTGAACCTTTGAAAACCCCATTTCTTTTCCTTGAGTTTTCAGCCATGAAGGCCTTTGGGACTTGGAAAAATGGTAGCTTGATGATGAGGGCTTCATGTTGATGTAGGTCACATGAACAAAACTCTAGAGCCTAAACTTGGTTTCTAGGCCAAGTATGTTTCGGTTTCTTTCCTTTATGTTGGTCATGAGTTTTGTTTTGTTAAGAAATGTAGAGCATTGTAAAAATACTCAATGATGTGAGGACTTGAGATGTTGGTGTTTGAATCACCAAGATCTTGGTCCCTAGAGTTCAAAAAAAAAAAAAATGGTTGTTTCCTCATGATGAGGTTTCGGCCACCTTATGGTTCTTGGTGGAGGTATTGGCTCTTTTTACACAACTTAGCAACACTAGTGTTTCTTTTCTTGTGAGGATGAGTTATGGGATGAAACTTTGTTTCCTTTAAAGTCTTGCAAGAGCTCTAAACAAGATATAAAAGAAGTTGCATCCATGTTTACTTTTATGCTTTGCATAGGATGTTTAATTTCAAGCCATCACTAAGCAACTTAAGGATTAAAATGAGAATGTGCATCATCACTTAATTAATCTCAAAGCCTACCTATTTCAACCTTAAAGTTGATTGTTGATTTGGAGTGAAAACTTCAAGAGGCCTAGAGCACTAAAATAAAGAATTGAACCTTGCACCTCATGTTTATCTTTTGCCTAGCACGTTTATGTTTCAAGCTTTGCATCTCATTTTATATTTCAAGTCATCACTAAGCGCTAAGAATAAGAATGGAGATGTGTTTCATATTTACTTTGTGTTATCACTTTACTTTCAAAAAGGCTATAAAATGAAATGCATAGCACGTTTATTTTGATGTCGTCACTTAAAACTTTAGAGCTCAAAGACTTGCCCCTTTCATTTTGAGAAAAGAATTAAATCAAGGAGGTACTTCCTTGAATATCATTCGGCCATGTGGTGTAAATGGCTCTAGGATGAGTTTCATTTAACTACAAGGGCCTATAATGCATGACTTAGAATTTTTCTAAGCTTAGATGCACCCAACTAAGGTTTTAAACAAGTTTTCAAGTTTTGCATCTTGATCAAGGGTAAGATTAAATGGCTACTGCCCTTGGCGTTTTATGTTGAGTTTTGGCAAAATAAACTTTGATCTTATGGAGTTTTGAAGTCCCAAAAAGGTTCTAAGAGAAACTAGCAAGTTATATGTTTGAAAGTAAGGTTTTTCTCATGATTTTATGCCTTAAGGGTTTCGTTCTGCTTAACAGTTCCAGCACCTTAAATTCTGTTTTGGGTGGTCTAAATATGTTGATTTACCTTGCCGAGTATGTGACATTTGTTCTAGACATTTAAAAGCATCATTAGTGACTTTGTTTGCCTAATATGTGAATTCTAGAACTACTAAAGAATGGCAAAGTTAGTTTCTGCCCAGCCTTGATAAAATAGTTAGAATCACATTATAATATGCCTAGATGTGCGGGAGTGACTCATAATTGGCTTAGGTATTAATTACTGCACCATAGACAAAGTCGGAAGCGAGAAAGGGCTTAAAACGCATTTTTCTAGAACACATAATTCATCAAATGTGAACAACTACATAAAGCTGTCCAACCATAATTAATTAGGAATTAGAACTTAATGGATTATGGTAATGAGGCTAATCAATCCCATCAGCATGCAAGAAAACAATGGGATAGTTTGAGGTTACCCGATTCAGAGATTTCTACCTTAAGGGATGATTATGTGTCTCGCATTTAATGATGAATTGATGTGTTAGCTCATGACATATATGGTGCCATGTAAACTATTATCCTTAAATAATAGTTTTGTACTCTTACGTTATTGCTTCTTTAAAAGACCTTAGAGATGCCGAAGTAGTAATTTTGTGTTACGCATTAATTATGCGGCATCTCAAAGTAACATGTTAAACTTAGGGTGACTTAAAATATGAGAATGTAATCCTTTGAAACCACCAAACGAAGGGTGGGGACGATGTGATTCTAGCCCCCTAAACCCGTACTTAAGGTCGGAAGTTGACTTATCCCAAGGGATGAAGTCTAGATGCTAGTGACGACTAGTGTGGTATGAGCTCATAACCTAGAGATTTCTCAAAAGGGAGAAAGATTAGGGCGGCCCAGTTAAGTAAAGGTTCTTATGTCACCTAAGTAACCAAGTTGTATGACTTATGTTCCATGTACCCAGTTATATGCTTTATGTCCTATGTACCCAGTTGCATGATTTACGTTCTATAATTCAAGTATATAGCTTATGTAAACACAAGTGCCATGTTAAAAAGAACGGATTCTAGAAATTGAGATTTTAGAAAACTCATAATTGAACCAATATATGTCCATGGTTTTATAAATAAACCGAGAACCCTGGAGACGTAGATGATGACACATAGAATAGGAGGAAGACCCTACTAAGTTTCTTTAGCAAGAAAACTCACTCCCTTTATCTCTCTTTCCATTACGTCTTCAGATCGAGATGGCGACCTTCATCCTATTCATTGACACGCCGACATGGGAGATCCACCATGACCCAGAGCTTGGGTCATTTCATTTGAGGGCTCTTGCACCGTTCGTGTGTTCGCATTTCTTGGACGACCCTTCCCCATCCAGTAGATAGCTACCTCTTTACCCCGACGTCTCCTTATGATGATGCGATGATTTTTGAGCACGCCGTATGCTTGAGAGGATTCTACGGACTCACTTGGAGGAGGATCCCTCAGGAGGACTCTGCCCCACTCCACCGCATATGCCCATGGGTAGTGAGGAGACGGTGACTTAGCCTCGGAGAGCCCCGGTACCCGGTCCACGACCTCGACGTAGGGGAAATGTCCAGCCATCCACCATGCCCGCTCCAGCGAGCTTCATCATGGAGGATCTGCTCGAGTGCCTACTCCAGACGCACTTCGTCCATGGATTGGTTACATCCCGCCTTGCCCATGGCATTAGCTTTAGGATAGAGGGTAGTCCTTAGTGCACGCACTACACATAGAACGGATAAACTTTCTTTTGTATTGAGGTTATCCACTTTAGATGTTCTTGGGAGGGGGTGTTCCTTTTATGATTTCTGGTTCTGTGGTTTCTATTTACATGTATTTCTTGTTTCAGTTGTATTTGCATCATCTCATGTACTCGAAAAGTCCTGTCATAGGGTAGGCATATTATTATGTATGAAGTATTTCAATGTGATGTTGTTATATTTGATCTGGAGCCACTTCTATGTTTATATTTCCGCACTTTATGATACAAACCCGATAAGATACGCGCGGCTTTTATTTAAGTTATGTCAAAAAAAAAAGTGGCTCGTATTTTCTTTAAGTTATTTCTCTTTCTCATAAAAGAACCATGACAGTAAGTAATGACTGATATTTGGCCTAAGTACTTACTAGTAGTATTGGGTCAAATGTTAGGTTGTTACATAATCCCTAGATATGATTAGAAATCAACAATAAATGCATTCACATAAGAATATTCATGCAATAATTATGAGCATCACTACTAAAGTATATACATTATGTGCAATCAAGATATAACCACACGATGACTTATGCGTTGCTATTTGGAACCATGGTATCCTATTTTTATTTCTCTTTTTGTTAACATAGGGAAGGCCTAATATCACATCACGGGGTGTTTGTCTTAGATAATACCGTAAAGGATAATAGACTCTAGACATGAGCTCAATCCTATTCATGATCATCGGACTTCATTTTTTCCATTTCCAAATCACATCCAGTTCTATTCCAAGTTGATACGTCTCCTGGCGTATAAAGTTTCTAGGGAAGCCCTTATTCTTACCTTCTCGTTCTCACCCATATAAGCCTTGTCTCTTTTTCCCATATGTTAAGACATGCACAAGGGAAATTTATACATTCTCTTTGGCATATATTTGCATTATGTACTTTTTTCTTTTCTTTTCTCAAATGCATGTATAAGCAATATATAGGTATTCATTTATAAGGAAATTCCATTCTTTTCTCATGAAGCAATCATTAAAGTCTATAGTATGCATTCATTCACATCCTAGTTGAATCACAAGTCATTATATCACTAAATCAATACTTGGATTCAATTTCAGTCGGCAGAATTTATGCTGAAGTGGCAAGATTTATTTTCCCTATCACATGGTTGATTTAAGGGCCACAAAAATTCTCCATGACACTTCAATGTCTAAGAAGTCCTGTAAAAATTTCAACACAAACGGCTTTCTAACTCCTTTAGTAAATTGTACAAATTTAGTGGTCAGGGACCATCAATTAACATTAGACAGGGTTCCCATAATTTTTACCCCAAATGATTGAACTAAGTCATAATAAAATTTACAGTGACACTTCAATATGTTAACAACTTCTTGTAAAAATTGCAAAGGCTTATTCAATCATTTGCTATGGTAATAAAATCGGGCAATTTTATTGCTTCAGCTTCAACAATCAGAAGCATCAATCTCATTTAATTTCTGATTTTTTAAGGCAGTAAACCTTAAAATCAACACCCAAGAAATGTAGTTAATTTAATATGTTTACGCCAACATATAATTTTTATAGCTCATGAAAACACCCACAAGTATACCAGAAAATTCATTAACCAGCCTTAGGAAAACCAAAACTCAGCAACCTAGTCCAAACTTATTTTGATAAAAACCATTTGCTAACACCATCCAAACACACCACCAAAATTAATACATCAATATCAACATAATATCAATCAATACAACCAGAAATTTTGGACCTAGCTTAACCCAAAATAGATCAAAAAAATTTGACAAGGAAAGGCAACAAAAACCTACTTTGAGTGTCTTAATAGCTCCTTAGCCCCAAGATTCTTTAAGATTGTCTTCTTGCCCCCAAAGCTCCCCAAATAAACCCAAGCTCTTTCTTAACTCAGTGAGGGTGAGGTAGCAAGGTAAGTTTTGGTGAGGGATAGAGATTTTAATGGTTAGTTTTGTAGGGTTTGAGGTGTAGAATATGTTTTCTAAAGGAATTTCGAGTTTCACTAACACCAAGCTAGTGTTTATGGGCTTGGAATGGAAACTTAAGCTCTTGGAAATGGAGGTATGGCTATTACTAGAAATGGCTGAGTTCTTCTTGCCTTTTTGAAGAAGAAATGAGTTCATATATATCTTGTAATTAATGACTTAATATTATATAATATAATTAGATAAATCCTAAGCTAAAAAGTAAAATGGATGGTTATGATTCAATCTTAGAATTCAAGATTGAATCTTAGCCATTCATTTGATTTAAAGAGATAAGATCATTTATTTTGTGGAGATTAAATTAGTTTTCTGTTAGAAACGTATACCGAAATTTGCCAACCAAAACACTATACACGGGTAATCAAATATTATCCAAAAATTAATTCTAATTATAAATTTTTCATTTCCACTTATTTCTAACCATGTTCCCATGTTTTCCTAATTTCGTGCACCTCAGGTTCTAAATCCAGGTTTTTGGCTCAGAGGCCTATGAAACCGCAAAACACTATTAATATTTTATTTATTTTTTTTTATTTTTGTTCGAACATAGAGTCGTTCTTATCATTCCTACGCCTATCAAAATCTTAATATTCACATTAACAAGTCCTCAATTAATTTATAAAGAAAAAATTAGGGTGTTACATTACTACCCGCCTTAATAAAAAAATTTTGTCCTCAAAATTTCATACCTGGAAATAATTCTGGATGATTTTTCTTCATGTTTGACTTTAATTCCCATGTGTATTCTTCATCTCCTGGCCCACCCCAAGCCATTTTACTAGTTGCAGATTTTATTTCTAAGTTGCCTAACTTCTCTATCAACGATCTCAGGAGGGGCTTGAAATGTCAAGTCATCCTGTCACTATGGATTAAGGTTCAATGATATGGTTTAGATCTGGATGATACATTCTAAGTTGAGATACATGGAAGATATCATGAAGGTTGGATAGATGTAGGGGTAAGGCTATTTGATAAGCAGCTTACCCAATCCGTTGGAGGATTTGAAAAGGTCTATGAACCTGGGTGACAACTTTTTGACTCTTAGAACTCTACCTACCCTCGTAGTGGGTGTAACTTTCAGGAATACACGTTCTCCTTCTTGAAACTCTAAGGGTTTCCTTTGAGCATTAGCATAGCTCTTCTGAGGACTCTATGCAGTGAGGATTTCTCCTAATTTTCTGGATCTGCTCGGTAGTTTGATTAACAAGATCGGGTCCTAATAACCTTATTTCCCCAATCCTACCAACACAATGGAGATTGACATTTTCTTCCATATAAAGCTTCATAAAGGGCCATGCCAATACTAGCGTGATGGCTATTATTATAAGTAACTCAACCAATGGAAGGTTTATCCAAGCTTCCCTTTTGCTCAATCACGCATGCCCTTAGCATATCTTCCAGAGTCTGTATGGTGCATTCAGTTTGTATCTGTTTGGGGATGATATATAGTACTCAAATAAAGCTTGGTTCCAAAGGCTCTCTGGAAAGCTCCCTAGAATCTCAAGGTAAACCTTGGGTCTCGTTAGAAACTATTGAAGAGGGAATACCATGTAGCCTCACTATTTCTTAGATGTACAAAGAAGCTAACTTGTCCAAAGGATAACTAGCTTTTAGGGGTAAGAAATGAGCAAACTTGGTCAATTTATCCACTATAACCTATATAGCATCATGGCCCGATGGTGTCCTTGGCAAACCCATCACAAAGTCCATGGAGATACCTTCCTACTTCCATTAGGAATTTCTAAGGGGTGCAAGGTTCAAGCTGGCTTCTGGTGTTCCATTTTAACTTTTTGGCAAGTTAGACATTTTGGAACAAACTCCACTATGTTTTCTTCATCCCGGCCACCAAAGCATCCCCTTAAGATCTGCATACATTTTACTATTTTCAAGGTGTATGGTGAATTTGCCTCTTGTAACACCCTAATAATTAACCCAATACACCTAGGCGATCTGACTAATTACTAGACTTTACTCTTTGCTTCAGTTCCTTAATCATGCTTTGAAAATACTTAGTGAAATTACGAGCCATATTTTTTAAACATAATTGAAAACGTGAGCCGCGCTAACGTGAATGATTTGGCAAAATTTAAAAGACACATAGGAATTTACAAACATCACATCATAATATATTGGCTCAATCATACAGCATCCATAATTACATTTCATATAGATATTTTGCCTACCAACAGAATAAGACTAAGTGTAGGCAATCTAACAAAACATAAATAATATATGGATGGAAGGACATCCATTAATGGCACCTAGTAATAACACTCTAGGGATAGGGATAGATATCTGAAATATACGAGTGAAACTAGCAGGATCAAGTTCAGCTACCCTGAGCCTCAATGTGATTCATGAACGCTTCCTTGTTTCTGAAGACGAGATGGAAAGAAAAATAGAGGAGTGAGAAACTTATAAAAAGAATCTCAGTATACTCACCTCATGATGTATTGTGTCATCATCATCGTCCCCAAACCTCGGGGTTATTATGAAATAGTGAGCATGCTAAGATTGATTTATTAAGTTCGAAAATATACTTTACCAAGGTTCGTTTTAATCATGCGTCTTATAATGCATCATAAACTTAGCATGTCATGTTTATAATAAACTTTTCCTTTTATGAACACATCGTATTCTTCATCATCATATCATAAATACTATGCATAAAAGAACATCATATTTCTCATCATCAAATCATAAATACTATGCATAGAAGAACATCATATTTCTCATCATCATATCATAAATACTATGCAGAAGAACATCATATTTCCCATCATCATCTCATAAAATGCTATGCACAAGACATGGTGCACATATTTCATTCCTTTAGTGTCCTAGGTGACTTAAAATCTTGTCATCATCATCATTATTTTCCTTGGGGCCACCCTATACTCCACCCTTTTGGGAGTAATCTAGGTTATGAGCTCATACTTTACTAGTCGTCACTAGCATATACTTATCCCTTTTGATAAGTTAAAATCCAAACTCTACCCTTTTGAGAGAACGGGCTAGGGGCAAGAATCACCTTTTCACCACCTCTAGTCTGATGGGTCTTAAGGATCATTTTCTCAAGATCACCTTTTCACCACCTATAGTCTGATGGGTCAAAAGGATCATTTCCTCATGAGTTTAAGTCACCATTAAGTCTTAGCATGTTATATCATAATCATCAAGATGCATGAACATTCTCATTGTTTGCAATAGCAATTATAACATGCAAGCCATGAAATCATTCAATAATATCAAATTCTCAGTAGACATTACATCATCATATAAACTAACATTCCAAAGCATCAAAAGATGTCATCTAAAATTTTCACTTAAAGCTCCCTTAAATAACCGAACTCTAAAATTGGGTAACCTTAATTATCAAACTAATTACTTATGCATCTAAGGGATTTATTACCATCAATTATAAGCCTTAAGAACATTATTAGACTATATGGGGTAGCATAGATGTAAGTCCTAGTTTTCTTAAGGTTAATTGAGGAAAACTTAATAGGAATATTAGAATTTTGGAGGACAATCGTTATGAATGACTCCATGATGGAGCACAAAAAAAAAATGTGAATAGTACTTGGCGGGCCCGCAGGCCTTGGACAGAAACTTGGATTTAGGACAGTGCTTGAAGTTAAGAAAATATGAAAATAAGATTAGGAATGTGTGGGAACGATAATTTTATACCTAGAATTAAATTTCGGTATATGGTTAGATCTAGGCGTTACCCGTTCGGTAGATTTCGGTGTGTGGTTTTTAACACGAAAGACATTTCCATCACTACAACTAAACAATATCCCCCAAGTTAAGACAAGTGGAAGGCTAGGATTCAATCTTGGAATCCAAGATCAAATCCTAGCCATCCATCATAGCCTAGTCACCAAGTCATCATGATTTTAACAAATATCTTACCTTGCATTTATTACAAGCCTAATCACTTGATCTTTTAACCAAGCTAAGCATGAACTCGGCCTTGCAAGGAGAGAAAACAGAAGGAAGAAGTGCCTCCATAGCCAAGAGCTTCATCTTGTGTTCATCTCACAAAAACCCTAGCTTAGAATCATCAAAACCCAAATCTTCCTTCACAAAAATTGATCTACACTTCCACCTCTACAATTATAACCGATTGAAATTTCAAGAACCCCATCCTTCTTGCACATCCATCATGATCAGAGGAGGGTTTGAGGTTGTGTGGGAGTTTTGGTTGTGAAGAAATCACAACTTGAAACAAGCTAGAGATAGAGACTTGGCACCTTCAAGAGTAGGGTTTGCTGCCTTTTTGTGGAATTTTTCAATTCTGTTTTGGCTTGCCCTAATTCTGAAAATTTTGATGATTCTGATGGTTAACATATTGATATTGATGTATGAATTTTTGTGTTGTGTTTGGATGGTTTTAAAATGGGTTTTCTCTCAAGTGAAATTGGAACTAGGTTGCTGGACTGAATTCTGCTCTAATCAGAATTTCACGAATTTTCTGGAAAATTTGTGGGTGGTTTCATGAGCCATGAAAATTATATGTTGTAGTTAAGCCCTTAAACTAAATACACGAATTTTCTTGGGTTTAATTTTAAGGTTTGATGCCTCAAAAAATTAGGAACCAATTGTAACTTTGCTGTCTAAATTGTTTGAGACTGAAGTAACAAACTTGCCCGAATTTTTAATCATAGCAATTGATTGAGAAAGCTCCTGAAATTTTTACACAAGACTAATAACATGTTGAAATACCTCTGTGAATTTTCTTGTACCTTGATTCCATCGAATTCTAGGGTTAAATATTCTGAAAACACAAGTCTGGACCATGAATTTGTGACTTCTGACCACCAGATTTGCCTATTTTATGGAAGTGGTTATATAACTCTGATTGCCCTGAAATTTTTACAGGTTGTTTTAGACACATTGAAGTGTCATGTGAAATTTTCCTTAAGGGTGGAATGGTTGTTTGGTATGGTAACCAATTGTTGTGCCTAGAACTTCAATTCTGCCAGATAATGAGATGTGAAATGGCTGAAATTCTATGTTAGTATGTGCATATCTCACTGTATGTTTGAGACATATGGGGAAAACAGAAACAAGGCTTAGAAGAGTGAGAGGAAGGCAAAAAGAAGGACTTCCCTAGAAAGTTGTGAGTCGATAGACGTGTCGGCTAGGCATAGACCTGAGTGATTAAATGGAAAAAAATGAAGTTCGGTGATCTCAATAGAATAAGCTCATGTCCTAGCAGTCTATGGTCCTCTGAAATTGTGAATGGTAATGTATATCCTGAGATAAGCCTTCCCTATGTTGAGGAAATTGAGAAAGACATGAGAAATGGAGTTTTGATTATGCATATTATTACTCGATTGATTATTGCGATACTATCCTAGTTTCCGGACGGTTTTCAAGATTTCTGTGTGTGTTTATATGAATATTGTATATGCATGAGTTGTTTATCCTATTGTATATTGTATATGGGGGAAACTACCCAGAGAATTTTATATTATTCTCACCCCTGTTGTATGTATTTTATTGTTCGATTTAGAGATGCCGTCCCTAGTGTTTTTCTGATCGCCACAGTGGGTGTGGCAATATTTTCCCATTGGACTGGATGTAAACGCGTTGGTTATTCCCAGTTCTTCCTATCATATGTTCTTTGATCGCTCCTTCAGGACCTCGTCTTCGCCGCGACTTCGACCCCGCTTTTCCTTATGACGGTGTGCCCTTCACATGGCCCATCCTGGAGTGTTTGAGATCTCGCTCCACCCGATCAGCCAAGACGCACCGTTCGTCATCCTCCTCATCTGACTCAGATCCTCGAGCCTCTTTCCCCCTGGAGGAGAGGTCATCGCTCGATGGCCAATGGTTTCCTGACAGGAGTAGAGACCTCTAGAGACGGATGCATTGTACATAGACATAGGATAGTGTTAGAACCTTACCTACCTAGAAAGATGTACTTTTGGTTTTCTTTTGCTCGTTGTATATGTACATATGCGGTTTTGTCATCAAGGTGTTTGAGTAGGTTAGGTACCAGGTAGGGGATTAGCCTCGCTGCATCGAGTCCTGTACTTTTCGGGGTCATTTTGTTAGTCTTGCCCTTATGATGTATATATATAGTGACTCAATTATACCCTTATATGTAAATCTCATGATAGTATATGTATTGGACATTTCGTGTCATTGAATTATTTCAACTAGTATAGATTATAACTTACCAATAATACTCTACTAATTACTATATCCATATCTTAGTAAATGTGGTAATTTGGAGGGTGTTACAAAGACGGGGGGCTCTAGGTTTTACGTTAAATTGCGGAACCAGCCGAGGCTTTCCCATATTGAAAATAAGCTTAAAATTACATTGTCTTTATTAAACATAAATATCTGGTTCGGTCTAAAGTCTGACACGCAATTTATCTCAGTTAGAAAATTGCCATTTTGGCGTTTTACATCATTATCGTTTGCAATAAATCATAATTATCCAAACTTCTCTTATTAACATCATCATTTATTGATAATACAATCAAGCTTTATATAATCATATAACATCCCTTTTAATGATAAAAATTACAGAATCCTTGCATTTTCTCTTATCTTGAGTCTTATAATTAAAATTCACTTAAGATAAAGGGGTCTTGCAATATACCCGAATCTTAGCTCATAACATATAACCTCATTTTCCTTGATTAAAGGATCTTGGAATCATCTTATATAATATTTCTTATCTTTAATTAAGGTCTTGAATTAATGATAGTAAAAATTTGTAAAAACTTGCGCGTTACTCATATGACCTAGTGGAAGACTTTGGATAATCCCACCTCTTCTAAGTAATAGGATATTTTGTCTTTTAAGCTCCAATCCAAACTTCTTAAGAATCAATTCTTCTCAACTTCTTTGCTTGTGATACTTGAAGTCTTTGAGCTCTTGATCTTTGATGACATTAAACATGTCCATCCTCTTTGCCATTATATTAAACTAGAACTTTTGGTGCAACTTTTTATTATTTTAGAGATCAAGTACATTGATATCATAAGCATTGGTTTCAACAGATTACAAGAGCATTTACCACTGAAATTTTAGTGTCATGAACTAGGTATCTTATGCAAGGCATCAACTTAAAAGGATCAAGTTCATTATTCTTGATCAATCTTCAAGACTTTATAGAAATAAAACAATAAATCTAACAAATAAACACTCAAATTTTAATAAGATCAGTAATTCATAATACTAGTTTACATCGTGGAACTTTCAAGCTTTAAGTAGGCCTGGAACTATGTTTCAACACACCTTCGTCCTATCAAAGCATCACTTAGTTAACCTCAAAGGTAATGGTAAAGAAGAAAAACCCATGGAAAACTTAAAGAAAATCCATGCTTACTCTTTCAAACAAGAATACGTTAGAAGCTAAAAATTAAGCAACTCATTACTAACTTTTGAAGGAAAGGAAAATTGCTTTCTTGTGAAATGACAAATATCGAAGTTTATAATTTCACCAAGGAAACTATGAATTTTAGCTACAAAAATTGGTTGTGATTTTGAAAGTCCCTAATGACTTCGCATGTTATTTAAAAGAATTCAAGCTCATGAGACAAAGAGGACTAGAAATTTATCTAAAAATGGACAAAAGATTCGGTTCCCTTAAAACATGGAATACAACTAAAGTTCCTTGCATGTATTTTTGGCATTATGTTTTAGTGTATTATCTCCATACTCCAAATTATAAAATTTTGGCATTATCCTCACTAACTTTTGTATGTTCCATAATAATTTAGAGCAAGATTCAAAAGAGATCACGGTTACTCATAATTGTCCATGAGGTTTTAAGCAATTTTGGCAATCATTTAAATTAATTTTGATCAATTAATAATTAAGATTTAATCTTTAAAGCCTAATATTGCTCAGGTTTTGATACAAATCAAAAATCCTTTGAAAAGCACAAAGTTCTGGAAAACGTCATTTACTAAATTTGCTTCAATTAACTAATCCCTTCCATTTTAACTTTAAGGGTGGACGGGCTTTAAGGAAGCAATAGTGCTTTTGTCATTCCTGACCCAAGCTCAATTAGGATTCTTCTCTTTAACACCATCAAACTCTAATAACATCAAAACAATTGAGATGGGTCCCTCCATGAGTTTGGAATTTTGGAATTTACTCGTAAATTCTGTTTCACTACTGAGAATTGTCTATTTCTTACATGTTATTTCCTTTATTAGGATTGTTGTCCTAATTTTAATAAAACTAGGAATTAGGAACCTATATAGTAAAAATAAAGGAAAAATAGGAATAACATTGAGCTTATTTTAAGACTAATTTTAATTTACACCTTTGGAGGAATATACCCCTCCATCCTTCATATTACTTCTAAACTAGAGAAAGGAGACAAACTTCTTTGTAGGAATTCTCTAGTGTCTATGAAGAAAAGGATCTTCCATGCATGCAATCAAAAGTCCCTAGAACTGGATACAAGAAGATCATAAGGTAACTTGGATACAGATACCCATAACTTTTGTACCGTTTCATGGGATATGAAAGAATGAGTAGCACCCGAATCCTACTAGCATCTCAAAATTTGCTTTTTATCACACTTACCTGAATCAATCGAGGAATTGAGAAGCTTCTTTGGCACTTCAGGTAAAAATGCGCCCTTGTTATTTTGGGAATTGCTGAACTTTCTTGTTAGGGTATTATCTTGTGTCCTGGTTCTCAAACTGAAGCAAACGATTTGTGTTGTCCAGTGTAAACACTAATAATTAACCTAATACGCCTAGGTCATATCTGATTATTACTTAGTTTACTCTTTGCTCCAGTTATTTAACCATACTTTGAAAATACTTAATGAAATTACGAGCCATTTTTTTTTAAACATGATTGAAATCGTGAAGCCTTTAGCGTGAACGATAATCGAGATAAAGCGGAAAACCAACGGGCATATTATGAAAACACATCATATTGGCTCCATCATATAACATCCATAATTACATAACACATAGATATTTTGCCTACCAAAGAAATAAAAGTTAAGCTAGATGTAGGCAATCAAACAAAACATAAATAGTATATGGATGAAATATCCATAATGAGCACCTACTAATAACACTTTAGAAGATAGGAATAGATATCCAAACTCACGCGCAAAGTTTAGCGAGACGTTCCTCAAGGACATAAGCTAGTTTACCAATTAAGTACATTTACCTGGTGAGAGCAACAAGTGAATCATTAACATCACCATCACTTTCTAAAGACGAAGATGGAAAGAAAAAAAATAGAGGGATGAGAAACTATAAAAAGAATCTCGAAAGAGGTACTCACCTCATATGCATTGTGTCATCATCATCGTCTCAGGAACCTCAGGGTTATTATGAAATAGTTAGCATGCTAAGATTGATTTATTAAGTTTGAAAATATACTTTAGAGGTTCGTCATTTAATCATGCGTCTTATAATGCATCATAAACTTAGCATATCATGTTTATAATGAACTTTTCCTTTCATATTTAATAACATAGTTATGCATAAAATCACATCATATTCCTCATCATCATTTCATAATACTATGCATAAGAACATCATATTTCTCATCATCATCTCATAAATACTATGCATAGCAGAACATCATATTCACATAACACATTTACTTAGTTTCTTAGGTGACTTAAAGTTACTTTCATCATCATTTTCCTGGGCCACCCTCCCACCCTTTTGGGAGTGATCTAGGTTATGAGCTCATACCTTACTAGTCACTAGCATATACTTATCCCTTTGATAAGTTAAAATCCCAACTCTACCCTTTGAGAACTTAGGGGCAAGAATCACCTTTTCACCACCTATAGTCTGATGGGTCCAAAGGACAATTTCCTAATAAATTTAAGTCACCATTAAGTCTTTGCATGTTATATCATAATACAATTCTCAATTCATAATCATTCATAACATTTCTCGTTTATAGTCTTACAATAATATATATACCAACTGTAATCATGCATCTGGAGATTCCCAGGAAGAGAGGTGGGTCACAAATGGACACGCTAAATACCAAGTCTTCCTAGCCAGACCTTTCCAAATTACACTTTTACAGTAATATACTTTCTACCAGGAACAAGGGTAAATTTTTAAATAACAAAGATATTTCATTATTTCATGCATAAACATTCTCATTGTTTGCAACAGCAACTATAACATGCAAGCCCGGAAATCATTCAATGATCAAATACTTAATAAGCATCAAATCACTACATAGACTTATCATTTAAAACATCAAAGAGGCATCATCATAAATCCTTATCGAAAAGCTGTCTTAAACAACCGACTCTAGAATCGGGCAACCTTAATTATTGAACTAATTAATTATGCATCTAAGGGACTTATTACCATCACTTATAAGTCCTAAGAACATTATTAGACTATATGGGGCAGCATAGACAGTAAGTTGTTCTTAAGGTTTTACCTGTGTAGAAGTTACGTTTTAACCCTTTCTCATTACCGCTTTCCCTATGATGCTAAAATTAATTACTAAACCAATTATGAATCATTATCCCTTATCTAAACATGATAAAATCTGGTTCTTAAGGTCACTAAAGGCTCTGACAGAATGCATAAATTTCATTCTCTAAAGTTCTAGAAATCTTGCTTTTACGATTTTCTAGGAAGCTAGTTTTATCTCTAACATGCATAGAATCATTCCTTTAGCAATAAACCATAATTATCACAACTTCAAACATATTAAACCATCATCATACAGTAGTACTAAACTAGATTAGTGGCTGAATCATGAACCTCACATAATTGCTTAAAATCACATTTTTAAATACAAGTAAGATACTAGTATCCCGTAAAATCTTTGCAAGGTCTTAAAACTCTTTTAAAAACTAATTCTTGTTGTTACTCTTGAAAGAAATTTTAGAACTAAATCAGTAACTTATTTAAAACCACTTTAGGCCTACCTTAATCATAAGGCCGATTTTATACATTGAAAAAATCTTCACGACTTAAAATTTTCACTCAAGATAAAAGGAGCAAGTCTTGAGCTTTAGAGATTTAGATGATAACTAGAATCATAAACATGCTATGAAACCTCATTTTAATCTTGTCTTTATAAGGTGATAACTTGGAATTATAAACATGATATGCAAGAACTAGTGCGGTAGTCCACGACAAGTGGAGGAGAAGAATCTTAGAAGGGAGCGCGTCCGCATGGACCGATGAAGGAAGAAGAGAATTCTTATTACATCTTATTAAGCTCCAAACTCAAGACTTAAAGAATAAATTCTTTAACTCCAATAATCTCAAGAAAGCTTTAGAGTTTTTATTACCATGGTTCTTGTGATACTTGGGCAGTCTTTAGCTCTAGGATCTTTAAGTGATGACATAAAATAAACATGCCATGCGTTGATTCTTTTAGTCATTATAAAATAAAGTGAAAGCATAAAATAAATATGAGATGAAGCCTTTTTTATTATCTTTAGAGATTAAGTGACAACTTGAAACATAAACATGAAATGCAAGCTTGGAAATTTAAACATGAGTATGCAAGTTCATTTATTTATTCTTGAGAATTTAGTGATGACATAGAAAGTAAATATGGTTATGCAAGGCATAAACTTAAACATGGATGCAAGTTCATTTTATTTCTTTACTAGAGCTCCTCCAAGACTTTAGAGAAATATAAATTCAACCCAATATATCTTAGCAAGACAAAGTGAAAAATACATCTTTCAAGTTCTAAACTCAAGATCTTTATTTCTACATCATAAAAACATCATTCTTTAAAGTTTTGCATCAAGTGGAATTTTCAAGCTTTAAAGGCCTAACTTGTGATGGATTTACAACCAACACTCAAGGTCCTCATCATCAAGCTATCATCATATTCCCATATAGGCCTTATGGCCGAAAATGTTAAAGGAAAAAGAAAGAAGAAAACCGAATGGAAAAGCTAGAAAAAGTCCATGAAATCATCATTTTGAACCAAGAACAACACTTAGCAAAGCATAGAA